>CM056059.1:145923408-145928408 GCA_029574335.1 Rana kukunoris | reverse complement strand
GATGAGCCTTGTCTCTGTCTCCCCACCTGCCTCCGTCGATGAGCCTTGTCTCTGTCTCCCCACCTGCCTCCGTCGATGAGCCTTGTCTCTGTCTCCCCACCTGCCTCCGTCGATGAGCCTTGTCTCTGTCTCCCCACCTGCCTCCGACGATGAGCCTTGTCTGTGTCTCCCTACCTGCCTCCGACGATGAGCCTTGTCTCTCTGTGTCTCCCCACCTGCCTCCGACGATGAGCCTTGTCTCTGTGTCTCCCCACCTGCCTCCGACGATGAGCCTTGTCTGTGTCTCCCTACCTGCCTCCGACGATGAGCCTTGTCTCTCTGTGTCTCCCCACCTGCCTCCGACGATGAGCCTTGTCTCTGTGTCTCCCCACCTGCCTCAGACGATGAGCCTTGTCTCTGTGTCTCCCCACCTGCCTCCGACGATGAGCCTTGTCTGTGTCTCCCTACCTGCCTCCGACGATGAGCCTTGTCTCTGTGTCTCCCCACCTGCCTCCGACGATGAGCCTTGTCTCTGTGTCTCCCCACCTGCCTCCGACGATGAGCCTTCTCTCTCTCTCTCTCTCTCTCTCGTTCTCTCTCTCGTTCTCTCTCTCGTTCTCCCTCGTTTTCTCTCTCTCTCTCGTTTTCTCTCTCTCTCTCGTTTCTCTCTCTCTCTCTCTCGTTTTCTCTCTCTCTCTCTCTCGTTTTCTCTCTCTCTCGTTTTCTCTCTCCTCCTCTTTCTCTCCTCTCTCGTCTGTTTTCTCTCTCTCTCGTTTTCTCTCTCTCCTCATCGTTTTCTCTCATCCTCTCAATCTGTTTTCTCTCTCTCTCGTTTTCTCTCTCTCTCGTTTTTTGTTTCTCTCTCCTCGTTTTTCTCTCTCTCTCTCGTTTTCTCTCTCTCTCGTTTTCTCTCTCTCTCGTTTTCTCTCTCTCTCGTTTTCTCTCTCTCTCGTTTTCTCTCTCTCTCGTTCTCTCTCTCTCTCGTTCTCTCTCTCTCTCGTTCTCTCTCTCTCTCGTTCTCTCTCTCTCTCGTTTTCTCTCTCTCTCTCTCTCTTTTCTCTCTCTCTCTCTCTCTCGTTCGTTCGTTCTCTCTCTCTCGTTCGTTCGTTCTCTCTCTCTCGTTCGTTCGTTCTCTCTCTCTCGTTCGTTCGTTCTCTCTCTCTCGTTCGTGTTCGTTCTCTCTCTCATCGTTCTCTCTCTCTCTCGTTCTCTCTCTCTCTCGTTTTCTTCTCTCCTCTCTCTCGTTTTCTCTCTCTCTCCTCTCCTCGTCGTTCGTGCTTCGTCTCTCTCTCTCGTCGGTCGTCTCGTCCTCTCTCTCGTTCGTTCGTTCTCTCTCTCTCTCGTTCGTAATCGTTCTCTCTCTCCTCGTGTCGTTCGTTCTCTCTCTCTCGTTCGTTCATCGTTCTCGCTCTCGGTCGTATCGTTCGTTCTCTCTCTCTCTCGTTCGTTGCGTTCTCTCCTCTCTCGTTCGTCGTCGTCATCGTCTCTCTCTCTCTCGTTCGTATCGTTCTCTCTCTCTCGTTCGTTCGTTCGTTCTCTCTCTCTCGTTCGTTCGTTCTCTCTCTCTCGTTCGTTCGTTCTCTCTCTCTCGTTCGTTCGTTCTCTCTCTCTCGTTCGTTCGTTCTCTCTCTCTCGTTCGTTCGTTCTCTCTCTCTCTCTTGTTCGTTCTCTCGTTCGTTTGCTCTCTCTCGTTCGCTCTCTCTCTCTCTTGCGCTCTCTCTCTCTCTTGCGCTCTCTCTCTTGCGCTCTCTCGTTCGCTCTCGCGCTCGCTCTCTCGCTCTCTCTCTCTCGCGCTCTCTCTCTCGTTCGCTCTCGCGCTCTCTCTCGTTCGCTCTTGCGCTCTCTCTCTCGTTAGCTCTCTCTCTCGTGTTCGCGCTCTCTCTCTCTCATGTTCGCGCTCTCTCTCTCTCTCTCGTGTTTCGCGCTCTCTCTCTCTCTCTCTCTCTCGTTCGCGCTCTCTCTCTCTCGTTCGCGCTCTCTCTCTCTCTCGTTCGCGCTCTCTCTCTCTCTCGTTAGCGCTCTCTCTCTCTCGTTAGCGCTCTCTCTCTCTCTCGTTAGCGCTCTCTCTCTCTCTCGTAGCGCTCTCACTCTCTCTCTCGTTAGCGCTCTCTCTCTCTCGTTAGCGCTCTCTCTCGTTAGCGCTCTCTCTCTCGTTAGCGCTCTCTCTCTCTCTCTCGTTAGCGCTCTCTCTCTCTCTCTCTCGTTAGCGCTCTCTCTCTCGTTAATAGCGCTCTCTCTCTCTCTCGTTAGCGCTCTCTCTCTCTCGTTAGCGCTCTCTCTCTCTCGTTAGCGCTCTCTCTCTCTCGTTAGCGCTCTCTCTCTCTCGTTAGCGCTCCTCTCTCTCTCGTTAGCGCTCTCTCTCTCTCTCGTTCGCGCTCTCTCTCTCTCTCGTAGCGCCTCTCTCTCTCTCTCGTTAGCGTCTCTCTCTCTCCTCTCGTTAGCGCTCTCCTCTCTCTCTCGTGCGCTCTCTCTCTCTCTCGGTTAGCGCTCTCTCTCTCTCCTCGTTAGCGCTCTCTCTCTCTCCACTCTCGTTAGCGCTCTCTTCTCTCTCTCTCGTTAGCGCTCTCTCTCTCTCTCTCGTTAGCGCTCTCTCTCTCTCTCTCGTTAGCGCTCTCTCTCTCTCTCTCGTTAGCGCTCTCTCTCTCTCTCTCGTTAGCGCTCTCTCTCTCTCTCTCGTTAGCGCTCTCTCTCTCTCTCTCGTTAGCGCTCTCTCTCTCTCTCTCTCGTTAGCGCTCTCTCTCTCTCTCTCTCTCGTTAGCGCTCTCTCTCTCTCTCTCTCGTTTAGCGCTCTCTCTCTCTCTCTCTCGTTAGCGCTCTCTCTCTCTCTCTCTCGTTAGCGCTCTCTCTCTCTCTCTCTCTCTCGTTAGCGCTCTCTCTCTCTCTCTCTCGTTAGCGCTCTCTCTCTCTCTCTCTCTCGTTAGCGCTCTCTCTCTCTCTCTCGTTAGCGCTCTCATCTCTCTCCTCGTTAGCGCTCTCTCTCTCTCTCTCACTCCCCCCCCTCTCTCTCCCTCTCTCTCTCTCTCTCCCCCCCTCTCTCTCCCTCTCTCTCTCTCTCTCCCCCTCTCTCCCCCTCCTGCCTCCGTCGATGAGCCTTGTCTCTGTCTCCCCACCTGCCTCCGTCGATGAGCCTTGTCTCTGTCTCCCCACCTGCCTCCGTCGATGAGCCTTGTCTCTGTCTCCCCACCTGCCTCCGTCGATGAGCCTTGTCTCTGTCTCCCCCACCTGCCTCCGACGATGAGCTTGTCTGTGTCTCCCTACCTGCCTCCGACGATGAGCCTTGTCTCTCTGTTGTCTCCCCACCTGCCTCCGACGATGACCTTGTCTCTGTGTCTCCCCCACCTGCCTCCGACGATGAGCCTTGTTCTGTGTCCTCCCCACACTGCCTCCGACGATGAGCCTTGTCTGTGTCTCCCACCTGCCTCCGAACATGAGCCTTGTCTCTCTGTGTCTCCCCACCTGCCTCCGACGATGAGCCTTGTCTCTGTGTCTCCCCACCTGCCTCCGACGATGAGCCTTCTCTCTCTCTCTCTCTCTCTCTCTCGTTCTCTCTCTCGTTCTCTCTCTCGTTCTCCCTCGTTTTCTCCTCTCCCGACGATTCCTCCTCGTTCCTCTCTCACTCTCCATCGTTTTCTCTCTCTCTCTCGTTTTCGCTCTCTCTCCTCTCGTGTTTTCTCTCTCTCTCTCGTTTTCTCTCTCCTCTCTCTCGTTTTCTCTCTCTCTCTCGTTTTCTCTCTCTCTCTCGTTTCTTTTTCTCTCTCGCTCTCGTTTTCTCTCTCTCATCTTCTCGGTTTCCTCTCTCTCTCTCGTTTTCTCTCTCTCTCGTCTTTCTCTCTATCCTCGTTTTCTCCTCTCCTCTCGTTTTCCCTCTCTCTCGTTTTCTCTCTCTCCTCGTTCTCTCTCTCCTCTCGTTTTCCTCTCTCTCTCCGTTCTCTCTCTCTCCTCTTCGTTCTCTCTCTCTCCAATCCGTTCTCTCTCTCTCTCGTTCTCTCTCTCTCTCGTTCTCTCTCTCTCCTCGTTTTCTCCTCTCTCATATCGTTCGTTTCGTCTCGTTCTCTCTCTCTCACGTTCGTTCAAATCGTACTAGTCTCTCTCTCTCTCGTTCGTTCGTTCTCTCTCTCTCGTTTCGTTCGTCTCCTCTCTCTCGTCTCTCGTTCTCTCTCTCTCGTTCGTCGATCGTTCGTTCTCTCTCTCTCGTCGTTCGTCGTTCTTCTCTCTCTCTCGTTCGTGGCTTCGTCCTCGTTCTCTCTCTCTCGTTCGTGATCGTTCGTTCTCTCTCTCCTCGTTCGTCACTCATCGTTCTCTCTCTCTCGTTCGTTCGTTCGTTTCTCTCTCTCATCGTTCGTTCGTTCTCTCTCTCTCTTCGTTCGTCTCGTTCTCTCTCCCCTCGTCGTTCCCGTTCTCATCCCCTCCTATCCCCCCTCTCTCTCTCTCTTGTTGTGTCCGAGTCGTTCTCATCCTCCTCTCCCCTCGTTCTCCCCTCCCCCGTTCAAACACTCTCTCCGTCCCCCGCGCTCAGACTCTCCCCCGCCCCGTCTCCCTCATTAAGTCCCCCCCCTCTCTCGCTTCGTCTCGTTCTCCTTCTCTCTCAAGTCGTATTCCGTTTTCTCGCTCTCTCGCTCTTGTTCGCTCTCTCTCGTTCGTTTGCTCTCTCTCGTTCGCTCTCTCTCCTCTTCGCGCTCTCTCTCTCTCTTGCGCTCTCTCCTGCGCTCTCTCGTTCGCTCTCTCGCCTCAGTCGCTCTCTCTCGCTCTCTCTCTCCTCTCCAGCGCTCTCTCTCATCGTTCGCGTCTCGCGCTCTCTCTCGTTCAGCTCTTGCGCTCTCTCTCGTTAGCTCTCTCTCTCAGCTCCTCTCTCGTGTTTCGCGCTCTCTCTCTTCTCTGTTCGCGCTCTCACTCTCTTCATCGTGTTCGCAACGCTCTCTCTCTCTCTCTCTCTCCATCTCTCTTCGTTCCGCTCTCTCTCATCTCCGTACTCGCGCTCTCTCTCACTCCTCGTTCGCTCAAGCTCTCTCTCTCTCGTTAGC
>CM056059.1:145856850-145923308 GCA_029574335.1 Rana kukunoris | reverse complement strand
TTATTATTATTATCCCTATTATTCCCATTATTATCCCTATTATTATTATCCTCATTATTATTGTTGTTGTTGTTATCCCCATTATTATTGTTAATATCCCCGTTATTGTTAATATCCCCGTTATTGTTAATATCCCCGTTATTGTTAATATCCCCGTTATTGTTAATATCCCCGTTATTGTTAATATCCCCGTTATTGTTAATATCCCCGTTATTGTTAATATCCCCGTTATTATTATTATTATCCCCGTTATTATTATTATTATCCCCGTTATTATTATTATTATCCCCATTATTATTATCCCCATTATTATTATCCCCATTATTATTATTAATGGGGATAATAATAATAATAATAATAATGGGGATAATATTATTTATTATCCCCATTATTATTATTAATAATAATGGGGATAATAATAATAATGGGGATTATATTGTTATCCCTATTATTGTTATCCCTGTTATTATCCCCATTATTAGTCTCATCACTATTAATATTATTGTGCCCATTATTATTCTCATGCCCATTATTATTCTCATGCCCATTATTATTCTCATGCCCATTATTATTCTCATGCCCATTATTATTCTCATGCCCATTATTATTCTCATCCCCCTTATTATTATTCATTAATATTATTATTAGCCCCATTATTATTAGCCCCATTATTATTAGCCCCATTATTAGTCGCCTCACTATTATTATTAATTATTCTCATCCCCGTTATTCTCATCCCCGTTAGTCTCATCCCCGTTATTCTCATCCCCGTTATTCTCATCCCCGTTATTCTCATCCCCGTTATTCTCATCCCCGTTATTCTCATCCCCGTTATTCTCATCATCATCATTATTATTCACATTACTGTTCTCATCACCATTCATTTCCCCATTATTCTCAATGTTATGGATATTTTTATTATCTTTCTAGATATTATCCTTATTCAGGTCATTATCATAATATTGATATCCCCCTATTATTGGTTTTCTTGTTATACTGTTTGTTGTATTTGTTGCTTTTATTGATATTTTATTTTGTATTTAGAAATAATGTTAGAAAAATTGCCGGGAGGATACAGAAGGTAGAAGAGCTTACAATCTATTATGATAAAAGGAGGCTACAGAAGAGCTTACACTCTATTGAGATAAAAGGCAGGATACAAAAGGTAGAAGAGCTTACACTCTATTGGGATATAAGGTAGGATACAGAAGGTAGAAGAGCTTGCACTCTATTAGATATTAGGCTCTTCTGTATCCTCCCTTACATCCTAACAGAGTATAAGCTCTTCTACCTTCTGTATCTTCCCTTATATCCTAATGGATGTTAAACTCCTCTGTATCCTCCCTTATAGGCTTTTAGGATATAAGGGAGGATACAGATGGTCGAAGAGCTTACAATCTATTATGATAAAAGGGAGGATACAGAAGAGCTTACTCTATTGGGGTATAAGGGAGGATACAGAAGGTAGAAGAGCTTAACTCTCTATTGAGATATAAGGGAGGATACAGAAGAGCTTACACACTATTGGGGTATAAGGGAGGATACAGAAGGTAGAAGAGCTTAAACTCTATTGGGGTATAAGGGAGGATACAGAAGGGAGAAGAGCTTACTCTATTAGGATATAAGGGGGGGATACAGAAGGTAGAAGAGCTTACACTCTATTGGGGGTATAAGGGAGGATACAGAAGGTAGAAGAGCTTAAACTCTATTGGGGTATAAGGGAGGATACAGAAGGGAGAAGAGCTTACACTCTATTAGGGTATAGTGGAGGATACAGAAGAGCTTACACTCTGAGGCATTGATTAGTCTTCCTCCTCGCTCGGTTCTGAAGAGCTCATCATCATCGTTGTTCTTTCTCCCGGCAGATATCCGACATCCAGAAGAACTTTCGTTGCTCCGGAAACCAAGAGATCCGACAAAGAAAAAAAAAAAAAAGATCGAGGAGCAGATGGAAGAGAACATTCTAGAGCTAGAGGGTCCTTTACTGACACCGGGGTCCGGTCAGTGTCAACCTCCCTTCAACCATCCCTCAATGAGAATTCCTCATATTGTTACTGAATGTAAACCAATAAAACTTTGTATCATTCACTCCCTATTGGCCAGAAAGATCGGCTCCCTTCACAAAGCTTTTCTTATTGGCCGTTCCTCTGTCATGTGACTGCAATAATCAAATCTCATTGGACTTGGCTGAATATTTTTGACTATGAGGATCCTTATCCCGGTGAGTGAGCTTCGTGAATTGAGCCGATGGGATATTTATAGTCTCCAGTCCTTCAGAGGAAACCTGATTATTTCATTGCTGATTATTTCTGAATGTCTGACCCAAAGTGAGAAAAAATGTGGCGCCCATCCCTGCACTCCGTCCATCTCTGCGCCCCCGCCTACATCTCTGCGCCCCCCGCCTACATCTCTGCGCCCCCCGCCTACATCTCTGCGCCCCCCGCCTACATCTCTGCGCCCCCCGCCTACATCTCTGCGCCCCCGCCTACATCTCTGCGCCCCCCGTCCTACATCTCTGCGCCCCCGCCTACATCTCTGGCCTCCCCCGCCCCTTGGCGCCCCCCCCACCCGCCTACATCTCTGCGCCCCCCCGCCGCCTACATCTCTGCGCCCCCGCCTACATCTCTGCGCCCCCGCCTACATCTCTGCGCCCCCGCCCTACATCATCTCTGCGCCCCCGCCTACATCTCTGCGCCCCCGCCTACATCTCTGCTCCCCTCTCCTGCGCCCCCCCCCCCCCGCCTACATCTCTGCGCCCCCCGCCCCCCCGCGCCTACAATCTCTGCGCCCCCGCCCGCCTACATCTCTGCGCCCCCGCCTACATCTCTGCGCCCCCCCCCTACATCTCTGCGCCCCCCCCCCCGCCTACATCTCTGCGCCCCCCCCCGCCTACATCTCTGCGCCCCCCCCCCCGCCTACATCTCTGCGCCCCCCCCCCGCCTAAATCTCTGCGCCACGCCTACATCTCTGGATCTCTGGCGCCCCCCGCCTACATCTCTGCGCCCCCCGCCTACATCTCTGCGCCCCCCGCCTACATCTCTGCGCCGCCCACCCGCCTACATCTCTGCGCCCCCCGGCCTACATCCTGCGCCCCCCCCCCCTACATCTCTGCGCGCCCCCCCCGCCTACATCTCTCGCGCCCCCCCCGCCTACATCTCTGCGCGCCCCCCCCGCCTACATCTCTGCGCCCCCCCCCCCCCGCCTACATCTCTGCGCCCCCCCCCCCGCCTACATCTCTGCTCTGCGCCCACCCGCCTACATCTCTGCGCCCCCCGCCTACATCTCTGCGCCCCCCGCCTACATCTCTGCGCCCCCCGCCTACATCTCTGCGCCCCCCCGCCTACATCTCTGCGCCCCCGCCTACATCTCTGCGCCCGCCCCCCCCCCTGCCTACATCTCTGCCCCCCCCCCGCCTACATCTCTGCGCCCCCCCGCCTACATCTCTGCGCCCCCCCCCCCCCCCCGCCTACATCTCGCGCCCCCCCCCCCCCCGCCTACATCTCTGCGGCCCCCCCCCCCCGCCTACATCTCTGCGCCGCCCCCCCCCCGCCACATCTCTGCGCCCCCCCCCGCCTACATCTCTGCCCCCCCCCGCCTACATCTCTGCGCCCCCCCCCGCCTACATCTCTGCGCCCCCGCCTACATCTCTGCGCCCCCGCCTACATCTCTGCGCCCCCTCCTCCCCGCCGCGCCCCCCGCTACATCTCTGCGCCCCCCCCCGCCTACATCTCTGCTCTCGGCCCCCCCCCCCCCCGCCTACATCTCTGGCGCCCCCCCCCCCCCCGCCTACATCTCTCGCCCCCGCCTACATCTCTGCGCCCCGCCTACATCTCTGCGCCCCCCCGCCTACATCTCTGCGCCCCCGCCTACATCTCTGCGCCCCCCCGCCTACATCTCTGCGCCCCCCCCGCCCTACATCTCTGCGCCCCCCCCCGCCCGCCTACATCTTGCGCCCCCCCCCGCCTACATCTCTGCGCCCCCCCCCGCCTACATCTCTGCGCCCCCCCCCCCGCCTACATCTCTGCGCTCCCCCCCCCCCCCCGCGCCCCATCCACGCCTACCCGCTCTGCGCCCCCCCCCCCCGCCATACACTCTGCGCCCCCGCCCCCCCCTGCGCGCCCCGCCTACATCTCTGCGCCCCCCGCCTACATCTCTGCGCCCCCGCCTACATCTCTGCGCCCCCCCTACATCTCTGCGCCCCCCGCCTACATCTCTGGCGCCCCCGCCTACATCTCTGCGCCCCCGCCTACATCTCTCTGCGCCCCCCCCCCGCCTACATCTCTGCGCCCCCCCCCCCCCCCCCCAGCCCTACATCTCTGCGCCCCCCCCCCCGCCTACTCTAATCTCTGCGCCCCCCCCCCCCCGCCTACATCTCTGCGCCCCCCCCCTGCCTACATCTCTGCGCCCCCCCCTGCCTACATCTCTGCGCCCCCCCCCCGCCTACATCTCTGCGCCCCCCCCCCCGCGCTCATCTCCGCCGCCCCCCCCCCGCCCTACATCTCTGCGCCCCCCCCCCCCGCCTACATCTCTGCGCCCCCCCCGCCTACATCTCTGCGCCCCCCCGCCTACATCTCATCTCTGCGCCCCCCCCCCCGCCTACATCTCTGCGCGCCCCCCCCCCCGCCTACATCTCTGCGCCCCCCCCCCGCCTACATCTCTCTGCGCCCCCCCCCCCGCCTACATCTCTGCGCCCCCCCCGCCTACATCTCTGCGCCCCCCCCGCCTACATCTCTGCGCCCCCCCCGCCTACATCTCTGCGCCCCCCCCGCCTACATCTCTGCGCCCCCCCCGCCTACATCTCTGCGCCCCCCCGCCTACATCTCTGCGCCCCCCCCGCCTACATCTCTGCGCCCCGCCCATTATGGGTGTGATGTCTTCTCCCCTCACCGGTTCTGCTCCCTCCTCCGGTGACGTCTTCTCCCCTCTCTGGTGACGTCTTCTCCCCTCTCTGGTGACGTCTTCTCCCCTCTCTGGTGACGTCTTCTCCCCTCTCTGGTGACGTCTTCTCCCCTCTCTGGTGACGTCTTCTCCCCTCTCTGGTGACGTCTTCTCCCCTCTCTGGTGACGTCTTCTCCCCTCTCCCTATTGGCCAGAAAGATCGGCTCCCTTCACAAAGCTTTTCTTATTGGCCGTTCCTCTGTCATGTGACTGCAATAATCAAATCTCATTGGACTTGGCTGAATATTTTTGACTATGAGGATCCTTATCCCGGTGAGTGAGCTTCGTGAATTGAGCCGATGGGATATTTATAGTCTCCAGTCCTTCAGAGGAAACCTGATTATTTCATTGCTGATTATTTCTGAATGTCTGACCCAAAGTGAGAAAAAATGTGGCGCCCATCCCTGCACTCCGTCCATCTCTGCGCCCCCACCTACATCTCTGCGCCCCCCGCCTACATCTCTGCGCCCCCGCCTACATCTCTGCGCCCCCGCCTACATCTCTGCGCCCCCCCCCGCCTACATCTCTGCGCCCCCCCCCCCGCCTACATCTCTGCGCCCCCCCCTCTGCCTACATCTCTGCGCCCCCCCCCCCCGCCTACATCTCTGCGCCCCCCCCGCCTACATCTCTGCGCCCCCCCCCCCGCCTACATCTCTGCGCCCCCCCCCCCCCGCCTACATCTCTGCGCCCCCCCCCCCCGCCCGCCTACATCTCTGCGCCCCCCCCCCCCCCCCCGCCTACATCTCTGCGCCCCCCCCCCCCGCCTACATCTCTGCGCCCCCCCCCCGCCGCCTACATCTCTGCGCCCCCCCCCCGCCTACATCTCTGCGCCCCCCGCCTACATCTCTGCGCCCCGCCCATTATGGGTGTGATGTCTTCTCCCCTCACCGGTTCTGCTCCCTCCTCCGGTGATGTCTTCTCCCCTCTCTGGTGACGTCTTCTCCCCTCTCTGGTGACGTCTTCTCCCCTCTCTGGTGACGTCTTCTCCCCTCTCTGGTGACGTCTTCTCCCCTCTCTGGTGACGTCTTCTCCCCTCTCTGGTGACGTCTTCTCCCCTCTCCCTATTGGCTAGAAAGATCGGCTCCCTTCACAAAGCTTTTCTTATTGGCCGTTCCTCTGTCATGTGACTGCAATAATCAAATCTCATTGGACTTGGCTGAATATTTTTGACTATGAGGATCCTTATCCCGGTGAGTGAGCTTCGTGAATTGAGCCGATGGGATATTTATAGTCTCCAGTCCTTCAGAGGAAACCTGATTATTTCATTGCCTTCGCCCCTCTCCGGTGACGCCTTCGCCCCTCTCCGGTGACGCCTTCGCCCCTCTCCGGTGACGCCTTCGCCCCTCTCCGGTGACGCTCCCTCTCCGGTGACGCTCCCTCCCCTCTCCGGTGACGCTCCCTCCCCTCTCCGGTGACGCTCCCTCCCCTCTCCGGTGATATCTCAAAGCAGATTTGTGGATTGGAGTTGTATAGATGAGCATGTCATAGCAGACTTGCCCTGATTATCCCTATGGTTTCCGCCCCCCTCCCCCATAGATCAGAATTGGTGCATTTTTGTTGGTAAAGTGAAACGCCATTGAGAAACGCTAAGCCACCCCCCACCACAACGTATACAAAGATGTTCCATTGTGAGAGGAGTCTGAATTGCCTTATCCCTTCTGTGTGTTGAGCAGGAATTCTGAATGTCGGCATTGACCAATCGGATTTAAACTTTTTTTTTCTGGTCCATGCTTGTAAATAATTGGTGGCTACACAGCAACATAGAATGGTTCTACCTAAAGGGAAGCCACATGCTGGCTCCCATTGGTGACCACCTGAAAATGTAGTTGCCTGGCTGTCTATGGCTTTGTGTCTCAGAAGTTGACGTCGGAATCCCGGGCCACTGCGGTTGTTCCAGGTCAATGACTGAAAGCCGAAGCCTGACCAGGGAATCCCCCCCCCCACCTCTCTGATAAATAATCACTAATCACCCTTGTAATTAAGAAATAAATGAAATGCCCCTGATACTGGCCTGAATCTGTGATCACCTGGTACACCCAGGGCCGGGTCTTCTCCTGATCTGTAGGATGTGGGTGCCAGAAGAAGGCTCCCCCCATCACTACCACGTGACTTGGAAACGTCCCATTGGGCTTATCGATGTGGTCCTCACAAGCCCCTAAAAAGTGTAGCAGCATGATGTGCTCACAATGAAGGGGCGGCACCAAGGTCATTGGACTGCGGGCCACAACTGCAGCGTTGGATCACCAATGTTTACTTTTGGCAGGGGCACTGTGGAGTATCACTTGACACCGGATACAGGTAAGTTAACAGAGGCTTGGACAGGTGGGAAGTTGGTGGATTAGTGAGAAGAGAGGTGGTCATCGGGGTTGGGTCTTTTCCCACTTTTGGCCAAATGTTGGTTATCCCCAGTTTTGGCCCAAATGTTGGATTTTCTTCCCAGTTTTGGCCCAAATGTTGGGCCTTCTTCTCAGTTTTGGCCCAAATGTTGGGCCTTCTTCTCAGTTTTGGCCCAAATGTTGGGCCTTCTTCTCAGTTTTGGCCCAAATGTTGGGCCTTCTTCCCAGTTTTGGCCCAAATGTTGGGCCTTCTTCCCAGTTTTGGCCCAATGGGCTGTAAAGACACCCATTAAGCATGACAGCCAGCCAATTACCATTTACCAATTCAGGTGGCACTCTGTATTTTTTCCAGCACAGGTTTCCTGTCTAATAATTGGATGTTTCTTCGAGTAATTGTTGCGTTCAGGATTTTTTTTTCTTTCCAGTTCTCATCCTCCTCCCCCCTTCACTTCTCTTCTCTGGCTCTCTCATTTCCTCTCTTTTTTTCCCCTCCTTTTCTATAGGCTCTGATGTTCTTTACATTGGTCCTGTTAAAGGTGAGTCTGGCTGCCTGCTGGGCCTTGTGTCTCTGTTCTGTTTTTCACTCCTCGTTTTCCTTCCTTCTTGTGCATCTGACGTGTGCTAAAGCATGAAAATCTGCGTCCCGGCCGGGTCCTGCTCGCGGCCCTAACCTTTCTTTTTCTTTTTTTTCTTTCTCTGTAATAGGAAGTATATACTCGAGTCCCGGGCTATACAGCAAGACCATGACTCCCACCTACGACTCCCGGGATGGCAGCCCCCTCTCCCCCACCTCGGCGTGGTTTGGTGACAGCGCCCTGTCTGAGGGCAATCCGGGGATCTTGGCCGTCAGCCAACCAATCACCTCTCCCGATATTCTCGCCAAATTATACAAGCCTCAGACCCTTCTGGACAAAGCCAAGATAAACCAAGGGTGAGTTGCTTTCTGCTGTCCGAACGGGCAAAGCACAGGTTCATGTTAAAGCTGCACTCCGGGAAAAACACTCAATGGGGTTCCGTTTTCCCGACAAATCACCAAAGACATTTAAAAAATAAATAAAACGAATAGAATTGGACATTGGTGATCCTCCATACAACAGCACTAAGACTAGGAGAGGGAGGGGCAACACCAAAAGCCAATCAGGAGTGCTAAATATACATGCTCGCTTAAGACGCACGCTGATAGAACGACAGAGCGGGGGGGGGGGGCTAATCCGTCTGCTTCTGTTCCTTCATTGTCTAGTCCAGTGGTCTCCAAACTTGTGGCCTGTGGGCCGAATGTGGCTCTTTGCTTTTTTTTTTATCTGGCCTATGGGGTTCTATTCAATCCACTGACACCAACGATGGGACATAATTCCTCCCACATACAAAGACGGCAACAATGGGAACTATTCCCCACAACACCATTGATGGGAGACTTTTTTTTTTTCTCTCAATGGCACCCATGATGTGGCACGATTTCTTTCCACTGACACCAATGATGAGGCACCATTCATCCCGCTGACACCAAGGAATGGGGCACAATCCCTCCCTCTGACATCAAGGAATGCGGCACAATTTCTACCACTGACACAAATGATGAGGCATTCTTTCTCCCAATGACGCCAAGATATGGGGCACTATTTCTACCAAGGAACGGGGCACCATTCCTCCCACTTTCACCACTGACGAGGCACCATTCCTCCCGCGTTCACCACTGACGAGGCACCATTCCTCCCGCGTTCACCACTGACGAGGCACCATTCCTCCCGCGTTCACCACTGACGAGGCACCATTCCTCCCGCGTTCACCACTGACGAGGCACCATTCCTCCCGCGTTCACCACTGACGAGGCACCATTCCTCCCGCGTTCACCACTGACGAGGCACCATTCCTCCCGCGTTCACCACTGACGAGGCACCATTCCTCCCGCGTTCACCACTGACGAGGCACCATTCCTCCCGCGTTCACCACTGACGAGGCACCATTCCTCCCGCGTTCACCACTGACGGGCACCATTCCTCCCGCGTTCACCACTGACGAGGCACCATTCCTCCCGCGTTCACCACTGACGAGGCACCATTCCTCCCGCGTCACCACTGACGAGGCACCATTCCTCCCGCGTTCACCCACTGACGAGGCACCATTCCTCCCGCGTTCACCACTGACGAGGCACCATTCCTCCCGCGTTCACCACTGACGAGGCACCATTCCTCCCGCGTTCACCACTGACGAGGCACCATTCCTCCCGCGTTCACCACTGACGAGGCACCATTCCTCCCGCGTTCACCACTGACGAGGCACCATTCCTCCCGCGTTCACCACTGACGAGGCACCATTCATCCCGCTGACACCAAGGAATGGGGCACAATCCCTCCCTCTGACATCAAGGAATGCGGCACAATTTCTACCACTGACACAAATGATGAGGCATTCTTTCTCCCAATGACGCCAAGATATGGGGCACTATTTCTACCAAGGAACGGGGCACCATTCCTCCCACTTTCGCCACTGACGAGGCACCATTCCTCCCACTTTCACCACTGACGAGGCACCATTCCTCCCGCGTTCACCACTGACGAGGCACCATTCCTCCCGCGTTCACCACTGACGAGGCACCATTCCTCCCGCGTTCACCACTGACGAGGCACCATTCCTCCCGCGTTCACCACTGACGAGGCACCATTCCTCCCGCGTTCACCACTGACGAGGCACCATTCCTCCCGCGTTCACCACTGACGAGGCACGATTCCTCCCCGCGTTCACCACTGACGAGGCACCATTCCTCCCGCGTTCACCACTGACGAGGCACCATTCCTCCCGCGTTCACCACTGACGAGGCACCATTCCCCCCGCGTTCACCACTGACGAGGCACCATTCCTCCCGCGTTCACCACTGACGAGGCACCATTCCTCCCGCGTTCACCACTGACGAGGCACCATTCCTCCCGCGTTCACCACTGACGAGGCACCATTCCTCCCGCGTTCACCACTGACGAGGCACGATTCCTCCCGCGTTCACCACTGACGAGGCACGATTCCTCCCGCCGACACCACTGACGAGGCACGATTCCTCCCGCCGACACCACTGACGAGGCACGATTCCTCCCGCCGACACCACTGACGAGGCACGATTCCTCCCGCCGACACCACTGACGAGGCACGATTCCTCCCGCCGACACCACTGACGAGGCACGATTCCTCCCGCCGACACCACTGACGAGGCACGATTCCTCCCGCCGACACCAAGGAATGGGGCACTATTTATACCAATGACACCAATGGTGGGGCATTGTTTGCTTTCACTTATGCCAGGTCATTTTCCACTCCCACTGACCACAATCTGGCCCTGAATAAAGTCTGAAGAACAGTAAACTGGCCCTTTGTTTAAAAAGTTTGGAGACCCCCCTAGTCTAGTCAAAGACTGTGGGCAGAGAGGCGACCACGCTCTATTACCCAACTGCATCATAAACAATGTGGGTCACCACGGGATGTACAGAAGGGCAGTGGCAGGTAAAATCGCTCAATCACATGCATCTCATCGGTGTAGCTGGTCGCCTGTAATTCAGCTTTACATTAAATGCTTCAGATAAAGCTCCAGGCTGCTGACTGCCCTCTACTCTCTCTTTTAACATGTTGCAGGTGGTTGGACTCGTCCCGATCTCTCATGGAACAAGATGTGAAAGACAACGAAGCCTTGCTACTTCGGTTTAAATACCACAGCTTCTTTGACTTGAATCCCAAGGTAATCCAATGCTTTAATTTCCTCCCGGTGAGCTCCACCGGCTTGCAGACATATTTGAAGCAGACGGGTATTTCAAGGGTCAAACAGATTAATGCAGAACTGCTGAGGATCTCTTCTGTATGCCGGGCGTCTGTAGAAAGATCAGAACCGAGTCGGATCAGACCTTTTGTAAATATTCAGAAAGACATGGGAGGATTAACAACCAACCTCTTCTTTTTGCGTGATATTGGTAAGTGGTTAGCAAATCCCCAGCCTGACCTTTCTCCAGTAGCCACCTACATACCCCTCCTTCCACTGCGCACATTGAAAGGATGTCATCAGGGCTGAGACATGGGGGGCGAGAGGGGCAGCTACCCTGGGCGGTATGGTTTACTGAAGGGATGGGGGCGCTATTCCTTCTGTTACAAGGCGAGAGTAGTGGCAGCTGCATTAGTTTTGACAAGTTGGTGACTGCTGAGCGTATTATCCCCTAAGCCTGCACATCATGAATGGGGGGGGGTGCGGTTTGGCATTTTTGCCCTGGACGCTGCATGGACTTGTTGCGGAACTGGACGTCCTACCCCCATCTGTAGACTCCTGACCTTACCTTCACACTAGTATGATTAATGATGAGTTGCTTCCCCCCAGTCGTGGCGAGCAATGTGGCGTTGGGTCCCCACCAGTCGTGGCGAGCAATGTGGCGTTGGGTCCCCACCAGTCGTGGCGAGCAATGTGGCGTTGGGTCCCCACTAGTCGCGGCGAGCAATGTGGCGTTGGGTGTCGTGTCCCCCCCCCCCCCCCCCCCCCCCCGCCGTCGTGGTCGGCACAGTCATAGTGGAACACAAAAGGGTCTTCACCAAACTGTTACCACAGGGTTGGAGGAACTCAATTGTCTACAACGTCTTTGTATGATTTAGATACAATGTAATTGGTTCATCTAAAATGAACCTTCAGACACCGATGGATTCAATCACCCCCCCCCCCCCCCCTTCCCCTTCCTCCTCCGTGGGTAAAATCTGTACCCCCTACCCTGACTGTGTGTAGTCTCACTCATCGTGTTTCATTCTGTATAATCTATCATTCAACTCCAGGTCTATATACAAATATCTGATGATAGTGACCTTTATCCTCCCCATTAAGGGTCGCTATGGGGACGAGGATGAGGAGGGTCGCTATGGGGACGAGGATGAGGAGGGTCGCTATGGGGACGAGGATGAGGAGGGTCGCTATGGGGACGAGGATGAGGAGGGTCGCTATGGGGACGAGGATGAGGAGGAGGGTCGCTATGGGGACGAGGATGAGGAGGAGGGTCGCTATGGGGACGAGGATGAGGAGGAGGGTCGCTATGGGGACGAGGATGAGGAGGAGGGTCGCTATGGGGACGAGGATGAGGAGAGAGGGTCGCTATGGGGACGAGGATGAGGAGGAGGGTCGCTATGGGGACGGGGATGAGGAGGAGGGTCGCTATGGGGACGAGGATGAGGAGGAGGGTCGCTATGGGGATGAGGAGGAGGAGGAGGAGGGTCGCTATGGGGACGAGGAGGAGGGTCGCTATGGGGACGAGGAGGAGGGTCGCTATGGGGACGAGGAGGAGGGTCGCTATGGGGACAAGGAGGAGGGTCGCTATGGGGACGAGGAGGAGGAGAAGGGTCGCTATGGGGACGAGGAGAAGGGTCGCTATGGGGACGAGGAGTAGGGTCGCTATGGGGACGAGGAGAAGGGTCGCTATGGGGACGAGGAGGAGGGTCGCTATGGGGACGAGGAGGAGGGTCGCTATGGGGACGAGGAGGAGGAGAAGGGTCGCTATGGGGACGAGGAGGAGGAGAAGGGTCGCTATGGGGACGAGAAGGAGGAGAAGGGTCGCTATGGGGACGAGGAGGAGGAGGGTCGCTATGGGGACGAGGAGGAGGAGGGTCGCTATGGGGACGAGGAGGAGAAGGGTCGCTATGGGGACGAGGAGAAGGGTCGCTATGGGGACGAGGAGGAGGAGGAGGGTCGCTATATGGGGAGGAGGAGGAGGAGGAGGAGGGTCGCTATGGGGAGGAGGAGGAGGAGGGTCGCTATGGGGAGGAGGAGGAGGGGAGGGTCGCTATGGGGAGGAGGAGAGGAGGAGAGGAGGAGGAGGGTCGCTATGGGACGAGGAGAAGGGTCGCTATGGGGACGAGGAGAAGGGTCGCTATGGGGACGAGAGGAGGAGGGTCGCTATGGGGACGAGGAGGAGGAGAAGGGTCGCTATGGGGACGAGGAGGAGGAGAAGGGTCGCTATGGGGACGAGGAGGAGGAGAAGGGTCGCTATGGGGACGAGGAGGAGGAGGGTCGCTATGGGGACGAGGAGGAGGAGGGTCGCTATGGGGACGAGGAGGAGAAGGGTCGCTATGGGGACGAGGAGGAGGAGAAGGGTCGCTATGGGGGGACGAGGAGGAGGAGGGTCGCTATGGGGAGGAGGAGGAGGAGGAGGGTCGCTATGGGGAGGAGGAGGAGGAGGAGGGTCGCTATGGGGAGGAGGAGGAGGAGGAGGAGGAGGAGGGTCGCTATGGGGACGAGGAGGAGGGTCGCTATGGGGACGAGGAGGAGGAGGAGGGTCGCTATGGGGACGAGGAGGAGGAGGAGGGTCGCTATGGGGACGAGGAGGAGGAGGAGGGGTCGCTATGGGGACGAGGAGGAGGAGGAGGAGGGCTCGCTATGGGGACGAGGAGGAGGAGGGCTCGCTATGGGGAGGAGGTGGAGGGTCGCTATGAGGAGGAGGGTCTTTTTTTTTTTTTTTTTTTTTTAGGGGGGTTGCCTCTGGGCCCTTTAATTATATATATATATATATATATTATATATATATATATATATATATATATTATCAATAATAAAAAATTGTCCCCTTTTAAAAAATAATAAAATAAAAAAATATATATATAAAAAAAGGGGGGGGGGTTGCTATCTGGGGGCCTCCGTACCCCTTACAGGAGTACCCCTGATGGCGGCCCTGGATGAGGGTCACTATGCGGGGTGATGGTCATGCGGGGGGAGCTGGTACACCTGTGCAAGTCTAAAGGGGAGGTTGGAGGTGAGGCTGGGCAGGGCTCCCTCTGCAGTGTCACCGCCCCCTCCCCCACCTTTGTGACCTCACAGTGTAAGATTTGTTTGTTGTGTCACGTAGACAGGAAGACGCTCTAATGACCTCCAGATGTCTGTCTCGCTGTCTCTTGCAGTATGACGCCATCAGAATCAATCAGCTCTATGAACAGGCCAAATGGTCCATCCTGCTGGAGGAGATCGAATGTACGGAGGAGGAGATGATGATGTTCGCAGCTCTGCAGGTAAGGCAAAGATCGGGGGGGGGGGGGGGGGGGAGTGGGGATAGGCGAGTGATGTCATACATGGCGATCGACATGTCACAGGAGAAGACCCCCCCCCCCCCCAATCGTGTTATATATATATATATATATATATATATATATATATATATATATAATAAAATAATTATACATACAGTATAATAAGGTACACCTGCCCTCCTACACACACAGGACTGTGCATTATATTCACATGGGAAATAATCAACCAAAGAACTGCAACAATTCATTCAGTCGCCCAGAGGCGATTAAGTTCGCATGTGCTGCGCTATATAAGTTTCTCATTTATTCATTCATTCAACACTACAGAGCCTGGAAAAAGTATTCACACCCCTCTATATACAGAGCCTGGAAAAAGTATTCACACCCCTCTATATACAGAGCCTGGAAAAAGTATTCATACCCCTCTATATACAGAGCCTTAAAAACGTATTCATACCCCCTTTATATACAGTGTCTTGAAAAAGTATTCATACCCCTTGAAATGTTACAGCCAAAAACGTAAATGTATTTTATTGGGATTTTATGTGAGAGACACAACACAAAGTGCCACATAATTGTGAAGTGGAAGGAAAATGTATAAATGATACAAATATGTGAAAAGTGTGGGGGGAGGGGCATTTGTATTGTTTACAAATTCCAGGTTCCATAGAATTCAATGGGGATTAAGGTCTGAACTTGCGATGTTTGAGAGTTCTGGCGCAAACCGAAACTTGGTGGGGGGGGGGGGGGTATTCGGCCCAACTTGGGAATCCACGTCTGCCTCCCGCCAGTTTGGGGCAGCGCCCCGCATATGGGTTAGGGGGGCCGGACACACGGATAGGGGGGCAACACCTGTGCGCCCCCCGCATGTGGATTAGGGGGGCTGGACGCATGGATACCGGTGTGCGCCGATGAGTGGGCCATATATGACGGTGCGCCTTAGGATAGCACGATTAGGGGGATAGGGGGCAGCGCATTGGGCCCTGCATGTGTAGGGGGGGGCGGACACAGGATAGGAGGAAGGGCAGACCTGTATACCTCTGCCCTGCATGTGGATTAGGGGGGCCGGACACACGGATAGGGGGGCAGCACCTGTATGCCCTGCATGTGGATTAGGGGGGCCGGACACACGGATAGAGGGGCAGCACCTGTATGCCCTGCAGGGGGGGCCGGACACCTGTATGCCACTGTATGCCCTGCAGTGGATTAGGGGGGCCGGACACACGGATAGAGGGGCAGCACCTGTATGCCCTGCATGTGGATTAGGGGGGCTGAACGCATGGATAGGGGGGCGGTGCCCTGCGCCCCCTATGGATGGATTAGGGGGCCAGACTCATGTATAGGGGGCAGCGCCCCGCATATGGGTTAGGGGGGCCGGACACACGGATAGGGGGGCAGCACCTGTGCGCCCCGCATGTGGATTAGAGGGGCTGGACGCATGGATAGGTCGGCGGTGCCCGTGCGCCCCCTATGGACAGATTAGGGGGCCAGACTCGTGTATAAGGGGCAGTGCCATGCGCCCTGCATGTGGGTTAGGGGGGCCGGACACATGGATAGGGGGGAAGCACCTGTGCGCCCCGCATGTGGATTAGGGGGGCTGGATGCTTGGATAGGGCGGCGGTGCCCGTGCGCCCCCTATGGATGGATTAGGGGGCCAGACTCATGTATAGGGGGCAGCGCCGTGCGCCCTGCATATGGGTTAGGGGGGCCGGACACGGATAAGGGGGCAGCACCTGTGCGCCCCGCATGTGGATTAGGGGGGCTGGACGCACTGATAGGGGGGCGGTCCCCCGTGCGCCTACCATTTATTTTTTTTCAAATTGAGGTCTCATAGAATTCAATGGGGTTCGGGTCTGAACTTGCGATGTTTGAGAGTTCTGGCGCAAACCGAACTGGGGGGTGTTCGGCCCAACTTTGTTTTCCAGCAGTGATGCATCTCGCACATACCCCTACCACGCTGCACAGCCAGGAGGTGACTCGCCGCCGATCACTCTTGCAGCTTCCTGTGTCCCCGGCCTGTTCAGTAGACTATGAACCTCTTTTCTCTCTCCCTTCATCTAAAAACATTTTTGGGTTTGCAGCGGTGCTCGCGGTGCGCAGCCTCACACTCTGATTTGTGGAAAGATAATATAGGTAGTCCTATTGGTGGTGTATGGGAGTACAATCATGAACAGACTTGGTGCACTCTGTGCAGGGTTGGGGGGAGGGGGGGTCACCTCCATCCTGGTGTGTGTGTGTGTGTCCATGCATGTGTGTACACGGGGTCACTGAACTGTTCTTGGCAAGGAGGCGGTCGCACATCTGAAAGCGATTTTTGGCATTCTGAGGTTTTGCTGATCTCAGCAGTTTAGAAATAGAACACAAAGCGGCCCGAACATCGTGAAAATCCACCCAGAGGTGGGGTTTTTTTTTGTGACGGATTTTCATTGCACAGGTTTTTGTTACCTCTGCCGGGTTAGCCCCCCCATATAAAACATTTTGACTTTTTTTTATGTAGTTTGTTAGATCTTTGTTAGATCAGGTTAGATCAATCAATGTTTGCGTTAGATCTCACACAGAAGAAGCAATATTAAGAGTTATTTGCTGGGGGGGCTAACCCGTCATCAGCCCCCCCTATCAAATTTTCTGGCCGAAAGTCATTCAGGCTGATAGATATTCGTTAGATCCGGTAAGATCAAGTGGTTTTAACGTTAGATCTCACATAATTATAGACTTATTAAGTGATTAATGAGGGGGGGCTGGCCCCCCCTTATCAATTTTTTGGGACAAAAATCATTCAGGCTAATAGATATTCGTTAGATCCGGTAAGATCAAGTGGTTTGAACGTTAGATCTCAAATCTTTTCCGAGATATTCCACATAAAAAACTAGATTTTTAGGTGGTACATATGCATGGACATATGGACGAGTTGGCCCCCCCTTATCAAATTTTCTGGCCAAAAATCATTCAGGCTAATAGATATTCGTTAGATCCGTTAAGATCAAGTGGTTTTAACGTTAGATCTCACATAATTAGAGACTTATTAAGTGATTAATGAGGGGGGCTGGCCCCCCCTTATCAAT
This sequence comes from Rana kukunoris, assembly GCA_029574335.1. NCBI lineage: Eukaryota > Metazoa > Chordata > Amphibia > Anura > Ranidae > Rana > Rana kukunoris. The sequence continues at coordinate 145,905,946 of CM056059.1, read as the reverse complement.
ATTTTGGGCCAAAAATCATTCAGGCTGATAGATATTCGTTAGATCCGGTAAGATCAAGTGGTTTTAACGTTGGATCTCACATAATTAGAGACTTATTAAGTGATTAATGAGGGGGGCTGGCCCCCCCTTATCAATATTTTGGGCCAAAAATCATTCAGGCTGATAGATATTCGTTAGATCCGGTAAGATCAAGTGGTTTTAACGTAGATCTCACATCGTTTCCGAGATATTCCACATAAAAAAACTAGATTTTTAGGTGGTACATATGCATGGACATATGGACGAGTTGGCCCCCCCTTATCAAATTTTCTGGCCAAAAATCATTCAGGCTAATAGATATTCGTTAGATTTGGTAAGATGAAGTGGTTTTAACGTTAGATCTCACATTGTTTCCGAGATATTCCACATAAAAAAATAGATTATAGGTGGTACATAATGGACGGGTTGGCCCCTCCTTATGAAATTTTCTGCCCAAAAATCATTCAGGCTAATAGATATTCGTTAGATCCGGTAAGATCAAGTGGTTTTAACGTTAGATCTCACATCATTTCAGAGATATTCCACATACAAATACAGATATTGGGTGTATACAAGGACTAATGAGGGGGGGCTGCCCTCCCCCCCCTTTTTAAATTTTTTGGGCCAAAAATCATTCAGGCTGATAGATATTCGTTAGATCCGGTAAGATCAAGTGGTTTTAACGTTAGATCTCACATTGTTTCCGAGATATTCCACATAAAAAAAAATGATTTTTAGGTGGTACATATGCATGGACATATGGACGGGTTGGTCCCCCCTTATGAAATTTTCTGGCCGAAAATCATTCAGGCTAATAGATATTCGTTAATCACACATACCTACTGACCTGGCTGGTCTCAGGGTGCTGGCCTGGCTGGTCTCAGGGTGCTGGCCTGGCTGGTCTCAGGATGCTGGCCTGGCTGGTCTCAGGGTGCTGGCCTGGCTGGTCTCAGGGTGCTGTACACCCCCCCATGTCCACCTCTGGGTTCATCTCTGTACCCCCCCATGTCCACCTCGGTACCCCCCCATGTCTACCTCGGTACCCCCCCCCATGTCTACCTCGGTACCCCCCCATGTCTACCTCGGTACCCCCCCGATGCCCCCGTACCCCCATGCCACCCCCCCATGTCCACCTCGGTACCCCCCCATGTCCACCCATGCCACCTTTGTACCCCCATGTAAACCTCTGCACCCCCCCATGTCCACCTCTGTGTTCACCTCTGTGCCCCCTCCACCTCTGTTCCTCCCCCCATGTCCACCTCTGTCCCATGTCCTCACCTCTGTACTCCCTCATGTCCACCTCTACCCCGTCCACCTCTGTGTTCCACCCCTGTTCCTCCCCATGTCCACCTCTGTACCCCACTTCTACCTCTGTGTTCACCTCTGTTCCCTCCCCCCCCTGTATGTCCACCTCTACCCCAACCCTCTCTCCCACCGTCCCCCTCCACCTCTGTTTCCACCTCTGTACCCCCTCATGTCCACCTCTACCCCGTCCACCTCTGCACCCCCCATGTCCACCTCTGTGTTCACCTCTGTATCCCCCCTCATGTCCACCTCTGTACCCCTCATGTCCACCTCTGTTCCCCCTGTCCACCTCTGTTCACCACTGTACCCCTCCGTGTCCGCCACTGTACCCCTCGTGTCCGCCACTGTACCCCTCATGTCCGCCACTGTACCCCTCATGTCCGCCTCTGTACCCCTCATGTCCACCACTGTACCCCTCATGTCCACCACTGTACCCCCCTCCACCTCTGTTCCCCCCCGGTCCACCTGTGTTCACCACACTGTACCCCCCCCACCACTTACCCCCCCCATGTCCACACACTGTACCCCCCATGTCCCCCCACCACTGTACCCCCCATGTCCCCACTCTGTACCCTATGTCCATCTCTGTATCCCCCTCCACGTCAACCTCTGTACCCCCCCATGTGCTCTGTGTTAGTTTCTTACCTTTGCACTTTCCTATTCTGAACCACAAGATAATGATTGGTTGCTAGGGCCACCTAGCAACCAATCACCTGCTACATCTCTGGCATTTCCTGTCCTCCGTTAAAACTACGCGCCTTACCCTCTCGCTCTCCCTGTTGTACAAGAGAGCGAGAGACTGTGTTTTTTACTCCTTGCTAGCGGCGGCCGGTCTGTATGTCACCCGGGTAGCGGTACAGTCCGCACCCGACGCGGGCACCCCCACACCCTGTCACAGCTCTCCCCCTGCACTGTCAGTTTGTTACACTCCGTGGCCGCTGACAGACACGCCGCGCTGTCACTGATGCATAGAGGGGACTTGGAGGAGGGGGTGTCGTGGCCGCCCGACACCCCCCCAGCATGTGACACCCGAGGTGAATCGCCCCCTAGTTAGTACGGCACTGCAGAAGCTGCCCGAGTCCTGCAAAGGGAACGGCGTTCCTGCAGTAATATAAGTGCAGGGACGTCGTTCCCACACGTTCCCGCAGGACTCGAGCCCTGGTATGCTCAATGGCACTCATCACTAGTACACGTGAAAATGCTCAGTATCTGCTCCGATATAGATTCTAGAACAGGTATCTGTGCATTCCTACCAAATATCCCTGTAATTATGGATAATCAAATGTTAAAACCACTTGATCTTACCGGATCTAACGAATATCTATTAGCCTGAATGATTTTTTGCCAGAAAATTTGATAAGAGGGGGCCAACCCGTCCATATGTCCATGCATATGTACCACCTAAAATCTATTTTTTTATGTGGAATATCTCAAACGATGTGAGATCTAACGTTAAAACCAGCCCCCCTCATTAATCACTTAATAAGTCTGTAATTATGTGAGATCTAACGTTAAAACCACTTGATCTAACGAATATCTATCAGCCTGAATGATTTTTGGCCCAAAAAATGTATAAGGGGGGGCCAGCCCCCCCTCATTTGTCCTTGTATACATCCAATATCTGTATTTGTATGTGGAATATCTCGGAAACGATGTGAGATCTAACGTTAAAACCACTTGATCTTACCGGATCTAACGAATATCTATTAGCCTGAATGATTTTCGGCCAGAAAATTTCATAAGGGGGGGCCAACCCGTCCATATGTCCATACATATGTACCACCTAAAAATCTAGTTTTTTATGTGGAATATCTTGGAAACTATGTGAGATCTAACGTTCAAACCACTTGATCTTACCGGATCTAACGAATATCTATTAGCCTGAATGATTTTTGTCCCAAAAAATTGATAAGGGGGGGCCAGCCCCCCCTCATTAATCACTTAATAAGTCTATAATTATGTGATATCTAACGTTAAAACCACTTGATCTTACCGGATCTAACGAATATCTATCAGCCTGAATGACTTTCGGCCAGAAAATTTGATAGGGGGGGCTGATGACGGGTTAGCCCCCCCAGCAAATAACTCTTAATATTGCTTCTTCTGTGTGAGATCTAACGCAAACATTGATTGATCTAACCTGATCTAACAAAGATCTAACAAACTACATAAAAAAAAGTCAAAATGTTTTATATGGGGGGGGCTAACCCGGCAGAGGTGTTTTTGTTTTATTGTTTTGTTTGTTCATTTTTTTGCATTTTTTTTATCAACAAATTCCTCAGCTTTTTACTGAGTGAATGGGGCCATCCAATGTCACAATTCTAGTCCTGCTTAATATGCAACCTTTTCATAGGGCCACAGGGGCCGCCCCCTATAGAGTCAGCAACAGGAGAGGACCAGACCAACCTGCACGCTGGACTCCGGGTTCAAATAACTTTATTTAAATATATTCCTCCGTAGCCCCTGACAATATAAGTCAACGTTTATGTGCTTGACGCGTAACCTATGCACATGAGTAGGGGCTGAGGGAGGGGCCCTGCAGGCTCCACCTACTGCAGGCTGTCTGCATAAAACGACATGAGTCTGAGGAGTGGGTGAAGACGAGACCAGCCCCCCTGCATAAGGAGAGATGGTTGTGGGAGGGACCTAGCAGGCTCCACCCACTGCCGGAAGGGGGCGGAGACCAGACCTGTCTTCCTGCACATGGAGAGGTGTGGGAGGGGCCCAGAAGGCTCCACCCACTACAGAAAACTACAGGAGGGGGTGGAGACTAGACCAGTCCCCCTGCATAAGGAGAGAGGTGTGGGAGGGGCCCAGAAGGCGCCACCCAATACAGGGAAGGGGTGGAGATGAGACCAGTCCCCCCTGCACAAGGAGAGGGGTGTGGGAGGGGCCCAGCAGTCTCCACCCACTACAGGAGGGGGCGGAGAGGTTTGGGAGGGACCCAGAAGTCTCCACCCACTAATTTTGCTACTATTACACAAGTGGGTGGGCTCACTGCGCCCCAAGCCCACCCTTTTTTTAAGCCAATTGGAACCTCAGGCCTCTAATCACGTGCTTAAAATAATTGAAATCCATGCGCCCGGGATGTGGATTAGGGGGCCGGACTCATGGATAGGGAGGTGGTGCCCTTGCGCCCCCTATGGACGGATTAGAGGGCTGGACGCATGGATAGGGAGGCGGTGCCCGTGTGCCCCCTATGGAATGATTAGGGGGGCTGGACTCATGGATAGGGAGGCGGTGCCCGTGCGCCCCCTATTGACGGATTAGGGCACCGGATGCATTGATAGGGAGGCGGTGCCCGTGCGCCCCCTATGGATGGATGGATTAGGGGGCCGGACTCATGGATGGGGGGCAGCCCCTGTGCGCCCCGTGCGGATAGGGGGGTGTTGCCTGTGCGCTCTGCATGTGGATTAGGGGAGTCGGACTCATGAATAGGGGACAGCGCCCATGCGCCCTCCATGTGGATTAGGGGGGTCAGACGCATGAATAGGGTTGGTGCCCGTGCACCCCCTATGGACGGATTAGAGTGCTGGCCACATGGATAGGGGGGCAGCGCCCGTGTGCCCCGCATGTGTATTAGGGGGCCGGACGCATGGATAGGAAGGCGGTGCCTGTGCACCCCCAATGAACGGATTAGGGGGCAGTGCCCGTGTGTCCAGCATGTGGATTAGGGGGCCTGTCCGCCCCCTATGGATGGATTAGGGGGCCAGACGCATGGATAGGGAGGCGGTGCCCGTGCTCCCCCATGGATGGATTAGGGGGCAGGACTCATGGATAGGAGCAGCGCCCCGCATGTGGATTAGGGGGCAGGACGCATGGATAGGGAGGTGGTAACTGTGCGCCCCTATGGACAGATTAGGGGGCCGGACGCACGGATAGGGGGGCGGTGCCCGTGCGCCACCTATGGACGGGACGCGACTGAATGTTGATTACCGAATGTCTCACATTGGATTACTGCAAAGATCTGGAAGAAATCCCAATCATACCGGAATCTCGCAGAGCTCTCTTGTGATTGGACAATTTCTCTTTAGTTTGTACTATGAAGGGAAATGAAACAAGTTGACTTTTAACTCTTCCGTCTCTCACCCGGCTGCACTTCCTATGGAGCCGAGAATTTTCCCTCTTCCTGTTTATTCAGCAAATTCTTTTTGTGACATTTGGGCTGAATTTCTAAAGGGAAATACACTTCTTCTTTTTTTTTTTTTTTTGTGCATTTTGCACTCTGCAGGTGCAATTTCTCCATAGCTTAGTAAATGAGGTAACGCTTCACTGCAAAGAAATACCCCAAATACATGCAAATAAAACATTTTTTTTTTTCTTGCACGTGATTGGATGATGGAAGACGGCAGAGTTTCCCCCTCATATACTACGCTCTGGAGCAACTGCAAACATAATTTTTCTTATGCAATCCTTGGGGGAAAAAAAACTTACAAAACTAAAACCACACTTTTTTTTTTTTCTTTTAGTTGGTTTTAAAAAATATATATAATTTAGCCCTGTTTTAAAATGCACAAAAATATGATTCTGGTATAAAACCAGTGCAAAAGATTTTAACAATTGAAAAAAAATGTGTGTATTTTTTTTAGATGTATTATATATTTTATTTTAATATATGTATGTATGTATGTATGTTAAAGATGAATAAAATAGAAATAAGCAAATATTTTTTCTTGTTTTACAGAAAAATAGTTTGTGGGGGGTTATTGGGGTTTATCAAGGTTTATAAACCATGTTAAATTGATCAATAAGATGAGAGCTACAATGTTTATAAACAATGTTACTTTTATCTGCGAGTCGGTTCACTCTGGGGCGACTTGGGATCCGTCTTGAAGTCGCCTCAGTTCATCCCAAGTCGCTGTACAGAAAAGCAATGTAAGTGAATGGAAGCCATCTTAAAACACACTACTGAAGTCGCTCGGACTTCAGAAAAGGTTCCTGTACGACTTCAATCAGACTTGTAGGCGATTTGTACCCATTGATTTCAATGGAAGTCGCCTCCAAGTCTGATCACTGTCTTAACTGAAGCAATTTTCCAGGAAGATAACCTATATTTCTCAGGCAAACCCCTCCCTCCCCCTCCCCTAGAACTGATTGTTGTTTGGCCACTGGAAAGTCTCCTGTCCTGGAGACGACTTCAAGTAGTGTTGTAAATCGCCCCAGATCACCCTGTGGTTCATGCTGAAGTCGTGTTGGAGTTGCCGCTGGAAGTCGTGAAGTCGTGTCGCCCCAGTGTGAACCGACTCTCAATCTCCTGATTGATCAATGTTATTTTGTTATTTTGTATCTCTTATCTTATTTAAAAAAAAATTGTATGGCTTTTAAGCAATAAAATAATATTTTTGTAGTTACTGTATATACACTCTCTATATACCGTATATGCTCAAGTATAAGCCGAGTTTTTCAGCACATTTTTTGGTAATGAAAATGCCCCCCTCGGCTTATACTCGAGTCGCCTTTTTGTGCCTGATCTCCCGGACTTTGGGGACCCGGTACCGGCCGGTCTTGAGTCTCCTGGACCCAAAACTTGGCACACATGTAGCTCCACTCTATCTCTACAAGTGTGCAAAGTTTGTTGTTTGGAGAACCTACAGCAGGGGGGCACTGATTTTTCAAACCCGTGGCACCCCTTTCATAGACTCCCATGTTAAACGTCAGTCTAGGCATGCACACAGGGAGGCATGGGCACAATGTTAAATGGTTATTTCTCCGGTAATTTTGGGGACCTGGTACTGGCCGTTCTTAGGTACCCTGGACCCGGAACTTGGCACACATGTAGCCCCAGTTCTCCTCTACAAGTGTGCAAAGATTGTTGTCTGGGGGACCTATGGCCGGGGAGCACCGATCTTTCAAAGCTGGGCACCCCTTCCATAGACTCCAATGTTAAACGTGGGGCATGGGCACAGTGGGGCATGCAGATGGACACCCTAGGCCAGTGATGGCGAACCTGTGGCACGCGTGCCGCTGCCGGCACGTTGAGCCATCTCTGTGGGCACGCCGTGAAATTATAGCACACAGTGAAAAATCGAATTTTCCACACCGCACTGCAAACTACATCCCCCATAGTTCTGTAGGCTAGCGGTGACGTACCTGAATAAGCGCCGGGGGTGACGTGCGCACGCTAATCCAATGATAGAAGCACAGCCCATCCACACCGCACCCACCAATCAGCGGCCAGCTGCCGAAATGATCCGATCTCTGCTTCTAATATTTGCTCCGCCCACCACAGCCTCTCAGCCAATCAGTATTCCTGTAACCCGCCCTCCTCCTGCAGCCCGCCACATTTGACAAGAAGATGCAGGCAGAGATGAAATCGTGGCTGTGCTGTATTGAGGTGGGCAGGAGTGTGCTCTGCTCTGTTCCCTGCACTTGCAATGTGGTAGAGAGCCTGCTTCTCCTCTGTCAGGACCGGAGTTACTGTGACTCTGATGAGGAGTGAGGCAGAGCAGGCTTTCTGTGATGTCCCCCCCACCCCCCCTTTTCCAGTCAGCAGCACGAGCAGGGAGATCAAAGACACACAGACAGGGCTTGCAGAAGGGGATTGAATTGCAGGTAATCATTGTTCAGTAACCCTTCAGTGTGCAGTTACCCTTCAGTGTGCAGTTACCCTTCAGTGTGCAGTAACCGAATGGTGCTGGGCAGTATGGTATGGTAACTGAATGGTGGGCAGTAATGTATAGCAACCGAAAGCATAATTTACAGAACCCAGCTTGGGGTGCACACCCTGACCGCATGCTGCTGGCCCAAAACTAGCCCGCCCAGTGTCTATAAGGGAAAAAATGTTTAGCGGAGGGGGTGAAATATGTTTTTTGACTTAATATCTACCTTAAATCACTGTGCTGTGTATGTGTCAGGTAGGTCAGTGTATGTCGCAGTGTATTCTGAGCACAACGCATTCCTGAAACCTGCATTCTGAACAGATTTGTCTGAAAGGTACATTTTTGGTCCTTTTGGGGTGAATTAGAGGTGAATCAGTCCCATCCTCTGTACAGAGCCGCGCCGCTGGTGGGTTTAATTCTGTGTTGGCACTTTGAAAGAAATAAGTTGGTTTTGCGTCGCGGTTTGGGCACTCGGGCTCAAAAAGGTTCGCCATCACTGCCCTAGGCTTATACGTTTTCCCATTTTTTTTTTTTTCTGTGGTAAAATTGGGCGCTTCGGCTTAAATTCGGGTCGGCTTATACTTGAGTATATATGGTAGCTCTTTAGGGTGTGTGTGTGTGTGTGTGTGTGTATATATGTGTGTGTGTGTGTATATATGTGTGTGTGTGTGTATATATGTGTGTGTGTGTGTATATATATATATATATATATATATATATATATATATATATATATATATATATATATATATATATATATATATATATATATATAATATTTATATTTTTTTTTTTTGTACGTATCACTTTATCTCCCGTCTGAACAATGTTTATAAACCATGTTGCACAATGATCGTCTCCAATAGATAATTTCTTAGGCCCCTTTGACACTGGGGCATTTTTCAAGCGTTTTTACAGCGTTATTCGAGCGAAGCCTCATCTTCAATCCCAATGTGCTGGTAAAGCACTGCTAAGACCCTAAAGTTTTAGACCCTTTCCACACTGAAGCGTTTTTACAGCGTTTTGGCACTCTTAAAATGCTCAAACGCTCTCCATGCATCTCAATGGACCTTTTCACACTGAGTCCTGCAAGCAGAATCTTTGGAGCAGCTTTTGAGCGCTGAAAAAAAATGCTCCAAAAACGCCCCTCTCGATTGAAATGAATTGAAAAGCGCTGTAAAAATGCCTTACCCTTTCACACCGAGGTACTGCAAAAATGCCTTAAGACTTTAGGGTCTTATCGGTGCTTTACTAACACATTGGGATTTCAGATAAGGCTTTGCTGTAATAAGGCTGTAATAACGCTCGAAAAACGCCCCAGTTTGAAAAGGCCGGTGTGAAAGGGTAAGGCGTTTTTACATCGCTTTTCAATTCATTTCAATGGAGAGGGGCGTTTTTGGAGCTTTTTGTTCAGCGCTCAAAAGCTGCTCCAAATATACTGCTTGCAGGTCTCTGTGTGAAAGGGGTCTAAAAGATCGTATTTTTGGTCAATAATACTGCGTTGTATCGTTTTTGATATTTGAATTGATGAAGAATTCCTTGTTTTGGGTTCGGGAGAATTTTGCAAGCTCCATCTGCGTTTATGATGGGAAAGGGACTTAAGGTGCCAGCAGTACGAGATCTTGGGGGCGCGGCCCTACCCGTTCACACCCCCCCCCCCCCCCATTAGTCATTGCTGTCAGCAGATGCCTTGATCCCGGTCACACCCCCCCCCCCCCACCCATTAGTCATTGCTGTCATCAGATGCCTCGATCCAGGTCACACACCCCCCCCCCCCCCTGCATTGCTGGTGTGATTGGCGGCTCCCGTTGGCTTGGTGACCTCACACAGCCACAAGGGAGCAAACAGGAAGTCGGTGACCTGGGACATACATTTATGGTGAAATTTAAAGAGCCAAAATAGTTCCAGATGTGGGAGTAGAGGGAGTTGTGTCTTCTCCGGGGGGGGATCAAATGGGGACAGACAGAGCTCTGCGGTGTATCTACCACAACCTGTAATGATGGACACTTACTGTGTGGAATTTTAAGGGCCGTTGCATCCATTCAGCAGCCTGGTTGTGCGGCCCGGGGGACGGATATAAAGAGACGAGTACTGAATAAGACAGGCTGGGTTTGGTGGGAAGTTCTCGGTAGCGTTGTAACCCCCCAACACACGGCTCACTTACCAATAATGTCCTCCGAGGTAGACGCGGTTTACCGTTATTTTCTGCTTACATGACCACTAAAAGGATAACTGAACCCTGGAAGCCGTATGGAGGGCGGGGGATGGGTCACCAGCATGGTCTGTGGTGTCCCTGCAGCTCAGCGTTCTGGAGGTGACCATCTTGGTAGAGGCAGGGCTTTGCTTCCTCAATTTAGAGCCGCCCCCCAATGACTGGTTGGGGTACACAGAAAGAGGGGGTACCAGCTAGATAACACTGGGACGGACTTATGAGGCACAAGTAAACCATGAAGGGGGTTGCCATCCGGGCCCCTTACAGGTGTATTGTCTGTACCCCCCTGATGGCGGCCCTGGTTCTTCCTGAGGACCGCCCGTGAAAGGATCTCACCTGCATCTGCTTCATTCATTCTGTGCTTTTTTCATCTTTATCCTTACCCCAACAAGTCGTGAAAAGAAGAAAAATCACCCACATCACCACATCCGTAAGTAAGAGGGAACACATAAAAAGGGGATACCAGCTAGATAACCCTGGGTCGGACTTGTGAGGCACAGTAAACCATGGAGAAGTATAGACAAAATGACAATGTTTTATTGAAAAAAAGTACATAGTATGAAAAGGGCATTCGAAAAATGCGTTAATCATATATAATGATACAAAATATACAGCGAGCCCTTGTGCGTCAACGCGTTTCACTGTTGGGTTTCATCAGGACACATTTTAGGTTCAAAGGTAGCAAGAAAGTAAGCGGGTCTCACTATCTGAAATAAAACATATGTGGTGGTGTTATGATTCTAAACGCGTATATTTTGCGTGCTTTTTCTTTATTTTTTACGACTTGTTGGGATAATGATAAAGATGGGGAAAAAAGCACAGACTGAAGCAGGGGAGATCCTTTCACTGGAGGTCCTCGGGAAGAACCAGGGCCGTCATCAGGGGGGTACAGGCAATACACTTGTAAAAAAAATAAAGTATTTAAAAGTATTATTATTTTTTCATTAAAGAGGCCCGGAGGTTCTCAGGGCCCCGGAATGCCCCCCCCTTTTTTTATAGATTTTATTTTTTATTTATTTTTTTGTGGGGGGCCCAGAGGTCCCCACAAGGGTAACCCCCCCAATTCGTGGCACATTCTGGCCTTCTGTTGTGGGCCTTCTGTTGTGGGCCTTCTGTTGTGGGGGGGGGGGGTGGACCTTGTGTGGTGGTGGTGGGGGGGGAGTGGACCTGGGGGGGGGGGGGGGAGTGTGTGGTGGGGGTGGGGGGGGGGGGGGGGGGGAGTGGACCTTGTGTGGTGGGGGTGGGGGGGGAGTGGACCTTGTGTGTGGTGGGGGTGGGGGGGGAGTGGACCTTGTGTGGTGGGGGTGGGGGGGGAGTGGACCTTGTGTGGTGGGGGTGGGGGGGGGAGTGGACCTTGTGTGGTGGGGGGGTGGGGGGGGAGTGGACCTTGTGTGGTGGGGGTGGGGGGGGGAGTGGACCTTGTGTGGTGGGGGTGGGGGGGGAGTGGACCTTGTGTGGTGGGGGTGGGGGGGGAGTGGACCTTGTGTTGTGGGGGGGGAGTGGACCTTGTGTTGTGGGGGGGGAGTGGACCTTGTGTTTGTGGGGGGGGAGTGGACCTTGTGTTGTGGGGGGGGGAGTGGACCTTGTTTTGTGGGGGGGGGGGGTGGACCGTGTGTTGTGGGGGGGGGGGAGTGGACCTTGTGTGGTGGTGGTGGAGGGGGGAGTGGACCGTGTGTTGTGGGGGGGAGTGGACCGTGTGTTGTGGGGGGGGGGGGGGAGTGGACCGTATGTTGTGGGGGGGGGGGGAGTATGTTGTGGGGGGGGGGGGGGGGGAGTGGGACCGTGTGTTGTGGTGGTGGGGGGGGGGGGGAGTGGGCCGTGTGTTGTGGTGGTGGGGGGGGGGGTGGACCTTGTGTTGTGATGGTGGGGAGGGGGGAGTGGACCTTGTGTTGTGGTGGTGGGGGGAGGAGTGGACCTTGTGTTGTGGTGGTGGGGGGGGGAGTGGACCTTGTGTTGTGGTGGTGGGGGGGGGAGTGGACCTTGGGTTGTGGTGGTGGGGGGGGGGAGTGGACCTTGGGTTGTGGTGGTGGGGGGGGGGGAGTGGACCTTGGGTTGTGGTGGTGGGGGGGGGAGTGGACCTTGGGTTGTGGGGGGGAGTGGACCTTGTGTGGTGGTGGTGGGGGAGTGGACCTTGTGTGGTGGTGGTGGGGGAGTGGACCTTGTGTGGTGGTGGTGGGGGGTGGACCTTGTGTGGTGGTGGTGGTGTGGAGTGGACCTTGTGTGGTGGGGGGGGGGAGTGGACCTTGTGTGGTGGGGGGGGGAGTGGACCTTGTGTGGTGGGGGGGGGAGTGGACCTTGTGTGGTGGGGGGGGGAGTGGACCTTGTGTGGTGGGGGGGGGGAGTGGACCTTGTGTGGTGGGGGGGGGGGGAGTGGACCTTGTGTGGTGGGGGGGGGGAGTGGACCTTGTGTGGTGGGGGGGGGGGAGTGGACCTTGTGTGGTGGGGGGGGGAGTGGACCTTGTGTGGTGGGGGGGGGGAGTGGACTTGTGGTGTGGTGGTGTGGGGGGGGGTGGACTTGGTGGTTGTGGTGGGGGGGTGGTGGTGTGGTGGGGGGGGGTGGACCTTGTGTTGTGGTGGGGGGGGGGAGTGGACCTTGTGGTGTGGTGGTGGGGGGGGGGGTGGACCTTGTGTTGTGGGGGGGGGGGGGGGTGGTGGGTGGGGGGGGTGGACCTTGTGTTGTGGTGGGGGGGGGGAGTGGACCTTGTGTGGTGGTGGTGGGGGGGGGGGGAGTGTGGTGGGGGGGGGGGGGAGTGGTGGTGGGGGGGGGGGGGGGACCTTGTGTGTGTGGGGGGGGTGGACCTTGTGTTGTGGTGGTGGAGGGGGGGTGGGGGGGGGGGGGGGATGGGGGGGGGAGTGGGGGTTGTGGGGGGGGGGGAGTGGGGGGGGGGGGGGGGTGGGGGGGGGGGGGGGGTGGTGGCGGGGGGGGGGGAGTGGACCTTGTGTGTGGTGGGGGGGGGGGGGGGGGGGTGGACCTGGTGTGTGGGGGTGGGGGGGGGGGGGGGACGGGGAGGGAGTGTGGGGGGGGGGGGGCCTGTGGAGGGGGGGGGTGGTGGGGGGGGGGGGGGGGGGGGGGGAGGGGGGGGGGGGGGGGGGGGGAGTGGGGGGGGGGGGGGGGGAGGGGACGGGGGGGGGGAGGGAGATGGGGGGGGGGGGGGGGGGGGGGCGGGAGTGGGGGGGGGGTGGTGGTGGTGTGGGGGGGGGGGACGGGGGGGCGGTGTGGTGTGGGGGGGGGGGGGGGTGGGGGGGGGGGGGGGAGTGGACCTTGGGGGGAGGGGTGGACGGGGGGGGGGGGGTGGGGGGGGGGGGTGGGGGGGGGGGGGGTGGTGGTGGGGGGGGGGGGAGTGGACCTTGTGTGTGGTGGGGGGGGGGGAGTGGACCTTGTGGTGTGGTGGTGGGGGGGGGAGTGGACCTTGTGTTTTGTGGTGGTGGGGGGGGGAGGGTGGACCTTGTGTGGGGGGGGAGTGGACCTTGTGTTGTGGTGGGGGGGGGGAGTGGACCTTGTGTGTGTGGTGGTGGGGGGGGGGGGGAGTGGACCTTGTGTGTGTGGTGGTGGGGGGGAGTGGACCTTGTGGTTTTGTGGTGGTGGGGGGGGGGGGGGACCTTGTTGTTTTGTGGGGTGGGGGGGGGTGGACCTTGTGTGTTTTGTGGTGGTGGGGGGAGTGGACCTTGGTGGTGGGGTGGGGGGGGGAGTGGACCTTGTGTGGTGGTGGTGGGGGGGGGGGAGTGGACCTTGTGTGGTGGTGGTGGGGGGGGGGGAGTCGACCTTGTGTGGTGGTGGGGGGGGAGTGGACCTTGTGGTGTGGTGGGTGGGGGGGGGGAGTGGACCTTGTGGTGTGGTGGTGGGGGGGGGGAGTGGACCTTGTGGTGTGTGGGGGGGGGGGGGAGTGGACCTTGTGGTGTGGTGGTGGGGGGGGGAGTGGACCTTGTGTGTGTGGTTGTGGTGTGGTGGTGGGGGGGGGAGTGGACCTTGTGGTGTGGTGGTGGGGGGGGGGGGGGAGTGGACCTTGTGGTTTTGTGGTGGTGGGGGGGGGGGAGTGGACCTTGTGTGTGTGGTGGTGGGGGGGGGGAGTGGACCTTGTGGTGTGGTGTGGTGGGGGGGGGGAGTGGACCTTGTGGTGTGGTGGTGGGGGGGGGGTGGACCTTGTGTGTGTGGTGGTGGTGGGGGGGGGGTGGACCTTGTGGTGGGGGGGGGAGTGGTGGTGGGGGGGGGGGGGAGTGGACCTTGTGTTGGTGGTGGTGGGGGGGGGGGGTGGACCTTGTGTTGTGGTGGTGGGGGGCAGTGGACCTTGGGGGGGGGGGGGGGGAGTGTTGTGGTGGTTGTGGGGGGGGGGGGGAGTGGACCTTGTGGTTGTGGTGGTGGGGGGGGGGGGGGAGTGGACCTTGTGGTGTGGTGGTGGGGGGGAGTGGACCTTGTGTGTGGTGGGGGGGGGTGGACCTTGTGTTGTGTGTGTGGTGGGGGGGGGGAGTGGACCTTGTGGTGTGGTGGTGGGGGGGGAGTTGTGTGGTGTGGTGGTGGGGGGGGGGGGGACCTTGTGGTGTGGTGGTGGGGGGGGGGTGGACCTTGTGGTGTGGTTGTGGTTGTGGTGGTGGTGGGGGGGGGGGGGGGACCTTGTGTGTTGTGGTGGTGGGGGGGGTGGACCTTGTGTTGTGGTGGTGGGGGGCAGTGTGGTGGTGGTGGTGGGGGGGGGGGGAGTGGACCTTGTGTTGTGGTGGTGTGGGGGGGGGACCTTGTGGTGTGGTGGTGGGGGGGGTGGACCTTGTGGTGGGGGGGGTGACCTTGGTGGTGGGGGGGGGGGGAGTGGACCTGTGTGTTGTGGTGGTGGGGGGGGGAAGTGGTGTGGTGGTGGTGGGGGGGGGAGGTGGACTTGTGTTGTGGTGGTGGGGGGGGGAGTGGACTTGTGTGTGTTGTGTGGTGGGGGGGGAGTGGACCTTGTGTTGTTGTGGGGGGGGGGGGGGAGTGACCTTGTGTGGTGGTGGGGGGGGGGGGGACCTTGTGTGGGGGGGGGGTGGACCTTGTGGTGGGGGGGGAGTGGTGGGGGGGGGGAGTGGACCTTGTGGTGTGGTGGGGGGGGGGAGTGGACCTTGTGGTGTGGTGGTGGGGGGGAGTGGACCTTGTGGTGGGGGGGGGAGTGGACCTTGTGGTGTGGTGGTGGGGGGGGGAGTGGACCTTGTGGTGTGGTGGTGGGGGGGGAGTGGACCTTGTGGTGTGGTGGTGGTGGGGGGGGGAGTGGACCTTGTGGTGTGGTGGAGGGGGGAGTGGACCTTGTGTGTTTTGTGGTGGTGGGGGGGGGGGAGTGGACCTTGTGTGTTTTGTGGTGGTGGTGGGGGGGGGGGGAGTGGACCTTGTGTGTTTTGTGGTGGTGGGGGGGAGTGGACCTTGTGTGTTTTGTGGTGGTGGGGGGGGGGCAATGGACCTTGTGTGGTGGTGGTGGGGGGGGGAGTGGACCTTGTGTGGTGGTGGTGGGGGGGGGGGAGTCGACCTTGTGTGGTGGTGGTGGGGGGAGTGGACCTTGTGGTGGGGGGGGGGGGGGAGTGGACCTTGGGTTGTGGTGTGTGGGGGGGGGGAGTGGACCTTGTGGTGTGGTGGTGGGGGGGGAGTGGACCTTGTGTTGTGGTGGTGGGGGGGGAGTGGACCTTGTGTTGTGGTGGTGGGGGGGGGGGGAGTGGACCTTGTGTGGTGGTGGGGGGGGGGAGTGGACCTTGTGTGGTGGGGGGGGTGGACCTTGTGTTGTGGTGGTGGGGGGGGGAGTGGACCTTGTGGTGTGGTGGGGGGGGGGAGTGGACCTTGTGGTGTGGTGGGGGGGGGGAGTGGACCTTGTGGTGTGGTGGTGGGGGGGAGTGGACCTTGTGGTGGGGGGGGAGTGGACCTTGTGGTGTGGTGGTGGGGGGGGGGAGTGGACCTTGTGGTGTGGTGGTGGGGGGGGAGTGGACCTTGTGGTGTGGTGGTGGTGGGGGGGGGAGTGGACCTTGTGGTGTGGTGGAGGGGGGAGTGGACCTTGTGTGTTTTGTGGTGGTGGGGGGGGGGGAGTGGACCTTGTGTGTTTTGTGGTGGTGGTGGGGGGGGGGGGGAGTGGACCTTGTGTGTTTTGTGGTGGTGGGGGGGGAGTGGACCTTGTGTGTTTTGTGGTGGTGGGGGGGGGGCAATGGACCTTGTGTGGTGGTGGTGGGGGGGGGAGTGGACCTTGTGTGGTGGTGGTGGGGGGGGGGAGTCGACCTTGTGTGGTGGTGGTGGGGGGAGTGGACCTTGTGGTGGGGGGGGGGGGGGGAGTGGACCTTGGGTTGTGGTGGTGGGGGGGGGAGTGGACCTTGTGGTGTGGTGGTGGGGGGGGAGTGGACCTTGTGTGTGGTGGTGGGGGGGGAGTGGTGTGGTGGTGGTGGGGGGGGAGTGGACCTTGTGGTTGTGGTGGGGGGGGGGGGGTGGTGGTGGGGGGGGAGTGGACCTTGTGGTGTGGTTGTGGTGGGGGGGGGGAGTGGTGGTGGGGGGGGGGGTGGACTTGTGTGTTTTTTGGTGGTGGGGGGGGGAGTGGACTTTGTGTGTTTTGTGGTGTGGGGGGGGACCTTGTGTGTTTTGTGGTGGTGGACCTTGTGTGTTTTGTGGTGGGGGGGGGGGAGTGGGTGGTGGTGGTGGGGGGGGGACCTTGTGTGTTTTGTGGGGTGGTGGGGGGGGGGGGAGTGGACCTTGTGTGTTTTGTTGGGGGGGGGCGGAGTGGTGTGGTGGTGGGGGGGGAGTGGACCTTGTGTTGTGGTTGTGGGGGGCGGAGTGTTTTGTGGTGGTGGGGGGGGGACCTTGTGTTGTTGTGGTGGTGGGGGGGGGGGGAGGACCTTGTGTTGTTGTGGGGGGGGGGGGAGTGTTTTGTGGTGGTGGGGGGGGGGAGTGGGGGGGGGGGGGGGGGGGGGAGGACCTTGTGTGTGGGGGGGGGGAGTTTGTGGTGGTGGGTGGGGGGGGGGAGTGGACCTTGTGGTGTGGGGGGGGGAGTGGACCTTGTGGTTTGGTGGTGGGGGGGGGGAGTGGACCTTGTGTGGTGGTGGTGGGGGGGGGGGGAGTGGACCTTGTGTGTTTTGTGGTGGGGGGGGGCGGAGTGACCTTGTGTGTTTTGTGGTGGGGGGCGGAGTGGACCTTGTGTTTGTGGTTGTGGGGGGCGGAGTGGACCTTGTGTTGTGGTGGTGGGGGGGGGGGAGTGACCTTGTGTTGTTGTGGTGGTTGGGGGGGGGGGGGAGTGCACCTTGTGTTGTGGTGGTGGGGGGGGGGGGGAGTGCACCTTGTGTTGTGGTGGTGGGGGGGGGGAGTGACCTTGTGTGGTGGTGGGGGGGGGGGGGAGTGTGTGTGTGGTGGTGGGGGAGGTGGGGGGGGGGAGTGCACCTTGTGTGGTGGTGGGGGGGGGGGGGGGGAGTGCACCTTGTTGTGGTGTGGGGGGGGGGGGGAGTGGACCTTGTGTGGTGGTGGTGGGGGGGAGTGGACCTTGGGTTTGGTGGTGGGGGGGGAGTGGACCTTGTGGTGTGGTGGTGGGGGGGAGTGGACCTTGTGGTGTGGTGGTGGGGGGGAGTGGACCTTGTGGTGTTGTGGTGGGGGGGGGGAGTGGACCTTGTGGTGTGACCTTGTGGTGTGGTGGGGGGGGGGGAGTGGACCTTGACCTTGTGGTGTGGTGGTGGGGGGGGGAGTGGACCTTGTGGTGTGGTGGTGGGGGGGGAGTGGACCTTGTGGGTGTGGTGGTGGGGGGGGGGGGGGGGAGGACCTTGTGGTGTGGTGGTGGGGGGGGGGGGAGTGGACCTTGTGGTGTGGTGGTGGTGGTGGGGGGAGTGGACCTTGTGTGGTGGGTGGGGGGGGGGGGGGAGTGTGGTGTGGTGGTGGGGGGGGACCTTGTTGTGTTGTGTGGGGGGGGGGGGGGAGGACCTTGTGTGTGGGGGGGGGGGGATTGTGGTGGTGGGGGGGGGGAGTGGACCTTGGGTTGTGGTGGTTGTGTGTTTTGTGGTGGTGTGGGGGGGGGGGAGTGGACCTTGTGTGTTTTGTGGGTGGTGGTGGGGGGGGGGAGTGGACCTTGTGTGTTTTGTGGTGGTGGGGGGGGGGGAGTGGACCTTGTGTGTTTTGTGGTGGTGGGGGGGGGGGGGACCTTGTGTGTGGTGGTGGGGGGGGAGTGGACCTTGTGGTGTGGTGGTGGGGGGGGAGTGGACCTTGTGTGTGTGGTGGTGGGGGGGGGGGAGTGGACCTTGTGTGTTTTGTGGTGGTGGGGGGGCGGAGTGGACCTTGTGTGTTTTGTGGTGGGGGGGGGCGGAGTGGACCTTGTGTTGTGGTTGTGGGGGGGGGGGGGGAGTGGACCTTGTGTTGTGGGGGGGGGGAGTGCACCTTGTGTTTGTGGTGGTGGGGGGGGGGGAGTGCACCTTGTGTGGTGGTGGTGGGGGGGGGGGGGAGTCGACCTTGTGTGGTGGTGGTGGGGGGAGTGGACCTTGTGGTGGTGGGGGGGGGGGGAGTGGACCTTGGGTTTTGTGGTGGGGGGGGGGGGAGTGGACCTTGGGTTGTGGTGGTGGGGGGGGGACCTTGTGTGTTTTGTGGTGGGGGGGGGGCGGAGTGGACCTTGGGTTGGGGGGGGGGGGGGAGTGGGACCTTGTGGTGGGGGGGGGGGACCTTGTGTTGTGGTGGTGGGGGGGGGGGGGGAGGACCTTGTGTGTGTGGTTGGGGGGGGGGGGGAGTGGTGTGGTGGTGGGGGGGGAGTGGACCTTGTGGGGGGGGGGGGGTGTGGTGGTGGGGGGGGAGTGGACCTTGGGTTGTGGTGGTGGGGGGGGGGGGGAGTGTGGTGTGGTGGTGGGGGGGGTGGACCTTGTGGTGTGGTGGTGGGGGGGGGGGAGTGGACCTTGTGGTGTGGTGGTGGTGGTGGGGGGGGGGGAGTGGACCTTGTGGTGTGGTGGTGGGGGGGGACCTTGTGGTGTGGTGGTGGGGGGGAGTGGACCTTGTGTGTTTTGTGGTGGTGGGGGGGGGGGAGTGGACCTTGTGTGTTTTGTGGTGGTGGGGGGGGGAGTGGACCTTGTGTGTTTTGTGGGTGGTGGGGGGGGGAGTGGACCTTGTGTGTTTTGTGGTGGTGGGGGGGGGGGGGGAGTGGACCTTGTGTTTTGTTTTGTGGTGGTGGGGGGGGCGGAGTGGACCTTGTGTGTTTTGTGGTGGGGGGGGGCGGAGTGGACCTTGTGTTGTGGTTGTGGGGGGGGGGGGGGAGTGGACCTTGTGTTGTGGTGGTGGGGGGGGGGGGGGAGTGGACCTTGTGTTTGGTGGTGGTGGGGGGGGGGGGGGGGGATTGCACCTTGTGTTGTGGTGGTTGTGGGGGGGGGGGGAGTGGACCTTGTGTGGTGGGGGGAGTGCACCTTGTGTGGTGGGGGGGGGGGGGGAGTGCACCTTGTGGTGGTGGGGGGGGTGGACCTTGGGGGTAGACCTTGTGGTGGTGGGGGGGGTGGACCTTGTGTGTTTGTGGTGGGGGGGGGGGTAGACCTTGTGTGTTTGTGGTGGGGGGTCGATGGGAGGAACACCCCTTACATTGGGGGGGGGGGGGGTCTGTGGTTACTTATCTGAGATGGGAAGTAGCTTATTGTTACACAACCCGTAGCGAGGTTTGGAGAACCCCTCGGGATTCATGGAACTCTGGTTGGGAAGTCCCGACTTAAGCCATTACATAAACCAATCCCTAAAATCTCGAGTTGCGCTTTAATTTTTGGTATTGTGTCCCACAAACTGCGATCCGATCCGTGTCACCCCCCCCCCCCCCCCTTCGTGTGCTGTAACCGGATCCGGCTCAAACGTTTTATTTGTCGGTTAATCCTTCTGACTGATTTCCGTTTATCAGTCCAGACGTACAAATCGTAAAACCGGAGGCCTGGAGGAAAGATTTCTGCGGTTCGGACATTTGATCTGCCGGTCGCATTTCCTGTTGTCGTGGGTTTTTTTTGTGGCGGTGAAACGCGATCTGTTTTCCCGGCACAGCTGTTAGAACCGTCAGGGAGCTCCGGCTATTTTTAAATGGGATGGGCGGGTGGAGTCGATTTCCTCGTCTCTCTCAATCGGCATTCTGTGGAATTAGCGGCACATCATGGATGTCCTCTCGTAGGATGTGTCCGCTTCCAGTCCCCGTATGACGCATGGCGGGCGTGGATTGGGTGACTAATGGAAGGAGCTGGGCGGGGTGTAGCGTGTCCTTCTACATGGTGATTCAGTGTGAGAGGGGGGGGCTCATGTGTCAGAATGGACTCCTCGTGTCACGGCGTCTGGGAATGTAAACTGGCTACACGCCGCAATGCGATGGTTCCAGCCGTACGCCCGCCATACTGCTGAATCACCGCATTTTAATAACCATCTCTGTGTGCGAAACCCGAGAGCCCCGAACTTGAGCCGCCTCCGCTGGATGTCCAATATGGTTTTGGAAAATTGGTGTTCTCTGCATTTTATTCAATCTGAAATCCAGACGGATATAAAACATGCAAATGAAGGCGAGCGATGTGAGAAGAATGTCCCTCACATTGGTGATAAGCGCGAAGAATGTCCCTTACATTGGTGATTAGCGAGAAGAATGTCCCTTACATTGGTGATCAGTGAGAAGAATGTCCCTTACATTGGTGATCGGTGAGAAGAATGTCCCTTACATTGGTGATCGGTGAGAAGAATGTCCCTTACATTGGTGATCAGTGAGAAGAATGTCCCTCACATTGGTGATAAGCGCGAAGAATGTCCCTTACATTGGTGATTAGCGAGAAGAATGTCCCTTACATTGGTGATCAGTGAGAAGAATGTCCCTTACATTGGTGATCGGTGAGAAGAATGTCCCTTACATTGGTGATCAGTGAGAAGAATGTCCCTTACATTGGTGATCGGTGAGAAGAATGTCCCTTACATTGGTGATCAGTGGGAAGAATGTTCCTTACATTGGTGATCAGTGGGAAGAATGTTCCTTACATTGGTGATCAGTGAGAAGAATGTCCCTTACATTGGTGATCAGTGAGAAGAATGTCCCTTACATTGGTGATCAGTGGGAAGAATGTCACTTACATTGGTGATCAGTGAGAAGAATGTCCCTTACATTGGTGATCGGTGAGAAGAATGTTCCTTACATTGGTGATCAGTGGGAAGAATGTCCCTTACATTGGTGATCAGTGAGAAGAATGTCCCTTACATTGGTGATCAGTAAGAAGAATGTTTCTTACATTGGTGATCAGTGAGAAGAATGGCCCTTACATTGGTGATCAGTGAGAAGAATGTTCCTTACATTGGTGATCAGTGGGAAGAATGTCCCTTACATTGGTGATCGGTGGGAAGAATGTCCCTTACATTGGTGATCAGTGAGAAGAATGTTCCTTACATTGGTGATCAGTGAGAAGAATGTCCCTTACATTGGTGATCAGTGAGAAGAATGTCCCTTACATTGGTGATCAGTGAGAAGAATGTCCCTTACATTGGTGATCAGTGAGAAGAATGTCCCTTACATTGGTGATTAGTGAGAAGAATGTTCCTTACATTGGTGATTAGTGAGAAGAATGTCCCTTACATTGATGATCAGTGAGAAGAATGTCCCTTACATTGGTGATCAGTGGGAAGAATGTCCCTTACATTGGTGATCAGTGAGAAGAATGTCCCTTACATTGGTGATCAGTGGGAAGAATGTCCCTTACATTGGTGATCAGTGGGAAGAATGTCCCTTACATTGGTGATCAGTGGGAAGAATGTTCCTTACATTGGTGATCAGTGAGAAGAATGTTCCTTACATTGGTGATCAGTGAGAAGAATGTCGCTTACATTGGTGATAAGCGAGAAGAATGTCCCTTACATTGGTGATAAGCGAGAAGAATGTTCCTTACATTGGTGATCAGTGGGAAGAATGTCCCTTACATTGGTGATCAGTGGGAAGAATGTCCCTTACATTGGTGATCAGTGGGAAGAATGTCTCTTACATTGGTGATCAGTGGGAAGAATGTCTCTTACATTGGTGATCAGTGAGACCAGGGCTCCTCCCATTGGGGGGGGGGGTCGGTGGGAAGTGGCCATACTGTACAAGTTTATAAAATGTTTATTTTTTTTCCTTAAGATGCAGCAGCCAATGGGGTGGGGAGTTGGCTGCAGTGGTCATCGGAGGAATAGAGAACTTGACGAGTAGTGGGTACTCCACTGAACCCCAGGGGCCCCCGAATATATATTGCCCTGGGGCCTGGTATGTCCAGCGCTTCCATTCTTCCCCCAGGTTCACCACAGGATCCTCCTCCAATCCATCCAAAACGTTGACTCCTTCCTTGGATAGTGATAAACTTTGAATGTCGGCCATCTTGGCAGGTGCAAAGTGTGCGTTCCTGGTGACCGTCTCTTCCTAAGGATCGTCTCTAGGAATGTCTCTAATTCAGGATTGGAAAAATAAATAGTTTGTGGATTGTCCAATATCCTGTCTGGTGGGAGGCCAGAGAAACATCTGTTAGCGCTTTTCTTCTGGGAGCGGGAGAGTGGCAAACACAACATTCGGTGTTATTAAGCCTGTTGTGTAGGTTGGATGGGAAGAGGGGGAGGGGGGGGGTTACTATTCTGAGTACAGCAAAACGCAATGAGATCAAAGTCGATTGTTGGCCTTGATCCCCAGCTGGGAATGTTTTCTATTTTATTGGTCAGATACAAAGTTTTGATTCATGTGATAGCCGCAGAGATGCAAAGAGCATTCGATGGTCTAAAACAACAAACTGCAGCGAGAAGAGTAGAAATGTGTGTTTTAGTCTAGACCAGGGGTCTTCAAACTTTCTAAACAAAGGGCCGAATTACCATCCTCCAGACTTTAAGGGGGCCGGACTGTGGCCATCAAAATCCCCCCCCCCCATCATTGGTGTCATTGGGAGGAATTCTGCCCCGTCATTGGGAGGAATTCTGCCCCATCGTTGGTGTCATTGGGAGGAATACTGCCCCGTCATTGATGCCGATTAATAAAAAAGCACCCCAAGGGCCGGATAAAATCAAGCAAAGGGCCACATCTGGCCCCCTGGGCCGCAGTTTGGAGACCACTGGTCTAGACAAATGTCGGGAGCAACATAGCAAGTACGTTTTTCATGGCGGTTTCAGTTTTGTGGACATTTTCTGCAAGACAGATTTTGGTCCCCCGCTTGAACTGGGAGTGGCTTGACCTGTGTGAGAAAGAGTTTAACTGATCCAAAGTCCCAGAGAACTAGATGGCTGAATCCAAACCCTTGGGTGCCGGCGCTGCAATGATATGCAAAATTTGTAGAGAAAAAATAGGACGGCCGCACTCCAAAAACAATGTTCCTTTTTAATTCAACTGGTCACAAAGCAAACATGTCACAGCAAAAAAACAGATGAAAAAGCTGACGCGTTTCACGCTATCATACAGTGCTTATTCATAGCTTATTATGCTACGAATAAGCACTGTATGATGGTGTGAAACGCGTCAGTTTTTCATCTAATTTTTTTGCTGTGACATGTTTGCTTTGTGACCAGTTTTATTAAAAGGAACAACATTGTTTTTGGAGTGCGGCCATCCTAGTTTTTCTCTACAAATTTGGCTTGACCAGTGGGACGTAGGACTCGCTCTCTAGATGTGGACGTATTAGAAAACGTTCAGTCTGATCAGCTGTTTTTACACTTGGACCCTTAAATTGGTCAGGTATCCCTTTTTTCCATTCACACAAGGCATAGGTGGGACCTGAGCATTTGGTCTTTACATTAATCACCCAGGGCCTCCTACCCGGGGGCCAGCATTTTCAGAACTGGACTCAATTCCTCTTCTGTCCAAACTTTCCCTTTTATCTCAACCACCAGACAGGCATCAGGAGAGGCATTTTCCTCCTCGCACCACTTGGTGATGGCAACTGCAGGGCTGATCCTAGGCAGGTGCGTAGGGTGCAGTGCACCCAGACGCCACAGAGGCGGGAGCCCCAGAGTGATTTTTTCCCTCCTCTTCCTCCCCTCCTTGTCCATGTCCAGAGGCGGCTCTCTCCACTGGTCACCGCCGCAGCCACTGTGTTTCCTGCCAAAACCCGCCCCCCCCCCCTTCCTCCTCCTGTCAGAGGAGAGCGAAGCAGCGGCTGTCTGTGTGGATAGAGACCAGCCATGCAGTGACATCGCCATGGGGCAATCCGTTCCTGACATGTTCTCCTTGTCCGTGTTAGGGGAGCATCTCTGTGTTCATTTCGTTCCCATAGAAACATTTGTAAAGGGGAGGAATTAGTAAGTTGACCACGCCCATGTGGGGGCACCAGAAATATTTTTGCACCCAGGCGTCTGTGACCCTAGGATCGGCCCTGGGCAACTGGATCCATTGTAGTGTTAGCAAGGGTTTTTCTTGGGGGGGAGGTTAATCGTCAAAGCCGTAGAAATCCCGGACGAGCCCCCACATGTAGCACTACCCCCGTCGGAGCTGCTGTTTTTTTTGGGCCTTGCACGTTGCCTCGTTCCTCGTCTAGGGGTTGAGAGTCGGCAAAAAGTTTAATGTCCACAAGTTATAGTTCCTTTTTCTTTTGCTTTTATTCTCAAACAACTTGTAGAAGTCAAGGGGTGAAGGGTCGGGGGAAGATTCAGGTGCACAAAGCAGATCACTGGGGAATTGCTAAACTTCAAAGTCCCACTCACCACTTTCTCTCTAGTGGGTATTGCTCGCCCCGGATAGGCCCCTCTCGCCCCACCTAGCAGCCGGGGTGAAGCACGGACAAGAATAATCTCAGTCTCTGCCACAGCCTGGTTGCAAGTTCAGATTCCGGAATCCTCTGCCACAGGATTTGTCACCCGGAGATCCAGCCTTACAGTTCTAGAGCCTTTAAGCCCAACCGGCACAATGTAAGGTATTGTAGGCTACGGTGCATCCTTCAATAGGTTACCAGGCCTCTCCCAAAGTACAAACCTTTCCGGGACAGGTCCTCCCCTGTCTTCTTCCTGCAAGAAAGACGGCACAGAATCGCCTCTATGGCGTAGACCCCAGTCACGGTAACTCGGCCTTCCAGGCCGAAATGCAGCCTTGGGGCCAGCATGGTCCCGAGGCTAAACAAATCAAACGGCACCTATCTCGCGCCAGGAGGGCCACGAGGCGAAGAGCCCCGAAAAATGGCGTTTGTCCCTTAACTATCCTTCCCCAGCATGCCCAGCGGGGAGACCACTCCCACTGGGTTGTTCTTGAGGAGACACCCAATGTAGCATGACCTGCCTTAGTTCCAACAGTGGCCTGTGGTGGTACCGCCACCTACAGGCAAACAAAGGGAAATACCTCCAGGCACAGCCATAGCCGGAACAGAGGCTGATTTAACCCTAATTAACAAAGTCTGAGCTAAACTACTATCTCAGACACCCTCTAAATATGACATGGTGCCTGGTCATTGGCTAAGGGCGCTACACGGGTTTCCTGGCAATTCATGTCTGTTGGCTCCTAGAATTTATCTTAATTTAAACCCTTCATAGTGGCCCTCTGAGGCTCCGGCCTGGGCTCTGTGACGTTGGTGTGTTGAGCCTTTAGGAGATGGTCTTCTGCTCTCCCTGCTGTAAGTTGATGATCTCTGAGCTGCTGGGAACTTCCTGTTGGCAGGTCTGGCCGTTCACCTCCGACCTCTCATTAATACCCACAGAAGGGCCCCATCTGGATGTTTTAAGCCGTTTGCACCATTCTCTATAAATTCCAGAGACCAGCCTGTGAGAAAGTCCAAAGAAGTCTATCTCTGAGATGCTGCAATCACCATGCCTGCAGGGCCGCCTTTAAAGGGGTTGTATCGCTAAGTCCAACAAGCTGTTCCCGACGTATAATTTAATGCAAAAAATGTGGAACAAGGCTAGAACGTTACAACAAGTAGAGGGTTTTACTAGGCATAGCCCCATTTGGGGGGAATAAGAGATACTTGGCGGCATCATCGATCGTGTGATCCCTTTTACACAATCGATGATGTCACACGTACAGCCCTGCCACCCTACAGTTGTAAACACACTTTAGGTCACACATAACCCCTTCAGCGCCCCCTTGTGGTTAACTCCCAAACTGCAATTGTCCTTTTCACAGTAATCTGTGCATTTTAAATGCATTTTTTGCTGTGAAAATGATCCCAAATATGTGTCAAAATTGTCCGAAGTGTCCGCCATAATGTCGCGAAAAAAATCGCTGCCATTAGTAGTAAAAAAAATAAATAATAAAAATGCAATAAAACTATCCCCTATTTTTACCAAAATTATTTAAAAGAATACGTATCGGCCTAAACTTAGCAAAAAAAAAGCGCCAGAGGTGATCACATACCACCAAAATAAATCTCTATTTGTGGGGGAAAATAAGAATGCCAATTTTGTTTGGGAGCCACGTCGCACGACCGCGCAATTGTCTGTTAAAGCGACGCAGTGCCGAATTGCAAAAACTGGCTGGGTCCTTTTAGCTGCCTAAAGGTCCGGGTCTTAAGTGGTTAATGCTGTTTTCAGGTGCAGCTTACTGCACACCCTAAACTGTGCTTGTTGGGGGGGGGGGGCAAAGGTTCCTGTACTTCTAGGCGACCTGTACCCATTGATTTCAATGGAAGTCGCCTCCAAAGTCGCACTGAAGTCGCCTTGCAAAGTGGCAATGTAAGTCGGGTTGCCCCTGTTTGAACCGGCACTTAATCTCGTGCATTGTGGGGGTCACTTACCTTTTCCTTCCATTTCCCTTCTAAATGTTTGTTTTCTTTGTCTAAATGTCTCGCTTCCTGTTTCTCCTCAGTAAGCTTGCCCCCATTATCTGGCTAGGGGTTAGTCAGCCAGAACGGCTTACTGAGGAGAGACATGAAGTGAGAAATCCAGACAAAGAAAAAAAAACATTTAGAAGGGAAATCAAAAGAAAAGGTAAGTGAACCCACAATTCACAAGCGTAAAGGAACCTATTTAGAAAATAAAAAACACAACTTTACAACCCCTTTAAGGCGGGGCAAAAGGGGCAGCTGCCCTGGGCCTTGTCATTGTTGTGGGGCCCAAAGCAGCTGCCTCATACTTGCCAACTATCCCAGTTTAAATTCCCTTGTCCCTTGAAGTTTTTTTTAGTCCTGTGCTGTGTCCTCATATCTCAGTGTGAAGTGCTTCTACTAATACTGCTCAGCTCTGCCCTATTGTTGTGTACAGATGACTCACCTGCAGACCCTGTGTTTACATGTAAATAACCGTCTATCATATACAAATGGTGGCATTAATATGTAAATAGTCGAGGCTGGCGACATCAACCAATCAACAAGAAGAAATCATGTGCTGTAACCTCTAGTGACTAATCAGCGAGCCGAAATGTGTGCTCAGGGCCGCCTGCATGTTACACAGACCCCCCCTTCAGTCTATCCACCCTTTTAATGCAGACCCCCCATTCAGTGTCGCCGCCCCCCCCCCCCTGTTTAGTGTCGCAGCCCCCCCCCCCGTTTAGTGCGCCCTGTTGCCCATGGCGCCCTGTGTGGCCGCACAGCTCGCACACCACAAAGGCCGGCCCTGTGTGTGCTGTAACCTCTAGCAACCAGTCAGTGAGCGGTAATGATATGCTGTAACCTCTGGCAACCAGTTACAATCACTGCCTGAAGAGCAGTAAACTGATTTTAAGTCTAGCTGATATTTATTGTATGTCTCAGAGCGGGTGAATAGCAAAATTGCGTGGGAGGGGGCAACATTTTTTTTGCCCAGGGTCCAATCAACATTAAAGATGGTGACTTGTCGGTATTGTTCCCCTATCCAGATGGTTCCTCCATGGACTGCGCAGCCACAATCCCTGCCGACGGAAATCTCTGAATCTTGGCCGGCATCCAGGCTCATTCCTTAACATCCCCGTGGATTGGAGGATGTTAAAAAAAAGAGCCAGGAGGCCGAGCGAGCCACTTTTCTTAAATTCCACATCGCCCTGGATGCCGGCCGAGGTTCGGAGATTTGTCGGCAAGGATTGCGCCTGCGCAGTCCTTACAGGAACCATCCTGATAGCCAAAACCATATTGGCAGATCATCGGCCCTGCGTGCCTGGCCCAAATTTTATATCATGGTGGAAGTTGCATGGATTAGTCTACCTAGCCTCTTTAACATTTGTCTGTCATTTTAGTACTGCTATACGGTACTGCTGCTTGTGAGCGCCCCCATGAGCACAGACAATACAGAGGAGGCCGGTTCTAAAGCTGCTGATAATGATAATAGACAGTTCCCTGGGAGGCATCTCAGAGCTCCTTTAAAAGTCAACAACTTGTACATTTTAAATATCGTTTTTGGCATCTGTTTTGTTGAACAAAATGTTATGATCTAAATTGCCCCATGGTGAATGCTCCATAACTGTGTTTCTTGTTTTTAGTACCATATAAACAAACTCTCCATGATGGCTTCGGAGATCCATTACAACAACAGTGATAAGGAAGTCGATGAGGTTGACGCAGCTCTGTCCGACCTGGAGATCACTCTGGAAGGAGGCAAGACTTCCACCATCTTGGTAAGCGGTTCTTCTACATTTGTCCTCCTGTATGTGTTGACCTAAGTGACGGGAATATGTGAATTGGAACCGCCTGAGCTCAGAAGATGCTTCCAGAACAATGAGTGAGGGGATGCTACACCAGAATATGCTTGTATCGTGGGCACTTACGCTAGTCGGCTTACGTAGCCTATGGACCCCCTTTGTTCTTACATTCACGCGCATGGCCTAAAGGTTTACGGGTCTCGCTGACGGGGGCCAGCCATAGACGAAGTGAATTGCTTTCCTGCAACCACGGGGTTGCAGAAAAGATATTAGCTGGATTTCCTTATCAACACAGAGTCTGATGCCAGGGGAATGCCTTCTGAGGAGCCATTAGGTTCCTCGGTGCGGTGGAAGCTGTCCCCACTGGGAGAATACAGTGATTATTTCTAGCGGCTATAATAATTGCATGTAAAATCCGCCAGGCTGGCTGTACCCAAGTTGTTTTGAGCGATCAACTTTGGGTACATGCAGCCTGACCATACAGGAGATCCCGGAAGGGAAGGAGGGAACCGCGGCGCCCCTCTCAATGCGGCGCCAGTCTGAGCCAGGTGTCACCCTCTGGCGGGTGCGGCCCACACCCCCATAGCAACGCCACTGCATACACTGTTCAGATCTCAGATGGTTCCTGCTGAACCAGCGAAGATTCATGTCTGGCTTAAGTTGTTACCAGAACAGGTGTCCCCATTGGAAGATTTACCTTCATCCCATGTCCCATTGACTGTAAAATTTTGGATTGGCTGAAGATTTGCGGAACAGGCAGCGGGTAAGTATTTTTGTAGCCTGTTCATTTCTTTGCAAAGACCCAGCAGAGACCGTTAATGTGCACAGCATGCTGCCTTCTATTGATATGTAATCTTCTTTATCTGAACAATCCATCATCTCTTCCCATGTATAACGGTAGGTTGTCTTCTCTACAGGGTGACATCACCTCCATACCGGAACTCACAGACAACCTAAAAATATTTAAGTAAGTACAAATATTTTCTGCTTCACTTTCTTGCTTTCTAAGTTCTCAAAGACTGTGCTCAGAAATGCATTAACTTGTATTTGGATTCACGTTGTCTCGCTTGACCCCATGAATTGGTTTTAGCCAGGGAGGGGTTGTAAATAATGGGCCAGATTCAGGTAGAGTTAGGCTGGAGTATCAGTGATACTCCAGCCTAACTGTCACTTTAAGCCGGCGTTTCTGTTTTCTGTAACCAGAAAACAAACGCCGGGTTGGAGTTCCGATGCGATCGGCGTAATTGAATTTCGCTATCGCATCGCAACTTTAATTTAAAAATGGCGCCGGGGGCGTTCCCGCTGATTAACGCCGAAAAAATGTTAATCAGCGGGAATCGGCAATTCACGATCGTATTCGGGCGCGACGCAGTGACTTTCCGACGTTTCCGTAAGCGATACGCAGCGTAAAGATAAAGCAGCCCCCTAGTGCAGTATCCTATGTTAAGTATAGCCGTCGTCATTGCGTCGAAAAAAAAAATGTTTGCGTCGCTTGCGTAAAACGTCCATGAATGGGGATTTGACGTCATTGACGTTCACTGACAGAATTTGGAGCATGCGCACTGGGATGCATTGACAGTCGACGCATTCGCAGTACGTTCGCCGCGGGATCGCGCTTAGTTTAAATAATACACGCCCCGTACCCGCCCAATTTGAATTCCGCCGGCTCATTTGCGATACGCTGCCGCAACTTTAGGAGCAAGTGCTTCATGAATAACAGCACTTGCTCCTAAAATTTCGCCAGAGTAACGTAAATGAGAAGCGTTACTCTAGCTTAAAGATGCTCCCATCTACCTGAATCTGGCCCAATGAGGGAATCTATTTTAATTAAGTATTTAAACGGTCTCTGCACAGCATCTTTTCTTCACCTTTTTTACTATCTGAGAAGCCCTCTAGATAATTCATGGGTCTTGAGAAACCCCTTCTAATACGTATGTACAGTTCTTGCAGGGGCGTAAATAAGGAGGGGGTGAGGGGGCTTCATAGTTAAAGTTAGTCAGGTTGAAAAAAGACACAAGTCCATCTAGTTCAACCATAAAAATATATAGAGCTATGGAGTGAGAGCGAGCTGGCTATGGAGAGCAAGCAAGCTATGGGGGAGGTGGGGGGGCTTCTATCCCCTTCCCTAATCCGGCTAAAACTAAGAAAAAATATGTCTTTACATATACTTCATAAAGGAAAGGGGGGGACATTTCTAACGTGATTTCTGTATCGCAGACCGAAGAAGCTGACGCTGAAGGGCTACAAGCAGTACTGGTGCACGTTCAAAGACACGTCAATATCTTGTTACAAGAGTAAAGAAGAAGCCAATGGGATGCCGGCTCACCAGATGAACCTGAGGGGTAAGACCGGTCCTCTTCATGGGGGTTATAGTTGGTTGGTTGTCCCGTTCTGAGGACACAGTGAGTGGGACAGCCCATGAGGTGCTGCCTGTCACCGAAATTTCACTTTTGGGGGGGGGGGGGTAATTGAATCTTTTTGGGACCCATTTCAATTTTTGCAGTGCTTTAAAGTGGAACTCCACCCTTACTCTCAAAGAATTTTTTTTTATTATCTTGAGTCCCTGTATAAAAGTAAAAAAAAAAAAACACATTCTAGTTAATGGAGTCCAGGGTTGTCTTGCTTGTAGAGAAAGTTCTCCCTACATGCTCCTCTCCGGCACCTATTCTGGTACTTGCGTAGACGCACTGCGGGGTTCTGTGTCAGGTTTATGGGACTTGGGAGAATCCTGCCGTGTGAGAGGGACATAGAAATCCCAGGAGGCAGTTCAAAGGACCATGCAGAAATGCGGCAAACGGATCCCAGAATGAGCCACAGCGTTTCTGGGCATGCACACAGTCTAGGTACATCCTTCTCGCCTAGGCCAGAATGACCGCCCTAAACTTCAGACACTGGGGAATTTTCTGTGGAACCAGCTCCCTCATCAGCTCCGAGCATCCACCTCCTTGATGGCCTTCCGTAAGGGCTTGAAGACGCTTTTGTTTTCACAAGCCTATAGATAGAGACCTGCCCTTCCAAGCCCTTAGCAGGACGCTGCCTTAATCCTAGGCTGCGGTCCATTGTCAGGGAGTAGGGAATCTAGGATAGGCTTGCTGTGCCCCGACACCCCCCCCCCTTCTTTTTATATTTCTTTTTTTTTTTTTTTTTTTTTTTAGCTTGTTGGTAAGCGCTTAGACGCGAGTATCACAACTTGCATTTGGCGCTCTATAAGTATTTAATCCAATCCAATCCAACCTGGAGCCAGACTGCAGCAAAATCCATCCCTACCATCAGAGCCCCTGGTGAACACCCTCTGGCTCTTAGATTCTGTGCCCTGGGAATTCTCATGCTCTAGCTTCCAGTGTGATCCAGAGTACCTGCTTTCCTGAACCACCCATAGCTCCATCAGCAGCAGTCAGCCGTAGGGTACACTACCTCAGTGGTGCAATCTGCGGGGGCTGGTTGTATGTATTGGTATTTGGTGGTCTGATCTGCGGGGGCTGGTTGGATGTATCTGTGTGCAATGGGCTGTGATCTGCAGTTGCCAGTTGAATGCATTGGTGAGTTGTGCTGTGATCTGGTTGATCTATCCGTGTGCGATGGGCTGTGATGCGGTGGCTGGTTGGATGTATTGGTGTGCGCTGTGCTGTGATCTGCAGTTGCCAGTTGGATGTATGGGTAAGCTGGGCTGTGATCTGGTTGGATGTATGAGTATGGTGGGCTGTGATCTGTGGTGGCTGGTTGGATGTATCTAGAGGTCGACCAATCTATCGGCAGGCCGATATATCGGCCGATATTTGGCCGTTTTGGATAAATCGGCATTGGTCGATTTTTTTATTTTTTTCCAAATTAGGCTGATATTTAACATGGCGGCTAGCGGTACCACGGATCCGGAGCTAGGCTGAAACCACGGCCTTTCCTGCTGCTGTGACCGCGGCGGCAATCCACGGATTGCCGCCGCGGTCACAGCAGCAGGAAAGGCCGCGACTTGAGCCTAGCTCCGGAGCCGCGGCCATCATGGTACACCCAGCGCGGCGGCCCTCCTCTCTGTTTACACCCACAGAGGAGGTGGGGCCCGCTCGCTGCTATCTGCTGTCTTTTTCTTTAAACTAAAAAAAAAAAAGTCAGCAGCCAACCAGCGGGCCTGTAACAGCCAATCGGCGGCCGCTGCTGCCGACATCCTACACTGTAAAAAAAAACGTCCCCTGACGTGCTACGCGCCCTGCCTCTGCCTACAAACCCCAGAATGCAGCGCATGCTGGTGCCGGCCCGCGATGCATTCTGGGGTTTGTAGGCAGGGCGCGCAACACGTCGGGACGATTTTTTTTTCAGTGTAGGATGTCAGCAGCGGCGGGGCGCCGATTGGCTGTGTTACAGGCCAGCAGATGGCAGCGAGCGGGCCCCCTTCTCCTCTGTGGGTGTAAACAGAGGAGGTCCGCCGCGCTGTTAGGCACGTCAGGGACAGGGACGAATGGAGCTTGTGCTAGGCTAGGAGATGGAACGGAGCCCAGAGCGCTCCGCTGGTGGGCATTGATGAGGTGGCAGTGCATGACATTGGGTTGTACTGGTGGGCACTGATGTGAGGCACTGATGAGGTGATGCACTGGTTGGCACTAATGTGATGCACTGGTTGGCACTAATGTGATGCACTGATATGCGCTGGCAAGATGCACTGGTTGGCACTAATGTGATGCGCTGGTAAGATGCACTGGTTGGCACTAATGTGATGCACTGGTGCTATGCGCTGGTAAGATGCACTGGTTGGCACTAATGTGATGCACTGGTGCTATGCGCTGGTAAGATGCACTGGTGGGCAATGATGGGATGCACTGGTGATATGCGCTGGTAAGATGCACTGGTGGGCAATGATGGGATGCAATGATGCTATGGTGGGCATTGATGAGGTGGCACTGGTGGGCACTGATAGACACCAATGAGGTGACACTGATGGGCTGCACCCCACCTCTCAACCCTAAACAATTATCTCCTCCCCACCTCTCCACCCTAGGTTTTTTGAGATGAGGGAAAAAAAAAATCGGCCTAAAATATCGGCCACAAAAATCTGCAACACATATTGGCCCCCCCGATTTCCAAATATCGGCATCGGCCAGAGAAAAACCCATATCGGTCGACCTCTAGATGTATCGGTGGGCTATGCTATGATCTGCTGGGGCTGGTTAGATGTATTGCTGTGCGATGGGCTGTGATCTGCGGGGGCTGGTTGGACATATCTTCAGGCTGGGCTGTGATCTGCGGTTGCCAGTTGGTCGTATTGGTGTGCTGTGATGGTTGTATGTATAGGTAGGCTAGGCTGTGCTGTGATCTGCGGTGGCTGGTTGGATGTATCGGTAAGCACTGGGCAGTGATCTGCGGTTGGAGGTATCAGTGGGCTGTGATCTGCGGTTGGATGTATCAGTGCGCAGTGGGCTGTGATTGGTGGTTGGTGGTATCGGTGAGCAGTGAGCTGTGATCGGTGGTTGCCGGTTGGATGTATCGGTAAGCAGTGTGCTGTGATTGGTGGTTGCCAGTTGGATGTATTGGTGGGCTGTGATCGGTGGTTGCCGGTTGGATGTATCGGGAGGCAGTGTGCTGTGATTGGTGGTTGCCAGTTGGATGTATCTGTGGGCTGTGATCGGTGGTTGCCGGTTGGAGGTATCGATTATCGGTGGGCTGTGATCGGCGGTGGCCAGTCGCAGTCAATAGTAGGTGACAGGTTCTCATTCTGTGATACGTGATCCATCTGTTGGCCGAGGCTCAGTGGCGGCTCCAGGCGTCTGTTTAGCGGTGCAGTAAACACGCTGGATGCCAGGTGATGAGATCAGAGCGCAGTCATTGCAGACGGGGCCAGGAATTCCTTTTTCGGAAAGGCTGACCTGCTCTGCGGATGAAGAAATGCCTCAACGCTGGAGTAATCCGAATGTTGGTCCACCGTGAGACGGGATCTTATTTATTTCCGATATTTATAGAGCAGATATTTATAGAACACAGACAGGACATTCAAATTTAGTCCCTGGACTCAGAAGCTTACAATCTAATGCCCCTACCTCACATACTAGGGCCAATCTAGAGACGAGCCACTTACCCCTCCAGCATGTGTTTGGAGTGTAGGGGGACACGTACAATCACAGGGGGGACATGCAAACTCCTTGCAGATTGTGACCTGACCAGAATTGGAAGGTGGGCAGGATTTTCATGCAGAGCGGGCGAAGGGTGCCAACGTGCGCATGCTCCAGTCTGGCAACTAGCGGCCCACAGCTAACGTCTGCTCTAAACTACTGTTGTTGCCTCCATTCACCCGACACAAAAAAAAACACGTTTAAGTGTGTGCGGGGCGCCTGACACACCGGTGTGCATGGGAAGCATAATTTTTTAATAAGTCCCGTGATTGAGGCTGGATGTTTTTACTGGCTTCCTTAAAGGGGAGGTTCACGTAAAAAAAAATGTTAACCTTGCATTTAGGCTATTAATTTTAATGAGAATCGGCAGTTTTTAAAAAAAAATACTTGCGGTACATACCGTTTTCCATGTTCACTGCGGCTTCCGGGTATGATGGTCGGGGTTGGGCGTTCCTAATTGATTGACAGCATCCTGACCGACGCATACAGCGCGTCACGAGTAGCCGAGAGAAGCCGAATGTTGGTGCGGCTCTGTACGGCGCCTGCGCACCGACGTTCGGCTTCTCTCGACTACTCGTGACGCGCTGTATGCGTCGGTCAGGATGCTGTCAATCAATTAGGAAAGACCAACCCCGACCATCATACCCGGAAGCCGCGGTGAACATGCATATGGAAAACGGTATGTACCGCAAGTATTTTTTTTTAAAAACTGCCGATTCTCATCAAAATGAATAGCCTAAATGCAAGGTTAACATTTTTTTTTACGTGAACCTCCCCTTTAAGCATGTCCTCGGGGCGCGGAGCGCTGTGCCCTGAACCCTCCCACTGTTTAATTCGGCTTCGTTGGTGTGTGATTGGCGGTTCGTACTGCGTTGGATGGTTCTTTGTAGAATCGCTTTACTTCCGGTTTCTCAGAACCATGGTGGAACGCAAGACCTTTGAGTCGGCCAGCCAGTAGCGCGCCGCCACGCTGTCCGAATGTTGCTGCATCTGCAATGCTTATCCCGCATGCATTGATTCCAATTTTATTTGTCCAGAACAGAAGAAGACGTAAGTAACGGAGTTAATTAAGTGTACTAAGGGCGGCTTATACCCTCTTAATTCCACTAAAACGCCATCGCCACCTTGGCGTCGCTGGGAGAAATTGGACTCGATCCTTGGCGTCGCTGGGAGAAATTGGACTCGATCCTTGGCGTCGCTGGGAGAAATTGGACTCGATCCTTGGCGTCGCTGGGAGAAATTGGACTCGATCCTTGGCGTCGCTGGGAGAAATTGGACTCGATCCTTGGCGTCGCTGGGAGAAATTGGACTCGATCCTTGGCGTCGCTGGGAGAAATTGGACTCGATCCTTGGCGTCGCTGGGAGAAATTGGACTCGATCCTTGGCGTCGCTGGGAGAAATTGGACTCGATCCTTGGCGTCGCTGGGAGAAATTGGACTCGATCCTGGCGTCGCTGGGAGAAATTGGACTCGATCCTTGGCG
The DNA here is from genome assembly GCA_029574335.1 of Rana kukunoris. NCBI lineage: Eukaryota > Metazoa > Chordata > Amphibia > Anura > Ranidae > Rana > Rana kukunoris. Next base: position 145,869,816 of record CM056059.1, on the reverse strand, counting down.
TCGCTGGGAGAAATTGGACTCGATCCTTGGCGTCGCTGGGAGAAATTGGACTCGATCCTTGGCGTCGCTGGGAGAAATTGGACTCGATCCTTGGCGTCGCTGGGAGAAATTGGACTCGATCCTTGGCGTCGCTGGGAGAAATTGGACTCGATCCTTGGCGTCGCTGGGAGAAATTGGACTCGATCCTTGGCGTCGCTGGGAGAAATTGAACTCGATCCTTGGCGTCGCTGGGAGAAATTGGACTCGATCCTTGGCATCGCATAAAATAGTGACCCAAGGGGCAGCGGTGGTGCCCGATTTCCCCCCCAATGAGGCCAAGGGCAGGGGCCCAATTTCCCCCCCCCAATGAGGCCAAGGGCAGGGGCCCAATTTCCCCCCCCCAATGAGGCCCAATGCAGTTCCAATGGGCAGAAGGGCAGGGGCACAATTTTTCCCCCCCCCCCCCCCAATGAGGCCAAGGGCAGGGGCCCAATTTCCCCCCCCCCCAATGAGGCCAAGGGCAGGGGCCCAATTTCCCCCCCCCCCCAATGAGGCCAAGGCAGGGGCCGGGGCCCAATTTCCCCCCCCCAATGAGGCCAAGGGCAGGGGCCCAATTTCCCCCCCCCCCCCAATGAGGCCAAGGGCAGGGGCCCAATTTCCCCCCCCCCCCCAATGAGGCCAAGGGCAGGGGCCCAATTTCCCCCCCCCCCCCAATGAGGCAAGGCCCCCCCCCCCCATTGAGGCCAAGGGCAGGGGCCCAATTTCCCCCCCCCCCAATAAAAACCAAGGGCAGGGGCCCAATTCCCCCCCCCCCCCAATGAGGCCAAGGGCAGGGGCCCAATTTCCCCCCCCCCAATGAGGCCAAGGGCAGGGGCCCAATTTCCCCCCCCCCCCCCCCAATGAGGCCAAGGGCAGGGGCCCAATTTCCCCCCCCCAATAATAAAAACCAAGGGCAGGGGCCCAATTTTCCCCCCCCCCAATGAGCCCAAGGGCAGGGGCCCCAATTTCCCCCCCCCCCCCAATGAGGCCAAGGGCAGGGGCCCAATTTCCCCCCCCCAATGAGGCCAAGGGCAGGGGCCCAATTTCCCCCCCCCCCCAATGAGGCCAAGGGCAGGGGCCCAATTTCCCCCCCCCCCCCCAATGAGGCCAAGGGCAGGGGCCCAATTTCCCCCCCCCCCCAATGAGGCCAAGGGCAGGGGCCCAATTTCCCCCCCCCCAATGAGGCCAAGGGCCCAATTTCCCCCCAATGAGGCCAGGGGCCCAATTTCCCCCCCAATGAGGCCAAGGGCAGGGGCCCAATTTCCCCCCAATGACGCCAGGACCCTTTGTACGCCCAGTGATCACAGTCCAGCCCCTCTAATGTTACAGGGCCGCCATCAGGGGTTCTTTGCTTCAGGGGGGCACTGCCTAAAGCTGTGTAAGGGGCCCCAAAATTTGTGATGGCTGCCCTGCTCAAGGATCGTAAACTGACCCTTTGTTTGGAAAGTTTGAAGAACTCTGATTTAGACCACGGACCGCTGCATCCAGGGGACTAAGAAAAGGCACAGGGTTGTGTTTGTGGGAGGGGTAAAGTTCTCTTGGGATCTGGACAAACCCAGCCCGGTACGGGTAGCGTTCCTCTGCCAGATTGTTATTTCGGTGTGTGTGCCCCCTCCCCCACCCCCATGTTGATGTGACAAATATAAAGCTGACTGTGTGGCCGTCTTTTAATCCAGCGATGGGTCGGCGTTTGTCTTCAGAAAAGAAAACATTCCAGGATAGGAGCGTCTCGGTGAAAACCGCAATGCTGGGACGCGTCAGCAGTTTCTTGTCCCGCTGCCCACGCTTTTCCGGGGAAAATGGTGTGCAAGTCGTAACCCAGAACAAAATTCTGGGAGAAGGCGTGAAAAAAATAAAATAAAAAAAAGTTGTGTTAATGTAAACCTCCACGTTTACATATAAAGTTTCTCATGTTCACAAATTTGGAGAGATTTTAAAGTGCATGTCAGGAGGGGCGGGATATGCAGTACATTACTTTAGTACATTTCCACGTGCTCGGTCTCTGTGATAATGCTGTAAATACAGAAAAATACTTGTTGATCCCGCCAGAAATCCATTGAGCTCCTCCTTTCCTGTGGTGCGCTGCACTGGAATTCTGAGCAGAGTTGTCGGCCCCGCCCAGTTTGACCTGATACTCCTCCCCCTTTTATATTATGGTAATGATCTCTAAAGTCGAGAAGGGTTCATTAAGTGTGATTTGAGAACTGCCAAGTCGCACGAGTCGTACCCCCCATGATTTCATATGAGTAACCTTCGTATCTGTGCGTCTCCGAGTCGCAGCGACTTCAACGTAGTCCCTGGTCCAACTTTGATGCAATTCGAGGTCCAAAGACCTCAAGATTACACAGGCATTGCTTCAAGTCGCGTCAAAGTAGCAGGTAAAATCGGGCGACTTTCAAGCGAAATAAATAAAATAAAATTAATTAATAATATTAATAAAATGAGTAATAAAAATAAATAAAATAATGGATAATAAATTAAATAATGGATAATAATAAAATAATGGAGAATAATAATGAATAAAATAATGGAGAATAATAATGAATAAAATAATGGAGAATAATAAAGAATAAAATAATAAATAAATAAAATGGATAATAAAATAATGGATAATAAAAAATAAAATAAAATAATTGATAATAAATAAAATAATGGATAATAAAATTTAATATTAATAAATAAAGCCTCGTACACACGAAACATCGAAACATCTGGCCGAAAATCCGACCGTTTTGTACGCGCCTTCAGACAGTTGTTGTCGGATTTTCTTTGGACGAATGTTGGATAGCCGGCTTTAACCACTCCAGCCCCGGACCATTTGGCTGCCCAAAGACCAGAGCACTTTTTGCGATTCGGCACTGTGTGGCTTCAACTGACAATTGCGCGGGCGTGCGACGTGGCTTCCAAACAAAATTGGCGTTTTTTTTCTCCCACAAATGGAGATTTCTTTTGGTGTTATTTGATCACCCCTGCGGTTTTTATTTTTTGCGCTATAAACAAAAATAGAGCAACAATTCTGAAAAAAGCAATATTTTTAACTTTTTGATGTAATAAATATCTCCAAAAAATCTATAAAAAAACATATTTTTCCCTCAGTTTAGGCCGATACGTATTCTTCCACTTATTATTGGTAAAAAAAAATCGCAATAAGCGTTTATCGATTGGTTCGCGCAAAATTTATAGCGTTTAAAAAAATAGGGGATAGTTTTATGGCATTTTTGTTAATTATTATTTTTTTTTTCATGACTGCAACATTATGGCGGACACTTCGGACAATTATGACACATTTTTGTGACCATTGTCATTTATAAAGCGATCCGTGCTATAAAAATGCATTGTTTACTGTGAAAATGACAATTGCAGTTTGGGAGTTAACCCCTTCAGCGCCCTCTTGTGGTTAAGTGTGACCTCATTTGTTTCTCTAACTGTAGGGGGGTATGGCTGTAGGTGTGACATCATTGATCGCCTTTCCCTATATTAGGGAACACACGATCAATGACGGCGCCACAGTGAAGAACGGGGAAGGTGTGTTTACACTCACCTCTCCCCGTTCTTCAGCTCCGGGGACAGATCGTGGGACTCCAGCGGCGATCGGGTCACGGAGCGTCGGACCGGAGTGCGCGCCTGCGACCCACGGCTGGGCACTTAAAGAGGATGTACAGGTACGTGCTTGTGCCCAGCCGTGCCATTCTGCCAACGTATATGTGCAGGAGGCTGTCCTTATGTGGTTAAGCTGCAAAAAAAACGCTCAGAAAAGTGGCTGTAAAAACGTCTGTGGGCATAAGGCCTTGGTTTTATTAGATAGCTGTGTTCTCATTGGATGTAATGAGTTACAATGTTCAGTAAATCTGATGCCATTGGATACATTTTATTCCTATATAATGGCCGATTGTTTTCTGAACCCGCGGCACTAACGTGAATTTGTATCTCCAGGCTGTGAAGTGACTCCCGACGTGAACATTTCCGGACAGAAGTTCATCATTAAGCTCCTCATCCCGGTGGCGGAAGGAATGAATGAGATCTGGCTGCGCTGCGACAATGTAAGACGCGTCATCTCCTCCCCCTCCTTTCTGTGTCTAAGGCTCCGTTCACAGCTGGGCGATTGGAATCGTGGGCGGAGTCGCTGCATTTCTGCCCGCGATTCAAAGCGCCCAGTTGTGAATGGAGCTTAAGAGAACCTGGAGACTGCCATTGGTGACGTCTCTTCTCTGAATGTGCCGGTTGCTTGACAGTGGGGCGCCAGGCCCCCCGGTGATGCCGGCAGTGGGGCGCCAGGCCCCCCGGTGATGCCGGCAGTGGGGCGCCAGGCCCCCCGGTGATATGTGTAGACCTATAAAAGCCCTGAGACTATTGCTGAGTGCTGTCATCTTGGATGGGATGCAAGACGACTCAAAAAGGTCAGGGGTCTCCAAACTTTCTCAACGAAGGACAAGTTTATTTCCCTTCAGACTTTTGAGGGGGGGGGGGGGGGGTATGGGCAAACTGTAGCCAGTGGGAGCGGAAATTTTCCTGACATCAGTGAAAGTATATTGCCACATTTGGTATTGGGGGGAGGAGTAGCATCCCATTTTTGGTATCATTGGGAGGATCCCGCCCTGCCTCTGGTGCCTCCCCCCCCCCCTCCCCCCCCGCCCTGCCTCTGGTCCCCCCCCCCCCCGCCCCTCCACCTGGTCCCCCCCCCCCCCCCCCCTGCCCCTCCCCCCGCCCCCCCCTCCTCCCACCCCCCTGCCCCCGCCCCACCCCCCCCCCCCCCTGCCTGCCTCTGGTCCCCCCCCCCGCCCTGCCTCTGGTCCCCCCCCCCCGCCCGCCTCTTGGTTCCCCCCCCCCCCCGCCCTGCCTCTGGTCCCCCCCCCCCTGCCCTGCCTCTGGTCCCCCCCCCCCCTGCCCTGCCTCTGGCGTGGTCCCCCCCCCCCCGCCCTGCCTCTGGTCCCCCCCCCCTGCCTTGGTTTCTGGTCCCCCCCCGCCCTGCCTCTGGTCGTCCGTCCCCCCCCCCCCCCCCCCCCCCTGCCCTGCCCTGCCTCTCTGGTCCCCCCCCCTGCCCTGCCTCTGGTCCGTCCCCCCTGCCCTGCCTCTGGTCCGTCCCCCTGCCCTGCCTCTGGTCCGTCCCCCCCGCCCTGCTCTGGTCCCCCACCCGCCCTGCCTCTGGTCCCCCCGCCCCCCCCCCCCCCGCCCTGCCTCTGCCATTGGAGAGAATTCGAGTTTTTCTGGTTGCTTGAATTTTTGGATACAACTTTTTGAACCTTGTACAGTAATCGTGATGCCTCGTGGACAGGATAATCGTAATCGAATCATGAGACCAGTGAAGCACCCAAAATAATAAAATATATATATTACTTTTATTATCCACTCAGGATCTTGAAAGTGGTTACATTTTTGTGTTTTTCCGGCAGGAATGTGATGTTTCTCTCGGGGAAAGATTCATATACATTCTTCTCTTTTTTCCGTCTTGCAGGAGAAGCAATATGCTCACTGGATGGCAGCCTGCCGATTGGCATCCAAAGGGAAGACCATGGCGGACAGTTCCTACAACCTGGAGGTCCAGAACATCTTGTCCTTCTTGAAGATGCAGCACCTAAACCCGGACCCTCAGTTCATCCCCGACCAGGTCAACGCTGACATCAACCCAGAGTGCGTGGTCTCGCCCCGTTATCTGAAGAAATACAAGAACAAGCAGGTACTGCCATTCCCACCACCTTCCGCAATGGGGGTTGCCTGCACACTGGCGTCTGGTTTTGCTTTGCACCACGGCAGGGGGCTCGGGGTGTTTACAGAGCTTCCGGTGCTGCTTTTGGCAGTTGTGCAGTAACAGTGCGGGGCCCTGGAGTTCAGTATTGGATTGTTGAGATCACTGCCAGAAGAGGAATACAAGGGAGGTAAGGATTAGGGGGGATCAGGGCCATCCTTAAAGCATGGCAAAAGGGGAAGCTGCCCTGGGCCCTGTCATTGTTTTGGGGCCCAAAGCAGCTGTCTCATACCTGCCAACTATCCCAGTTTAAATGCTCTTGATGTTTTAGTCCCGTGCTGTGTCCTGATATTTCAGTGTGAAGTGCTTGATTTTATTTATTTTTACAGTTTAAAAAATAAATAAAGTTGGGTCACTTTTATTCCTATTACAAGGAATGTAAACATCCCTTGTAATAGAAAAAAGCATGACCGGTCCTCTTTTATATATGAGATCTGGGGGTCACAGACGTCACGTCTCATATTTACACCAAACTGCAATAAAAAAAAAAATTGTCATTTGAGAAAATGACAAAAATAAATTGGCTTTTTAACCACTTCAGCCTGGACCATTATGCAGGTAAATGACCTGGCCCCTTTTTGCGATTCTACACTGCGTCGCTTTAACTGACAATTGTGCGGTCATGCGACGTGGCTCCCAAACAAAACTGACGTCCTTTTTTCCCACAAATAGAAATTTCTTTTGGTGGTATTTGATCACCTCTGCGGTTTTTATTTTTTACGCTATTAACAAAAATAGAGCGACAATTTTGAAAAAAAAATGCAATATTTGTTACTTTTTGCTATAATAAATATCCCCCCCAAAATATAAAAAAGTTATTTCCTCAGTTTAGGCCAGCGGTCTCCAAACTTTCTAAGCAAAGGGCCAGTTTACTGTCCTTCAGAGATTACGAGGGCCGGACACTGGTCAGTGGGAGTCGAAAAGGTCCTGACATCAGTGGGAAAAATTAACGCCCCATTATTTGTTTGTGTGAGTAATTGTGCCCTGTCATTGGGTCCCATTGTTGGTGTCATTGTAAGGAATTGTGTCCCATCGTTTGTTTCATTGGGAAGAATTGTGACCCATCGTTGGTGTCATTGGGCCCCTTTTTTTGGTGTCACTGGGCCCCTTTTTTTGGTGTCATTGGGCCCCTTTTTTTGGTGTCATTGGGCCCCTTTTTTTGGTGTCATTGGGCAGGGGTGTATTTAGGTTTTGTGCTGCCCTAGGCCTGACTAAACTCATGCACCCCCTAATTTAAATATGACCCACCCCTTCCTGTCAAGGCCACAACCCTTGCGGTTTCAGACCCACCTTGAAATTTTTAAGTGAGGACACTAGTTCTGATGGCTTGGGGTGCTATGGATTCCCTTAATTTCCATAGATTTCCTCTCACTTCCTGTTTGGCTATGGGACAGGAAAGTGAAGGGAAATCTCTGCAATGGGACAGGGATGGTAAAAAAAATTGAAGCGAAGTAAGAGGAACTGTGTCCCATTGTTGGTGTCGGTAGGAGGAACTGTGTCCCATTGTTGGTGTCGGTAGGAGGAACTGTGTCCCATTGTTGGTGTCGGTAGGAGGAACTGTGTCCCATTGTTGGTGTCGGTAGGAGGAACTGTGTCCCATTGTTGGTGTCTGTAGGAGGAACTGTGTCCCATTGTTGGTGTCGGTAGGAGGAACTGTGTCCCATTGTTGGTGTCGGTAGGGGCAACTGTGTCCCATTGTTGGTGTCGGTAGAAGCAACTGTGTCCCATTGTTGGTGTCGGTAGGAGCAACTGTGTCCCATTGTTGGTGTCGGTAGGAGCAACTGTGTCCCATTGTTGGTGTCGGTAGGAGCAACTGTGTCCCATTGTTGGTGTCGGTAGGAGCAACTGTGTCCCATTGTTGGTGTCGGTAGGAGCAACTGTGTCCCATTGTTGGTGTCGGTAGGAGCAACTGTGTCCCATTGTTGGGTGTCGGTAGGAGCAACTGTGTCCCATTGTTGGTGTCGGTAGGAGCAACTGTGTCCCATTGTTGGTGTCGGTAGGAGCAACTGTGTCCCATTGTTGGTGTCGGTAGAGCAACTGTGTCCCATTGTTGTGTGTCGGTAGGAGCAACTGTGTCCCATTGTTGGTGTCAGTAGGAGCAACTGTGTCCCATTGTTGGTGTCGGTAGGAGCAACTGTGTCCCATTGTTGGTGTCGGTAGGAGCAACTGTGTCCCATTGTTGGTGTCGGTAGGAGCAACTGTGTCCCATTGTTGGTGTCGGTAGGAGCAACTGTGTCCCATTGTTGGTGTCGGTAGGAGCAACTGTGTCCCATTGTTGGTGTCGGTAGGAGCAACTGTGTCCCATTGTTGGTGTCGGTAGGAGCAACTGTGTCCCATTGTTGGTGTCGTAGGAGCAACTGTGTCCCATTGTTGGTGTCGGTAGGAGCAACTGTGTCCCATTGTTGGTGTCGGTAGGAGCAACTGTGTCCCATTGTTGGTGTCGGTAGGAGCAACTGTGTCCCATTGTTGGTGTCGGTAGGAGCAACTGTGTCCCATTGTTGGTAGGAGCAACTGTGTCCCATTGTTGGTAGGAGCAACTGTGTCCCATTGTTGGTAGGAGCAACTGTGTCCCATTGTTGGTAGGAGCAATGTGTCCCATTGTTGGTAGGGGCAACTGTGTCCCATTGTCGGTGTCGGTAGGGGCAACTGTGTCCCATTGTCGGTGTCGGTAGGGGCAACTGTGTCCCATTGTCGGTGTCGGTAGGGGCAACTGTGTCCCATTGTCGGTGTCGGTAGGGGCAACTGTGTCCCATTGTCGGTGTCGGTAGGGGCAACTGTGTCCCATTGTCGGTGTCGGTAGGGGCAACTGTGTCCCATTGTCGGTGTCGGTAGGAGCAACTGTGTCCCATTGTCGGTGTCGGTAGGAGCAACTGTGTCCCATTGTCGGTGTCGGTAGGAGCAACTGTGTATGGTCGGTGTCTGGTCGGTAGGAGCAACTGTGTCCCATTGTCCGGTGTCGGTAGGAGCAACTGTGTCCCATTGTCGGTGTCGGTAGGAGCAACTGTGTCCCATTGTCGGTGTCGGTAGGAGCAACTGTGTCCCATTGTCGGTGTCGGTAGGAGCAACTGTGTCCCATTGTCGGTGTCGGTAGGAGCAACTGTGTCCCATTGTCGGTGTCGGGTAGGAGCAACTGTGTCCCATTGTCGGTGTCGGTAGGAGCAACTGTGTCCCTGTTGTGGTGTCGGTAGGAGCAACTGTGTCCCATTGTCGGTGTCGGTAGGAGCAACTGTGTCCCATTGTCGGTTGTCGGTAGGGCAACTGTGTCCCATTGTCGGTGTCGGTAGGAGCAACTGTGTCCCATTGTCTGGTGTCGGTAGGAGCAACTGTGTCCCATTGTCGGTGTCGGTAGGAGCAACTGTGTCCCATTGTCGGTGTCGGTAGGAGCAACTGTGTCCCATTGTCGGTGTCGGTAGGAGCAACTGTGTCCCATTGTCGGTGTCGGTAGGAGCAACTGTGTCCCATTGTCGGTGTCGGTAGGAGCAACTGTGTCCCATTGTCGGTGTCGGTAGGAGCAACTGTGTCCCATTGTCGGTGTCGGTAGGAGCAACTGTGTCCCATTGTCGGTGTCGGTAGGAGCAACTGTGTCCCATTGTCGGTGTCGGTAGGAGCAACTGTGTCCCATTGTCGGTGTCATTGGGCGCCTTTGTTGGTGTCAGTAGGACCAACTATGCCCTGTTGTTGGTATCGGTGGATAAAATGGTGCCCCAAGGGCCGGATAAAAGCAAGCAAAGGGCCGCATCTGGCCCCCAGGCCGCAGTTTGGAGAACACTGGTTTAGGCCGATACGTATTCTTCTACATATTTTTGGTAAAACAAAATCACAATAAGCGTTTATTGATTGGTTTGCGCAAAAGTTATAGCGCCTACAAAATGGATACTTTTATGGCATTTTTATAAAAAAAAAATTACTAGTAATGGCGGCAAACAGCGATTTAAAAAAAAAAAGATTCTCGTGACTGCGACATTATGGTGGGCACTTTTGACACATTTTTGGGACCATTGTCGTTTTTATACAGCGAAAAGTGCTATAGAAATGCTCTGATTACTGTAAAAATTACACTGGCAGTGCAGGGGTTAACTACTAGGGGGCGCTAAGGGGTTAAGTATGACCTAAGGGAGTGATTCTTACTGTCGGGGGGCGTGGCTGTAGGTGTGACGTCACTGATCGTTGTTCCCTATGACAGGGAACAGACGATCACTGACACTGCCACAGAGAAGGTTTGTTTACACTCACCTCCCCCCGTTCTTCAGCTCCTGTGTAAGGGTCCCCAAAATTCCTGATGGCGGCCCTGGTGGTAGGCAGGGAGCAGAGTGCCCGAGCCAGAGGTGGTGGAACGGAGTTCCAGCTGGGAAAATAAGCCCTGGCCATGACACTGGAGCGTCGCACTTACCCCAGGGGGGGCCTCATTTACAGGGCACACGGGGAACATTTACAAAGCTGAAATCCCAAAGTTTTCCGTATAGAATATATCCCATCGTTCTTCCGACTCGCACTGTCCAGTTTTTTGGTCGCGGTCGGCCCGTCGACTGTCTTTGAACCGTGAATTTACAAGCACAGTCTCCTGGAAAGGGTTAATATTACGGAAACGCGTGTCCAGGAAGCGGCTCATATGGAGGTCACATGGGACGGTTCTGTCCCTCAGTCTCATGACATGAAGCTGCTGTAAAGGCAGGATGTGTGTGTGTGTGGGGGGGGGGGGGGGGGGGGGGGGGGGGGAATGGCGGAATGTGATCTGCATGTTACCAGTGAGAAATGTCATCTGGCCGTCTCATGCAATCATGGCCGCCCTGAAATACGCGGAAAAACCTTGCTAAACTCCACCTCCCTTCAATATGCGTTGCAGATAGTTTTTCTCCTGAAGTCGGATTCACATTTTAGTGGACTATTGATGCACACGTTTTACATCGCGTGATAACGTTTATGGTACCCCTTTTATTATGGATCAGGTGCAATAAAATGTATATGACCATTATCTCGAGGCGCAGCACACCGCAATGCACAATACGTGATCCACTCTACAACGCATTGGGTTGCCGCTTACAATGAATAGCCCCACACAAGGCCGAAACAAGTGGTGGGCAGCCCTGGGCACTGTAGCGTCATGTACCGCCATCATCCCTGAGCGAAGGCTCCCCGCCCTGCCGCCACGGTCGCCGAGCGAAAGCTCCCGCAACTTCAAACCCAACTCCCCAGCCCCCTTCATTACATAGAAGGGAAAATCTGGGGGAATTTTTTATTTTTTTGTTGTTTACAAACATTTTATTTGGAAGATCGTGTTACAAACAAGATATTATAGTCCGACAATATACAAAGGATAACAAGTATAGGGAAACGATGCCGAATCTGAAGGGCTGGTTACATTTAGGTAGTAGTTCACAGTAAATACCGACTTGAGAAAAACACGGACATGGAACCCGTAATAAAGGGGGTATCCCAGTTATCCCATTTCTTGTCGGAGAGATGCATCGTATCCTACAATGTATGATGAATGCGTTCGGATCATACGATCCTCTCCATCCTGGCCAACACCTGAGACCAAGAAATGGAGGAAGAACGCCAATTGGATGCGGTTACCCAATGAATGGAAAAAAAAGTGTATCGGTCTTTTTACAAGGAATGGGAATGTCAGGTGTTGGCGTAAAGAAGAGACACAATCCATTGCTAAAGTTATGGGGCGACCTGCTATTGGGGTCGATTTTCGTAGCTGCACATTGCTAAATTGACAATGTAGGGTGACCACATTTCTAAACTGCCATTCAGGGACACCCTCCCTTCCCAAAATTCAGCTTGTGCAGTAACGAATCACAGCACAGTGATTGGACACAAGAGGCGGGATTTATGATTTCTCCAATCACAAGCAGGGGGCAGGGATTGTGCTCCTCCAGGCATTCCCGGCCAGGACAAGTACTGTTGGTGAGTAAAGCGGTGATGTGGCGGCCTTTTATGGGGGCATCAGCAGGGCCGATCCTAGGCAGGGTGCACGGGGTGCTCCGCACCCAGGCGCCACAGTGGTGGGGGCACCGAAGCTCCAAAGTGCTCCCCTCCCTCCTCCCTGTCTGTGTCCAGAGTCGGAGCGCATGTAGCGGGTGCTGCGGTTCCCCATCCCACTTGCTCTCTTTGCTGGCAACTGACAAGGGCGCATACCTCACGCTGTCCCCGAAATCTGGGTTGGGTACCGCAGCGGAGCCTAGTATCGAACACGTTTCGGCACTAGGCTCCACTAATTAATTCTGTCCGGTATGCATGTAGCAGTCTCCTGTCTGCCCCACTCCCTCTGCGTGTGTTGGCTCTTCTCCCATAGGCGGTGTGATGAGAGGCTTCAGGGTTGGCCAGAGCTGCTGCCAATCATCCCATGCACTCTCAGAAATTCTCTTTGAGTGCCACCCTCCTAGTAACCAGAGATGCCACATATGCCCAGCCCCCCCAGTAATATGATTCTGCTCCCAGCGCACCCGAGCTACAGGGATCTATTGGACAGGTACTGATCTATTGGGACACCTGCTGTGGGGGGGCTCTGATGGGGGACTGCTGCTGTGGGGGGGGGCTCTGATGGGGGACACCTGCTGTGGGGGGGGGCTCTGATGGGGGACACCTGCTGGGGGGGGGTTAATGGATTCCCTAAATTTGCATGGATTTCCTCACTTCCTGTTCGGCTATGGGACAGGAAGTGAAGGGAAATCTCTGCAATGGGACAGGGATGGTAAAATATTTAAAGTGATGCCCCCACAGCTGCAGAATGCCAACCGCCCACATACTGGAAGCAGTGCGGCCAATTTATGGGGGCGCTCAACTAATTTGAGTAACAGTGTAGTGCAAGACGGCAGGGACACTGTCTGTGCTGCCCCCCTTCAAAGTGCTGCCCTAGGCCTGGGCCTTGTTGGCCTAGGCCAGGATACAGCATTGGGCACGTCCCTGCCTTCCCGCGGGTCGGGGGTCCGATCGGGACCCCCCCCGCTACATGCGGCAGTCGGTAAGCCTCTGGGAGAGATCCGGGATGAGGGGGCGGCTGTTCATTTCTGTCCACCCCCTCGCGATCGCTTCCAGTGAATCCGCTTTCCCCCCCTCTGCGCCCCCTCTACCTGTGTAATGTAAACACAGGCAAAGGAAGTGATGTCACCTCTCGGCGGTATTTTCGTTCCTGCAAGAGAAGAGAAGACATCACACGTGAGTTGCACAACAGCACACTGACACCAGTGCACATAGGC
>CM056059.1:145474350-145851850 GCA_029574335.1 Rana kukunoris | reverse complement strand
ACGGTGCCGCCGTCGTCTTCCCGGCTTTCCACGGTGCCGCCGTCGTCTTCCCGGCTTTCCACGGTGCCGCCGTCGTCTTCCCGGCTTTCCACGGTGCCGCCGTCGTCTTCCCGGCTTTCCACGGTGCCGCCGTCGTCTTCCCGGCTTTCCACGGTGCCGCCGTCGTCTTCCCGGCTTTCCACGGTGCCGCCGTCGTCTTCCCGGCTTTCCACGGTGCCGCCGTCGTCTTCCCGGCTTTCCACGGTGCCGCCGTCGTCTTCCCGGCTTTCCACGGTGCCGCCGTCGTCTTCCCGGCTTTCCACGGTGCCGCCGTCGTCTTCCCGGCTTTCCACGGTGCCGCCGTCGTCTTCCCGGCTTTCCACGGTGCCGCCGTCGTCTTCCCGGCTTTCCACGGTGCCGCCGTCGTCTTCCCGGCTTTCCACGGTGCCGCCGTCGTCTTCCCGGCTTTCCACGGTGCCGCCGTCGTCTTCCCGGCTTTCCACGGTGCCGCCGTCGTCTTCCCGGCTGTCCACGGTGCCGCCGTCGTCTTCCCGGCTGTCCACAGTGCTTCCCCCAGGACCACAGGTGCAAAAAAGGATTCTTCTGGACAGTCGCACTCCGAACAAAAGTTGCCTTTATTGTAAAAATCCAAGATAGAAAAACAGCACTCTGTCACAGCATACCGGCAGAGCCGACGCGTTTTACACTGTATAGTGTTTAATCATAGGTATGGTGTGACATGTAGTGTTGTAGCCTTGGAGTGCAGCTGTCCAGAAGAATCTTCTTTTGTTTGGCTGTCCGTAGCGCCGTGCTCTTTCCTGGCTGTGCGTGGCGCCGTGCTCTTTCCTGGCTGTGCGTGGCGCCGTGCTCTTTCCTGGCTGTGCGTGGCGCCGTGCTCTTTCCTGGCTGTGCGTGGCGCCGTGCTCTTTCCTGGCTGTGCGTGGCGCCGTGCTCTTTCCTGGCTGTGCACGGCGCCGTTCCCCTTTGCTGGCTGTGCGCGCCGCCGTTCCCCTTTGCTGGCTGTGCGCGCCGCCGTTCCCCTTTGCTGGCTGTTTGCAGGTAATATTTTTTTTTCTTTTTTTTTTAGTCTGGCGTTCCACTTTGACCAGCACACACCTGTATGGGAATGTCCCGGTGTTGAGTTTGATGCATTTTATGAATCTGATATAAAAGCCGTTTTGTTCCCTTTTTGGTGTCCTGTGTGTATTTCAGTCCCCCCCCCCCGCTTTCTCTGTTAGGCTTTGGTAAACTCTCAAATCCGTTATTTGTGATAATTTCTGATTTTCTTCATCCTCGATCTGATAAATCTTCATCTCTCCTCAGATCACGGCCCGGATTCTGGAAGCCCATCAGAACGTCGCCCAGATGAGTCTCATAGAAGCAAAGATGAGGTTTATCCAGGCCTGGCAATCCTTACCGGAGTTCGGCATGACCCATTTCATTGCCAGGTCAGTCTACGGCGGGGGAGGGTGGCTTTGTCAGCCGGAATGTTACAATGTCTCATTTTTATTAAATTATTTAATCAAAAAATCTGCCTATTCAGGTGAGGGGCCCGGAGGAGAAATTCCCAGAGAGGCCTTCATCCTGCATAGCTTTGTTGCTAGGACGTTGCTAAGACACTCCCAGCTACTTCAGACCCCCTCGCGTGCGCTGTCTTGTGCTCATACCCCTCGCGTGCGCTGTCTTGTGCTCATACCCCTCGCGTGCGCTGTCTTGTGCTCATACCCCTCGCGTGCGCTGTCTTGTGCTCATACCCCTCGCGTGCGCTGTCTTGTGCTCATACCCCTCGCGCGCGCTCGCACCCTCCCTCCCCCTCTCGTGCTCTCACATCGTGAGATGCTTATTCATAGCTCCAGCCATGTCCTCCATTCAGATTTTTTTATGGCTCCACCCACACAGCCATGCCATCCATACACAGATCCATTTAGACCAGGTGGGTCCAAACTGGTGGCCCTCCAGCTGTTGGGAGAAACTACAAGTCCCATGAGGCATTGCAAGGCTGACGGTTACAAGCATGACTCCCACAGGCAGAGAGGCACGATGGGATTTTTTTTGACAGTTTGAGACTCTGATTTAGACAGATCTGTGAATGGAGGTCCCATCTTCCATCGGTGGTAGAGTGACTCTTTGATCTTTAATGAAGCACAAGTGCAGTGATGTCGCCGCCCTCATAGTCCATTGATGGTTTCTCCAGCTCCATTACAGAAGGCTCTCACCTCTGTACAGACCAGGGGTGGAGGAATAGTCTGCAGGAGCCAGTGAGCCATGTGAGCCACCGCCATGCAGAAAGGGTCTGAAAATTAATAAAGGAAGTGGGTAGCCACCTACTAAACATTTGCCTTCATCCCACTGCTGAGTTCTTCACTGCGGAAATTCAACGGCATCGGTCTCCTCCTGGGCTTGCGCTGGGCGTTACCCCGTTATTCCTATGGATGGACCGTACTCCCTTTAGGTGGGCGGGGCCACCATGAGCACAGATCAGCCACGGGAACAAATGGTCAGAACAGCCACAGACTCCTCAGTATCCCGTCTTTTTGGTCTTCCATTTTTTATCTTCCTGGAAGAAAAGGGCAAAACTGCAAATTTCCGTAAAAATTTGTGCAAATTCACATAGTTTTAGCCCAAAGTAGGGCTCTGAGGTCTTGCAGAGATTTTTATAGATTTAAATGCCGTCTTCTTTTATCATCAGGTTCCAAGGAGGGAAGAAGGAGGAGCTGATTGGCATCACCTATAACCGGATCATCAGGATGGATGCCCACACCGGCGACGCCATTAAAACGTGGAGGTTCAGCAACATGAAACAATGGAACGTCAACTGGGAAATAAAAATGGTAATTTTCTCTGGAAATCATCTTTTATTGCTTTGCTTTATGTTGTGAGCTTTAGGGGCCCCCGTTCACACAGTGGCGGTGCGTCCCTAAAGGGCACAGGAGCGTCGCCCCCTCTACCCTGCCACCTCTCTCACCTTATATAGATTCATGCATTACATGAATCTATCTATGGTCGCCACTGCCACCCCATATTCTTGTGCCTGACCCCTTTTCGGGCACCTGAATTACAGTGGTGGGGTATTTTTGGAAGCACCGGACTAGAGCCATAGGCTCCAATAGGCGTCCAAAAAGGTGAACAGCAGGCGCCATGCTGGGCACTCGCTGTTGACTCGCTTTCCTAACACTGAACCCTGAACACTGAACTGAACTGAACTGAACACTGAATCAGGTGCTCGGGTCTGGTTACCTGTCATCTGATTGTCTGAAACAAAATGTGCTGTGACTGGACGCCGCATATCAGGCATCCAATGGTAGCAGAGGACGGGAGGGGGGGACGGGAGAAGACCTAGAGAATCGTGGAGGACTTCGCTTTGACCCACTGCCCCACCGAGACAAGGTAAGTTGCGGGGGATGCCAAGTGTCGGCATTTGGTGGGCCCAGTGTCGGCATTTGGTGGGCCCAGTGTCGGCATTTGGTGGGCCCAGTGTCGGCATTTGGTGGGCCCAGTGTCGGCATTTGGTGGGCCCAGTGTCGGCATTTGGTGGGCCCAGTGTCGGCAATTTTTTTTTGTTTTCTTTCAGTTTGTTTTTTTTTGCCCCCCCCCCCCCCCAAAAAAAATTGCGCACCAAGCCGCATATCGCGTCACAGGAATGAGTGTTCCCTCCCCCCTCGGCTCGTGTGTAGCCCCTCCCCCCTCGGCCTCGTGTGTAGCCCCTCGGCCTCGTGTGTAGCCCCTCGGCCTCGTGTGTAGCCCCTCGGCCTCGTGTGAAGGCCCCTCGGCCTCGTGTGAAGGCCCCTCGGCCTCGTGTGAAGGCCCCTCGGCCTCGTGTGAAGGTCCCTCGGCCTCGTGTGAAGGTCCCTCGGCCTCGTGTGAAGGTCCCTCGGCCTCGTGTGAAGGTCCCTCGGCCTCGTGTGAAGGCCCCTCGGCCTCGTGTGAAGGCCCCTCGGCCTCGTGTGAAGGCCCCTCGGCCTCGTGTGAAGGCCCCTCGGCCTCGTGTGAAGGCCCCTCGGCCTCGTGTGAAGGCCCCTCGGCCTCGTGTGAAGGCCCCTCGGCCTCGTGTGAAGGCCCCTCCCCTGGCTCGTGTGAAGGCCCCTCCCCCCTGGCTCGTGTGTAGCCCCTCCCCCCTGGCTCGTGTGTAGCCCCTCCCCCCTGGCTCGTGTGTAGCCCCTCCCCCCTGGCTCGTGTGTAGCCCCTCCCCCCTGGCTCGTGTGTAGCCCCTCCCCCCTGGCTCGTGTGTAGCCCCTCCCCCCTGGCTCGTGTGTAGCCCCTCCCCCCTGGCTCGTGTGTAGCCCCTCCCCCCTGGCTCGTGTGTAGCCCCTCCCCCCTGGCTCGTGTGTAGCCCCTCCCCCTCGGTTTGTGTGCGTAGCCCCCCCCCCCCCCTCGGTTTGTGTGCGTAGCCCCCTCCCCCCCCTCGGTTTGTGTGCGTAGCCCCCTCCCCCCCCTCGGTTTGTGTGCGTAGCCCCCTCCCCCCTCGGTTCGTGTGCGTAGCCCCCCTCCCCCCCCCTCGGTTTTGTGTGCGTAGCCCCCTCCCCCCCCCTCGGTTTGTGTGCGTAGCCCCCTCGGTTCGTGTGCGTAGCCCCCTCCCCCCCCCTCGGTTCGTGTGTGTAGCCCCCTCCCCCCCCCTCGGCTCGTGTGTGTAGCCCCCTCCCCCCCTTGGCTTGTGTGTGTGTGTGTGTGTGTGTGTGTGTGTGTGTGTGTGTGTGTGTAACCCTCCACGTTTTGTCTTCTAGGTAACCATAGAGTTTGCTGATGAGATGAGGCTCTCCTTCATCTGCACAGAAGTAGATTGCAAAGTAGTTCATGAATTTATCGGTGGCTACATCTTCCTGTCCACGCGGGCCAAGGACCAGAACGAGAGTCTGGATGAAGAAATGTTCTTTAAACTCACAAGCGGATGGGTGTGAGTGCAATGACTCGGCTCCCAGCCCCCCCACCCCACCCACACCTCATTTATCAGAGCTGTCCTATCTTTATTTTTTTTCCTAAGTATGCTGCTTAAGAAAAAATGAAACAAAATAAACATAAGCTTGAAATGTATCCACTCTATGAAAAAAAAAATATTTTGCGAGTCGTGCGCACTAACCAAAGCACTTCCATCTTCCACCACCGGGATGTATCAAGGTTCTGCCGGCGGTTCAAGAAACATGGCGGGAGTGTTAATGCGTTTCGCCGGAGACCTAAGACTCGCAAAGGTGGTCCTTTTTTTTTATTTTTTTTTTTTTTTTTTAAATATCTGGGGGCTAAATTATGAACTAAACAAAAGAAAAGTGCAAGTGTTTTTAAAGCCATTAACGACGTGACTGCGCAGGGCTTTAACCTTATCTGCACCACCAGTCCGGTGTAACGCATGTATTTTTATATTTTAGTGACCAAGAAGAAAACAAGTTGACCGTTTTTTTGGGGGATTTTGTAAAAAAAAAAAATTGAAAAATATCTTTATATATATATATATATATATATATATATATATATATATATATATATATATATATATATATATATATATATATATATATATATATATATATATATATATTTTTAAAGCTTGTTTAGCAAAAAAGTCAACGTTAAAGTGTTGTGCTGTTTGGAGAATACATTGGTCCTATTATAGGGTGGAGGTTGCCTTGCTACAGCGGTTGCCATTTAAAAAAAAAAAAAAAGCCAGTCGATTGGTCTCAAAACTTGGCGGAGGTTTCTTTTCCTTTTTTTTTTCCTTTTTCTTTTCTCTTTTTTTTCTCTTTTTTTGCCTATGAATGTTTTTGGATAGCCTGCAAAATGGCCGTTTCTACTTTTTAGCTTCACGAAGTGCCTGATTGGTGTCATCAATTTTCCCCGGTCTAACTATTGGTTGGATAACCAACGAAAAGCCTTCTGATATCTTTATCAGCCATCTCGGTAAAATCCATTGGTGGAGGCCAATAAAAAAAATGGCCATCGCAACCCATTGCTTTGTGAAGTGCCTCGATGTGTCCGCCAAGCGGATAGGACGCCATATTGGCTCATCTGCGAAAATGTCCGTCACCTCTGTGCCTGGGCAAGAGAACACTGCGAAAAGTCCACGAATCACGTCACCCCCCCCCTCCCCCCAGATATACATTCTACACCTTATAGTATTAAAGAACATGTAGTATTCACCAGCGTAACTGCGTCAAATATGCAATGTTCATGACAATATGAAGTAAAGGTCTAATGAAGTATCATTTTTTTTGTGTAACTTATGTAAAAACACAGATTTTATAAAATTGTACAGTGATGTTTTTTTTTTTTTTATTACTTTACTCACATAATTTTTATTTTTTTGTTTGTTTTTGTTTTGCCTATTATATCTACATTTAAAAATATGCCTTTATGAATGTATTCTGTATTTTGATTTTAGTATTAAAGGATGTTGCTACAATATGCTTTTTTGTCGTGAAAAAATATAATTGCAGTCCGGGGCGGCCTAGGATGGGGGGGGGCAGGTCATAGTATTGATCTAAAGTAAAGTTTAGAAGTGTTTATAGCCGGGGTAGGCAATGCTTAGGCCTCATGTACATTGGACGTTAAAATAATTTTAAAATAATTTTAAAATAACGGCAGTAGCTTTGCAGTGAGTTTTTGTAATACAATTTTTTAGCGTTTATTCACATTTTTCCATGTTGGTGTGTGTGTGTATATAAGTGTATAAGTATTCGGCCCCCTTGAACTTTGCGACTATTTGCCACATTTCAGGCTTCAAACATAAAGATATAAAACTATAATTTTTTGTGAAGAATCAACAAGTGGGACACAATCATGAAGTGGAACGAAATTTATTGGATATTTCAAACTTTTAAAAAAAAATAAAAACTGAAAAATTATTCAGCCCCTTTACTTTCAGTGCAGCAAACTCTCTCCTGATGTTCAGTGAGGATCTCTGAATGATCCAATGTTGACCTAATTGACTAATGATGATAAATAGAATCCACCTGTGTGTAATCAAGTCTCCATATAAATGCACCTGCACTGTGATAGTCTCAGAGGTCCGTTTAAAGCACAGAGAGCATCATGAAGAACAAGGAACACGCCAGACAGGTCCGAGATACTGTTGTGGAGAAGTTTAAAGCCGGATTTGGGTACAAAAAGATTTCCCAAGCTTTAAACATCCCAAGGAGCACTGTGCAAGCGATAATATTGAAATGGAAGTAGTATCAGACCACTGCAAATCTACGAAGACCTGGCCGTCCCTCTAAACTTTCAGCTCCTACAAGGAGAAGACTGATCAGAGATGCAGCCAAGAGGCCCATGATCACTCTGGATGAACTACAGAGATCTACAGCTGAGGTGGGAGACTCTGTCCATAGGACAACAATCAGTCGTATACTGCACAAATCTGGCCTTTATGGAAGAGTGGCAAGAAGAAAGCCATTTCTTAAAGATATCCATAAAAAGTGTAATTTAAAGTTTGCCACAAGCCACTTGAGAGACACACCAAACATGTGGAAGAAGGTGCTCTGGTCAGATGAAACCAAAATCAAACTTTTTGGCAACAATGCAAAACGTTATGTTTGGCGTAAAAGCAACACAGCTCATCACCCTGAACACACTGTCCCCACTGTGAAACATGGTGGTGGCAGCATCATGGTTTGGGCCTGATTTTCTTCAGCAGGGACAGGGAAGATAGTTAAAATTGATAGGAAGATGGATGGAGCCAAATACAGGACTATTTTGGAAGAAAACCTGATGGAGTCTGCAAAAGACCTGAGACTGGGACGGAGATTTGTCTTCCAACAAGACAATGATCCAAAACATAAAGAAAAATCTACAATGGAATGGTTCACAAATAAACATATCCAGGTGTTAGAATGGCCAAGTCAAAGTCCAGACCTGAATCCAATCGAGAATCTGTGGAAAGAACTAAAAACTGCTGTTCACAAACGCTCTCCATCCAACCTCACTGAGCTCGAGCTGTTTTGCAAGAAGGAATGGGCAAAAATTTCAGTCTCTCGATGTGCAAAACTGATAGAGAACACCCCAAGCGACTTACAGCTGTAATCACAGCAAAAGGTGGCGCTACAAAGTATTAACTTAAGGGGGCTGAATAATTTTGCACGCCCAATTTTTCAGTTTTTTATTTGTTAAAGTTTGACACTTTCAAAAAAAATCGTTCCACTTGTTGTTGATTCTTCACAAAAAATCGCAGTTTTATATCTTTATGTTTTAGAAATGTGGCAAAAGGTCGCAAAGTTCAAGGGGGGCGAATACTTTCGCAAGGCACTGTGTGTGTGTGTGTGTGTGTATGTGATTTTATATATATATATAATATATATATATATATATTTATATATATATATATATATATATTTATATATATTCTCTTTTGCTTAAAAAAAAATCTAGAAAAACCTGTAAGTGTACAAAAGACATGCACAGGGCCAGACTGTCCATTTTTGCCCTCGGGCACTGCCCAAGGGCCCCATGCCACTAGAGGGCCCCAGCAGGGTTGTTGGCCTCTGTAAAACTAGGGACAGTGTGTAAAAATCTGTGTGTTTAAAAAAAAAAAATCCCAAGATTCTAGCTACCCCGCCTTTTTCAGTGTGTGTGTGTACTGTGTGTATGTGTATATATCCGGAGAGGTGAAACTTTCCTTAAAGATTATGTATTAACTTTGTGTCAGGGGTACAAAAGTCCTCTAAGCAGGGGCTGAAACGAAAAAAACTCTTGAACCCGACGTTCTCGGCACCCTATTGTGTATCTAATTCCCCAAAGTCCAGTAGTCTAGCACAGGAGGGAAAAAAAAACTCCTCCATATCCAGAAGCATCTTTTGCTTTTCTTTGTGGGAAAATCAGAAGACAGACGGAAAGAAACAAAACCAAAAGTCCATCTGCCGTTTAGAGTTACAGGTAGAACCTGGGGTTCAGCAGGGTCGGAGTTCTCCCTCGATCATCCAAGGTAGTAACTGAGTACACAACATCGTCTTCCCATTCACTGCAGATGACCACCCGATCGGCATAAATGTGCCGGCCATAATTCCAAATCCGCCGGCATCCTCTGAACTGTTCAGTCACCAAAAAAGTCCCGTTCTCTGAGGCTTTGGTATGGCAAGACGGTCCCAAACGGCCTCATCATACCATTGCTCCCGGTTTTCTTCAATTTCCTGCATACAATTTCCTGCATACTCCATAAGCATTCTCTGTAAACGGAAACTTTTAGGCAATGACTGACGGCTTCGTGTCCCGGGCAACACGCATGAGCACAGGGATCTCTTCGCCAAGGACTTGGCAGGTTTACGTAGCACTTCTTTAACCACTTAAGACCCGGACCAAAATACAATTAAAGGACCTGGCCAGTTTTTGCGATTCGCTTTAACTGACAATTGCGCGGTCGTGCGACTTGGCTCCCAAACTAAATTGGCGTCCCTTTTTCCCCACAAATAGAGATTTCTTTTGGTGGTATTTGATCACCTCTGCGTTTTTTATTTTTTGCGCTATAAACAAAAATAAAGCGACAATTTTGACAAAAATGCAATAGCTTTTCCTTTTTGCTATAATACATATCCCCCAAAAAATATATAAAAAAAAAAATGTTATCCTCAGTTTAAGCCGATACGTATTCTTCTGCTTATTTTTGGTAAGAAAAATCACAATAAGCGTTTATCAGTTGGTTTGCGCAAAATTTATAGTGTTTACAAAATAGGGGATAGTTTTATTGCATTTTGATTATTTTTTTTAATACTAATGGCGGCGATCAGCGCATTTTTTTCGTGACTGCTACATTATGGCGGACACTTCGTACACTTTTGACACTTTTTTGGGACCATTGTCATTTTCACAGCAAAAAGTGCTATAACAATGCACTAATTACTGTGAAAATGACAATTGCAGTTTGGGAGTGTATTACTAGGGGGCGATGAAGGGGTTAAGTGTGACCTCATATGTGTTTCTAACTAGGGGGTGTGGCTGTAGGTGACGCATCATTGATCGCCTTTCCCTATATCAGGGAACACACTATCAATGACGGCGCCACAGCGAAGAACGGGGAAGCTGTGTTTACACACAGCTCTTCCTGTTCTTCAGCTCCGGAGACCGATCGCGGGACTCCGGCGGCGATAAGTCCGCGGGACAGGGATCGGGTTGCGGACGTGCGCCCGCAACCCACAGCTGGGCACTTAGAGGACGTACAGGTACGTGCTTGTGCCCAGCCGTGCCATTCTGCCTGACGTATATGTGCAGGAGGCGGTCCTTAAGTGGCTAACTGGCAAAGTCCATATGTCAGCACCCGGGGTCTCCACCCTGGGTGTTCCTCTGGAGTGGCTGTCCACTCCGCAAAGCTGCATGTGGGAGCAACAACCTCACTTTTGACATGTAACAACTCCTGAACCATGGCCTTTCCTATGGCCTCAGGATCATATAGCATGAATTTCTTCTCCTCGCCCGACAAGTAGGTGAGATCAGTCCCAGAAACTTCATCCCCAATCTCCTTACCGGTTCCTGTCGTGGACTTCCCGGGACATCACCGCCCCCTCTCTCTCCTGCACCGCCACTGATACAATACATATATTCATGTATTGCATCAATCTATGTATTGCCGTTGCCGCCGACTATTAAAATGGCCGGCCCCCTGGTGAGCCCCGGCCATCTTAATAATGCCAGCGGCTCTGACGGGCTTTCCAATTACAGCCCTTTAGGCTGTAATCGGCTTCCAAATACTTATCCAAGGAACGCACTCCATGTGACAAGACTGACAGGCTTCTCAGCCAATCAGCTTTACCGGTAACCTGATTGGCTGAAACGTCATCGAGGGTGGGAGAAGACATCGAGGGACTGTGGAAGGAGGATGGCTGACCTCAGAAAGGTAAGTGCCGTTTAGGAGGGGGGGGGGGCAGCATTTTACAGGGCACAGTGGCGACAATTGACCGTTTAACGCCCACCCACTGTATATATACGTCCTATTTTATAAAGATGGATATCTCGGTAACAACAGCAGCTGCTGCCACAACCGAGATATCCATCTTTACGATAACGGTGATCTCCGGCGAATTCGTCGCAAGATCGCCGTTATCGGTGGCGGAAGAGGGGCCACCCCTCCCGCGCCCTCCGCCGCTTACCGTTGCCGTCGGTAGCGGCGGGGGCGATCGGGTCCTGTCGGCAGCTGTGTGGGGATGCGAGTGAGGGAAAAATCGCCCCACCCGTCCCCATAGCTCTGCTGGGCGGAAGTGGCGTCAAAACGTCAGTCCCGCCCAGCGTCTTAAAGAAACATTTTTTTTGTTTACCTTTTTTCAAATGACAATTTTTTTTGACCCCAGATCTTATATTTAAGAGGACCTGTCATGCTTTTTTCTATTACAAGGGATGTTTACATTCCTTGTAATAGGAATAAAAGTGATAATTTTTATTTTATTTTTTTAATTTCAGTGTAAAAAATTATTAAATAAATAAAAATAAATCCGAAAACAAAAAAACATTTTTTAAAGCGCCCCGTCCCGACGAGCTCGTGCGCATAAGCGAACACATACGTGAGTAGCGCCCGTATATGAAAACAGTGTTCAAACCACACAAGTGAGGTATCGCCACGATCGTTAGAGCAAGAGCAATAATTCTAGCCCTAGAACTCCTCTGTAACTCAAAAAATACAACCTATAGAATTTTTTAAACATCGCCTATCAAGACTTTTAAGGGTCAAAGTTTGACGCCATGCCAAGAGCAGGCGCGATTTTTAACCACTTGAGGCCCAGACCAATATGCTGCTAAATGCCCAGAGGCATTTTTACAATCCGGCACTACGTCGCTTTAACAGACAATTGCGCGGTCGTGCGACGTGGCTCCCAAACAAAATTTGCGTCCTTTTCTTACCACAAATAGAGCTTTCTTTTGGTGGTATTTGATCACCTCTGCGATTTTTTTATTTTTTGCGCTATAAACAAAAATAGAGCGACATTTAAAAAAAAAAAAAAAAAAAATGTTGTTATAAGAAAAATTGAATAATTACATTTTAGTCAAACATTTAGGCCAAAATGTATTCAGCCACGTGTCTTTAGTAAAAAAAAATCGCAATAAAAAAAAAATTAGCTACCTAGCGGCAACAGTGACACTAATACAGCGATCAGAAAAATGATGGCAATAGGGAGTGAAAGGGTTAACTAGGGCGGTGATCAAGGGGTTAAAACTTTATTAGGGGGGGTAGGAGGCTACCCTGAACCCAACACTAACTGCCTGTCACACTGACACAAAATGCAGTGATCAGTACATATATGATCCCTGCATTCAGTGACGGTGTGACGGGGGGGGGGGGGGTGATCGGAAGGGGTTAAATGTGCCTGTGTGTACTGGTGTCAGTGTAGTGTTTGTGCGGACTTACTGTGACTCTTCTCTCATCTCGGCGGTTTGAAAATACTGCCGAGATGAGCGCTGCATCACTTCCTATGTTTGCATTTTACAGGCAGAGGAAGTGACATGGCGGCGGCGCACGGGATTGGCTGGAAGCGATCACGAGGGGGCGGACAGAAATGAACAGCCACCCCCTCAAGACAGATCACTCCCGCAGGTAAGCCGACCGCCGCACGCAGCGGAGGGGGTCCCGATCGGACCCCCGACCCGCTAGAAGGCAGGGACGCCCATCTGCCTGTACGTGCCATTCTGTGGATGTAAATAGTCGTTAAGTGGTTAAAGAGGGGGTTCACCCTAAAAAAAAAAAAAAAATCTTTGTCTCCACTGACATTTAGCATACTAGCGTGAGCTACAGTATGCCTTTATTTATTTTTTTCTGTGCTGTACTTACAGTTTAATCCGTTTTTTTTCGTTTCAGACTCCGGGCAGGAAATAGGCGTTCCTATCAAGAGGGGAACATGATTGACGGCCGGCTATGGCGCGTCACGCGTTCCGAAAATAGCCGGAGTAGGACTCGGCTCTTCATGACGCCTGCGCCACAGACTAGGAGCTGACTGCGCAGGCACCGTGAAATGCCGAGTCCTACACGGGCGCCTGCGCAGTCAGCTCCTAGTCTGTGCGCAGGCGCTGTGAAGAGCCGAGTCTACTCCGGCTATCTTCGGAACGCGTGACGCGCCATAGCCGGCAGTCAATCATGTTCCCCTCTTGATAGGAACGCCTATTACCCCGCGGTAGCCTGAAACAAACGAATAGATTAATCTGTAAGTACAGCGCAAAAAAATAAAATATAGGCATACTGTAGCTGACGCTAATATGCAGGATGGCATGGTACATAGTTGTTTTTTAGGGTGAACCTCCGCTTTAAGCGTGACATGTTGGGTATCATTTTACTCGGCATAACATTATCTTTCACAATATATAAAAAAATTGGGCCAAATTTATTGTTGTCTTATTTTTTTATTAAAAAAAGTGAATTTTTTCCAAAAAAAGTGCGCTTGTAAGACCGCTGAGCAAATACGGTGTGACAAAAAGTATTGCAATGACTGCCATTTTATTCTCTAGGGTGTTAGAAAAAAATATATATCATGTTTGGGGGTTTTAAGTAATTTTCTAGCAAAAAAAAATGTTTTAGTCTCGTAAACACCAAATCTAAAAAACACCCTTGGTCCTTAAGTGGTTAAAGGGCACAGTGGCAACAATTGGCACAGTGGCAACGATTGATGGCACAGTAGCTGTGGTTGATTGGCCCAGTGGCTGCATTTAATGGGCACAGTGAGGCTGCAATTGTTTTTTTTCTTTTCAGTTTTTTTTTGTTTGTTTGCGCCCCCCCCAAAACATTTTGAGCACCAGCCGCCACTGCCGCTCACGGGGGTCCGGTTCCGGCAGGTGCTGGGGTAGGCCTCGACAGCGGCCGTGGGAAGCCTTGACGTATTCCACCTTCCTTTTCACGGGTGGGACGAGGGCACATGTTGAACGTAGTATCCGCTGCGAGGCTTGCTGGAGGTTCCGTAGTGGCAGCAACATCTGCTCCCGATTCACTTGCTGTCGCAGATGCAGTGCACTTAGGCTGAACCACAGGGGCAAAGGCGACCACCTCTGGAGTAACGGTGCCTGTGATCCAGTCCACCCGATAAGCGTGGGGCGGCACAGTGGGTTGTTCCATCTCAAACAGGTATTCCCCACAGGATAGGCATCGTCTGAATGGGCGCAACTGTATGGTCAGTCCCTCGCATCCAGGGCACAGCATGCCCAGGGCCTCCACATCCTGGCTTGTGTAGAACGTGATGCGTCCCTGGGGCTTTAGTCGGATCCTCGTATCTGTAAGCTGGGCTCCGGATTGTGTAGTATCCACAGCATTGGGCATGGAGAACATCCTGGGCCCAAATATGGCTGGTGCCCAAGAAAAGGAAGACATGCTGCTCGATCTGGCAACTTCTGGTCTTTGGTGCCAAACACACTCACGTTTTTTACACACTCCTCCCCTTTTTGCTCTTTTGGCACGTAGCTCGTGGGCCTACGCAGGTGGCAAAAAATGATCTGTACCCTTAACCCCTTCTTCTCTCTTTTAAAGCCCAGTCCCACACTTTCTTGATTGCAGACTTACAATAAAGCAAAAATAGATTAATCCAGTTGTCAGCAGCAACGCCAAATATCCCAGACGAGCCTCCACGTGTAGCACTACCCCCGTAGGAGCTGCTGGTTTAGATTTGGGTTTTGCACGTTACCCCTAAGTTTGTTGTCAAGGGAAGAAAGTCTGTAGAAATTGCAATGTCCACCCAAGATGTAAAACCTTCAACTGCTAGGTTTTATTTTTTGCTGCATAAAACTTGTGGAGAAAGTAGAAGGAGAAAGTTCAGGTATGCGTTACAGAATGCACAAATATATCAGTCAGTCACCACTCCCCCTTGCGTGGGTATTGCTCGCCCGGATAGGCCCCTCTCACATGGCCTAGCCGCTGGGATGATGCACAAACCAGTATGGGAACAGTCTCTGCCACAGACCGTCTGAGAATGATCATGGATAGCCAGGAATCCTCTGCCACAGGATTTATGTCCCGAACTTCCAGCCTTACAGTAAAGAGCCTTTAGGCCGATCCGGCGAACTGTAAGACAAGTAGAGCTGTGGATCCCTGTATAACAAAGTCACCAGGCCTGTCCCGAGACATTAGCTTGCTTTGCTTGGTCTCCTCCGGGGCAGGTCCTCCACTGGTTTCCTTTGTTAAGCAGCTTCCCCCACTTGGATGGGCAGCTTGGGATCCCCTTTAGAATTGTAGGCCCCAGACAGCATAGCCGGGCCTACTCAATAGAGATGCAGCCTCGGACCAACGTGGTCCCGGGCCTGGAATCACACACACATACCTCGCACCCGGGGAAGGGCCACGAGGCGAAGGACACCGATAAACGGCGTCTGCCCCTTAAGTAAGGTGACCAGATTTTTTAAATGAAATCCACGGACATATTTTTTCTTTACTAGTAATGACAGCAATCAGCGACTGTCTGCCTGTCGCCACAGCCTCTCAAGTCTTACTCTTCGGGCCCCGGCTACTACTGGGTGGGGAGGGGAGGAAGATCACTCCGCCAGGGAAGGCAAGGAGATAGGCAGGTTGCTGGCCAGGATTTGAGCCAAGACAGAAGAACATGCGCGGAAAGCTGAATGGGCATGTGCCCGAAACTGAAGAAATATTCCCTCCACTCCGACCAGCACATGATCATCAGAAAGGGGCACAGATAATAGGAAAAATACAACCCCCCTATGCTAACAGGCACGGCGGAGCGGGGGGGGGGGGGGGGGTTGTAATTCAAATGTTTTTATTTTAATTCTGCACTGATTGTCTTTAAAATTTCCCCTGCCCCCCCCCCCTACTAAATCCAATCTGGGGACAAAACCAGGGACAGACTTGGTCCGGGGACAGTGTCCTGAATCCGGGGACTGTCCCCTGAAACTGGGGATGTCTGGTCACCCTACCCTTAAGTAACCCTTCCTGGCATGCACAGCGGGGCACCACTTCCACTGGGCTGCTGATGCGAAGGGTCACTTAACAAACCATGGTTTGCTTGTGTTCCAACATGGGCCTGAGGTGGTAACGCCACCTACAGGCAACAGGGGGAAATCCTATCAAACACAACCACAGCCAGAACAGAGGCTAATTTCACTGGAATTCAACAAAGTCTGAGCCCACTATTGGCTCAGACACCCTCTAAATTTAGAACCGCGCCCCAGTGATTGGGAGCAGGGCGCTACATATTTTTTTTCAGTAAAGTGGAGTTGCCCTTTAAATCCTCTCAGGGTGGAATATTCAATGTTTTGTAAATTTATAACATTTCAACAAAAATTCTCCTGGAACGTTGGCGGGGATTATCGGTCGGCTGAGCCACCTCCAGCTCTAAATGTCGGGATGGAAAGTGCCGACTAATTACACCGCTGGGACAGAGCGCCGCGCACACAGAGGTGAGTCATGACATTGCTTGCCCGTTTCCAGCCTGCAAATTCTTTCCACTTTACATTCATCTTTATTCTGGAAGATGCGTCTGGAATCTGGAGAAAGTTCTTCTTTTCTGACAGGGCTGTCTTAATAGCATCTGGGGCCCTGGGCAAAGTAATGCTCTGGGGCCCATACAATGGAGACAGTGCAGGTAAACTTAAATCTAGGAGGTAGGGGATATCTGGGGTGTAGAGGGGTCAGAGAGCTGGGGGGATATCTGGGGTGTAGAGGGGTCAGAGTGCTGGGGGATATCTGGGGTGTAGAGGGGTCAGAGTGCAGTGGGGATATCTGGGGTGTAGAGGGGTCAGAGTGCTGGGGGATATCTGGGGTGTAGAGGGGTCAGAGTGCAGTGGGGATATCTGGGGTGTAGAGGGGTCAGAGTGCTGGGGGGATATACAGTGCGGAAAATAAGTATTTGAACACCCTGCTATTTTGCAAGTTCTCCCACTTGGAAATCATGGAGGGGTCTGAAATTGCCATCGTAGGTGCATGTCCACTGTGAGAGACATAATCAAAAAAAAAATTCCAGAAATCACAATGTATGATTTTTGTAACTACCGTATTTATTTGTATGATACAGCTGCAAAGAAGTATTTGAACACCTGAGAAAATCAATGTTAATATTTGGTACAGTAGCCTTTGTTTGTAATTACAGAGGTCAAACGTTTCTTGTAGTTTTTCACCAGGTTTGCACACACTGGAGGAGGGATTTTGGCCCACTCCTTCACACAGATCTTCTCTAGATCAGTCAGGTTTCTGGGCTGTCGCTGAGAAACACGGAGTTTGAGCTCCCTCCAAAGATTCTCTATTGGGTTTAGGTCTGGAGACTGGCTAGGCCACGCCAGAACCTTGATATGCTTCTTACAGAGCCACTCCTTGGTTATCCTGGTGTGCTTCGGGTCATTGTCATGTTGGAAGACCCAGCCTCGACCCATCTTCAAAGCTCTAACTGAGGGAAGGAGGTTGTTGCCCAAAATCTCGCAATACATGGCCCCGGTCATCCTCTCCTTAATACAGTGCAGTCGCCCTGTCCCATGTGCAGAAAAACACCCCAAAGCATGATGCTACCACCCCCATGCTTCACAGTAGGGATGGTGTTCTTGGGATGGTACTCATCATTCTTCTTCCCCCAAACACGGTTAGTGGAATTATGACCAAAAAGTTCTATTTTGGTCTCATCTGACCACATGACTTTCTCCCATGACTCCTCTGGATCATCCAAATGGTCATTGGCAAACTTAAGACGGGCCTTGACATGTGCTGGTTTAAGCAGGGGAACCTTCCGTGCCATGCATGATTTCAAACCATGACGTCTTAGTGTATTACCAACAGTAACCTTGGAAACGGTGGTCCCAGCTCTTTTCAGGTCATTGACCAGCTCCTCCCGTGTAGTCCTGGGCTGATTTCTCACCTTTCTTAGGATCATTGAGACCCCACGAGGTGATATTTTGCATGGAGCCCCAGTCCGAGGGAGATTGACAGTCATGTTTAGCTTCTTCCATTTTCTAATGATTGCTCCAACAGTGGACCTTTTTTCACCAAGCTGCTTGGCAATTTCCCCGTAGCCCTTTCCAGCCTTGTGGAGGTGTACAATTTTGTCTCTAGTGTCTTTGGACAGCTCTTTGGTCTTGGCCATGTTAGTAGTTGGATTCTTACTGATTGTATGGGGTGGACAGGTGTCTTTATGCAGCTAATGACCTCAAACAGGTGCATCTAATTTAGGATAATAAATGGAGTGGAGGTGGACATTTTAAAGGCAGACTAACAGGTCTTTGAGGGTCAGAATTCTAGCTGATAGACAGGTGTTCAAATACTTCTTTGCAGCTGTATCATACAAATAAATAGTTAAAAAATCATACATTGTGATTTCTGGATTATTTTTTTTGGATTATGTCTCTCACAGTGGACATGCACTTACGATGACAATTTCAGACCCCTCCATGATTTCCAAGTGGGAGAACTTGCAAAATAGCAGGGTGTTCAAATACTTATTTTCCGCACTGTATGGGGTGTAGAGGGATCAGAGTGCTGGGGGGATATCTGGGGTGTAGAGGGGTCAGAGTACTGGGGGGATATCTGGGATGTAGAGGGGCAGCCCGGGCTCAAGGACCAGCTGCTTCGGGGAAAGGGCAGGGGCCCCCCTTGCAGCTGGGGCCCCTGGGCAGTGTCAGTCTGGGGGGTCCATTCTTGCACAGGTCAGAGTCCTGCTTTAATTATCTGACACATTCCCCATAGAGATCAATGGCTCAGCACTCGTGTTGTCGGCTCAGCAGTTCTGCGGCAGTGAAGGGGTGAATGATGTGATTGGCGCAGTAATTGCGGTGACGGTTTGGCTCCTTCATTAGGACTTCTGCTGAGCAATCTGCTGCTTCCTGTACTCAGTGCATTAGTGTAAATGATTCCCCCCCATCCCCCATACTGATGATTGATGCACGGTGTAATGGATAAGTGGGCGGACACAATGATCACATCTGATGACCTCACAGGAGAGGCCGTAATTACCAACAACACGACTCTTCACTGCAAATCCCAACTCAGGGTGGAAGTTTATTGACCGCATTTCTTCTCTTCTTTTTTAGGAAATGTTCAAAACCCATCACATTTTTTCCCCTTGGGGAGATTTTCCTTTACTTCCTGTCCCAGAGACACAGCAGGAGGAGAGAGGAATTTTTCCCAAAGTGATGGATTCCCCTCTTGTCCTTGGGAAAAAGGCGTCCCTGTTGAAAGGATTCTGCTGACTTCTTCCTCTTGTCCCAGTGACAGCGATCCCCAAATCCCCCCCCCCCCCCACTGCATCATAAACTGCAATAATAAAGCGAACGGGATCGCTTGTGTACATTCCTTGTACTGGCCATCAATTGTCGCCACTGTGCCATGCCACACGCAGGCACTGTGCCCATCAATTGTCACCACTGTGCCCTCAATTGTCGCCACTGTGCCATGCCATCAAACACAGCCACTGTGCCCTCAATTGTCGCCACTGTGCCATGCCATCAAACACAGCCACTGTGCCCTCAATTGTCGCCACTGTGCCCTCAATTGTTGCCACTGTGCCATGCCATCAAACACAGCCACTGTGCCATTAGTTGTCACCACTGTGCCCTCAATTGTCGCCACTGTGCCATGCCATCAAACACAGCCACTGTGCCATCAATTGTCTCCACTGTGCCCATCAAGTGTCACCACTGTGCCCATCAAGTGTCACCACTGTGCCCATAAAATTTCACCACTGTGCCATGCCATCAAACGCAGCCACTGTGCCATTAATTGTCACCACTGTGCCATGCCATCAAACGCAGCCACTGTGCCCATCAATTGTTGCCACTGTGCCCATCAATTGTCGCCACTGTGCCATGCCAAACGCAGGCACTCACCTTATCAATTTTCGCCTCTGTGCCCATCTATTGTCACCACTGTGTCCATCAATTGTCGCCAATGTGCCATGCCATCAATTGTCGCCACTGTGCCCATCAATTGTCACCACTGTGCCGTGCCATGCCATCAATCACAGCCACTGTGCCCATCAATTGTCGCCACTGTGCCATGCCAAACGCACCCACTGTGCCATCAATTGTCACCACTGTGCCCATCTATTGTCACCACTGTGTCCAGCAATTGTTGCCAATATGCCATGCCATTAATTGTCGCCACTGTGCCCATCAATTGCCACCAGCTGGCCCTGTAAAATGCTGCCAGATTGCTCTCAGATTTCTTCTCCGGCCTTCGGTGACGCTTCAGCCAATCAGGTTACCGGTAACCAGACCCGGTAAACATGATTGGCTGAGATGTGTGTCAGTGTTAACCAGGGAACGTACCCCCCCCCCCCCCCTCCTATGTCCCCGAAAAGCCATTGGCTCTAATAGACACTTCCGCAGCCAACCAACTACCAATATTCAGATGGCCGGCACTCACCAGGGGGCCGGCCATCTGAATTGTGGGCGGCATCGGTGGTGCAGGAGAGAGGGGGCGGCGCTCCTGCGCCCTCTATGGACGTACAGCCACTGCCTGTAACCCTAACACTAATAGTCCCTGTTACCCTAACACTAAGGGCCAGATTCTCAGCGGCTTTACGACGGAGTATCTCAGATACCCCGTCGTATCGCCGTTTTTTGTCTCGTATCTATGCGCGTGATGCTTAGCATCACTTTTGCATAGATACGCTTCTACATCCGACAAGTGTAAAACCATTACACTTGCGGATCGTAGTTGTAATGACAACTCCGGCCACTAGGTGGCCTTTACGTTGTTTTCACATTTGCATATGCAAATGAGGTAGTACGCCGATTCCCGATCGTTTTTACGCCGCCCCGTCGTCGCGTACGTTGTTTTCGTTCGCGTAAGGTTACCCCAGCTTCTATGTGGAGTAACCTTACGAAGTACCGTCGGATGCCGTCGGGTCCCGTCGGATGCCATGTTAAGTATGGCGTCGGGTCAGCCTCGGCTTTTTCCGTCGCTTACGTCGTTTTACTAACTCGTTCGGGAATTGCGTAAATGACGCTCATGTCGTTTTGACGTTGGTTTCATTGACGCTTTCCGACGTGAGCTGGAGCATGCGCACTGGGCTTTTTCCCCGGCCGGCGCATGCGCAGTTCATTCGACGCGGGGGCGCGCTTAATTTAAATACAAGCCGCCCCATTTGAATTGCGCGGGTTTACGCTGCGTGTTTTACGCAACGCAGGCGAAACCTACGGAGCAAGTGCTTTGAGATTAAAGCACTTGCTCTAGTACGATGCGGCGGCGTAGTGTAACTGGCTTACGCTACGCCGCCGGAATTCTTAGAGAATCTGGCCCTGTGCCTCCAGGCAAACCTTAATTCATCCACTGTTATATGTGCCTCAACTAACACCAACCTTCTCTGTAACACCAAAGCCAACCCTTCCATCATTGGCGGCTGGTGCTCAACATTTTTGGTGGGGTGCAAACAAAAAAAAGAAAGAGAAAAAAATTGCAGCCTCACTATGCCCATCAAATGCAGCCACTGTGCCATCAATTGTCACCACTGTGCCATGCCATCAAACGCAGCCACTGTGCCATGCCATCAAACGCAGCCACTGTGCCATCAATTGTCACCACTGTGCCATGCCATCAAACACAGTCCCTGTGCCATGCCATCAAACACAGCCACTGTGCCATCCATTGTCACCACTGTGCCATGCCATCAAATGCAGCCACTGTGCCCCTCAATTGTCACCACTGTACCATGTCATCAAACGCAGTCACTGTGCCATGCCATCAAACACAGCCACTGTGCCATCCATTGTCACCACTGTGCCATGCCATCAAACGCAGCAACTGTGCCCCTCAATTGTCACCACTGTGCCATGCCATCAAACGCAGCCACTGTGCCCCTCAATTGTCGCCACTGTGCCAATTGTCACCACTCTGCCCTTTAATTGTCGCCACTGTGGCTATTGATGTCACTGTGCCCCTCAATTGTCGCTACTGTGCCAATTGTCACCACTGTGCCCCTCAATTGTCGCCACTGTGCCCATTGTCACCACTGTACCCATTGATACCAATGTGCCCATTGTCGTCACTGTGGCCTGTAAAATGCCCCTCCCCCCCCCGCCCATGACTTACCTTTCTCCTTCCACGTCCCTCGATGTCTTCTCCCACCCTCGATGATGCTTCAGCCAATCAGGTTACTGATAACCAGAACCGGTGAACCTGAGACGGCCGTCAGTCTTATCCAAGGAACGCACCCCCTGTACGTCCCCTGGATAAGCATCCGGTTGCCGAGGGCTCTGATAGGCACTTCCACACAGCCAACTAGCTGCCGTTATTTAGGTGGCCGGTGCTCACCGTTCGGCCATCTGAATATTTGCGGCAGCGGCAGGCAACAATAACATAGATTCATGCAATGCATGAATCTATGTTATTCAGTGGCAGTGTGAGAGCCAGAGGGGGCGGTGCTCCAGTGCCCTCTATAGACGCACCGCCACTGCCTTTCATAACCCCAAAGAAAAACCCTTCCTGTTACCCCAACATTCACTCTCCTTGTAATCTTTACATCAACCCTCCTTAAAACCCAGCACCAACCCTCCTTGTAACCCCAACACTAACCCTCCTGTAACTCCTAATTTCCACCCTCCTATAAACCCAACATAAACTTTCCCTGCAAACCAAACTTCAACCCTCCTGCAACCCCAATGTCAACCCTCCCTGTAACCCCAATGACAACCCTCCCTGTAACTCCAGTGCCAACCCTCCTGTAACCCCAACACCAACCCTACTGTAAACCCAGTGCCAACCTCCCTGTAACCCCAATGTCAACCCTCCCTGTAACCCCAACACCAACCCTCCCTGTAACCCCAGTGCCAACCCTCCTGTAACCCCAATGTCAACCCTGCCTGTAACCCCAACATTAGCCTTCCTGTAACACCTAACCTACTGTAAACCCAATATCAACCCTGCCTGTAACCCCAACGTCAACCTCCCTGCAATCCTAATGCCATTGCCTCGGTAACCTCAAAGCCAACCCTCCTGCAACTCCAATGTCAACCCTCTCTGTAACACCAACACCAACACCAATCCTGAGGCTGCATTTGATGGGCGCTGATGAGGCTGCATTTGATGGGCGCTGGTGAGGCTGCATTCGATGGGCGCTTGTGAGGCTGCATTTGATGGGCGCTGGTGAGGCTGCATTTAATGGGCGCTGGTGAGGCTGCATTTAATGGGTGCTGGTGAGGCTGCATTTAATGAGCGCTCGTGAGGCTGCATTTGATGAGCGCTGGTGAGTCTGCATTTGATGGGCACTGGTGAGGCTGCATTTGATGGGCGCTGGTGAGGCTGCATTTGATGGGCGCTGATGAGGCTGCATTTGATGGGCGCTGGTGAGGCTGCATTTGATGGGCGCTGGTGAGGCTGCATTTGATGGGCGCTGGTGAGGCTGCATTTGATGGGCGCTGGTGAGGCTGCATTTGATGGGCGCTGATGAGGCTGCATTTGATGGGCGCTGGTGAGGCTGCATTTGATGGGCGCTGGTGAGGCTGCATTGATGGGTGCTGGTGGGCTGCATTTGATGGGCGCTGGTGAGGCTGCATTGATGGGTGCTGGTGGGCTGCATTTGATGGGCGCTGGTGAGGCTGCATTTGATGGGCGCTGGTGAGGCTGCATTTGATGGGCGCTGGTGAGGCTGCATTTAATGGGTGCTCGTGAGGCTGTATTTGATAGGCGCTGGTGAGGCTGCATTTGCTGGGTGCTGGTGAGGCTGGTGAGGCTGGTGAGGCTGCATTTAATGGGTGCTGGTGACGCTGTATTTGATGGGCGCTGGTGAGGCTGTATTTAATGGGTGCTGGTGAGGCTGTATTTGATGGGCGCTGGTGAGGCTGCATTTGATGGGCGCTGGTGAGGCTGGTGAGGCTGGTGAGGCTGCATTTAATGGGTGCTGGTGACGCTGTATTTGATGGGCGCTGGTGAGGCTGTATTTAATGGGTGCTGGTGAGGCTGTATTTGATGGGCGCTGGTGAGGCTGCATTTAATTGGTGCTGGTGAGGCTGCATTTAATGGGCGTTGGTGAGGCTGCATTTGATGGGCGCTGGTGAGGCTGCATGTGATGGGCGCTGGTGAGTCTGCATTTGATGGGCGCTGGTGAGGCTGCATTTGATGGGGGCTGGTGAGGCTGCATTTGATGGGCCCTGGTGTGGCTGCATTTGATGGGCACTGGTGAGGCTGCATTTGATGGGCACTGGTGCGGCTGCATTTGATGGGCGCTGGTGCGGCTGCATTTGATGGGCGCTGGTGAGGCTGCATTTGATGGGCGCTGGTGAGGCTGCATTTGATGGGGGCTGGTGAGGCTGCATTTGATGGGCCCTGGTGTGGCTGCATTTGATGGGCACTGGTGAGGCTGCATTTGATGGGCACTGGTGCGGCTGCATTTGATGGGCGCTGGTGAGGCTGCATTTGATGGGCGCTGGTGAGGCTGCATTTGATGGGCGCTGGTGAGGCTGCATTTGATGGGCGCTGGTGAGGCTGCATTTAATGGGTGCTCGTGAGGCTGTATTTGATAGGCGCTGGTGAGGCTGCATTTGCTGGGTGCTGGTGAGGCTGGTGAGGCTGGTGAGGCTGCATTTAATGGGTGCTGGTGACGCTGTATTTGATGGGCGCTGGTGAGGCTGTATTTAATGGGTGCTGGTGAGGCTGTATTTGATGGGCGCTGGTGAGGCTGCATTTAATTGGTGCTGGTGAGGCTGCATTTAATGGGCGTTGGTGAGGCTGCATTTGATGGGCGCTGGTGAGGCTGCATGTGATGGGCGCTGGTGAGTCTGCATTTGATGGGCGCTGGTGAGGCTGCATTTGATGGGGGCTGGTGAGGCTGCATTTGATGGGCCCTGGTGTGGCTGCATTTGATGGGCACTGGTGAGGCTGCATTTGATGGGCACTGGTGCGGCTGCATTTGATGGGCGCTGGTGCGGCTGCATTTGATGGGCGCTGGTGAGGCTGCATTTGATGGGCGCTGGTGAGGCTGCATTTGATGGGGGCTGGTGAGGCTGCATTTGATGGGCCCTGGTGTGGCTGCATTTGATGGGCACTGGTGAGGCTGCATTTGATGGGCACTGGTGCGGCTGCATTTGATGGGCGCTGGTGAGGCTGCATTTGATGGGCGCTGGTGAGGCTGCATTTGATGGGCACTGGTGCGGCTGCATTTGATGGGCACTGGTGCGGCTGCATTTGATGGGCACTGGTGAGGCTACATGTGATGGGCACTGGTGACTCAATTGGATCTTAATTTTTATTCCCAGTGCACGGTATGACTATGCTGGATGCCAGGCAATGCAGATCTCATGGAGATCGATATTCTGGGGCAGACAATATACATTTTTTATAAAAATTCTAAAACTGGCCAATAACTTTCTATTCGTAGTTGGATACAAAGAAAGTGCTGCCCCTGTTCTGTTCTGCTGTGCAGTGCTGCCCTCTAGTGGGCTGATTAGTGAATGTGCAGCACTGGAAGGAAGTTCTGATCCAGCAGACACTTGAAATACATTTTTAGAAGAATGTTTAATGTTCTGGAAATACTCCCGATAGTAGGAGAAATTGCGTTGCAGCCCTTAGAGGTCCTTCCAAACCCTCGCTGGATGACATTTGGCTCCTTAACTACTTAAGACCCGGACCATTATGCAGGTAAAGGACCTGGCCAGATTTTGCGATTCGGCACTGCTTCACTTTAACTGACCATTGCGCGGCCGTGCGACGTGGCTCCCAAACAAAAGTGGCGTCCTTTTTTCCCCCACAAATAGAGCTTTCTTTTGGTGGTATTTGATCTCCTCTGCGGTTTTTATTTTTTGGCCTAGAAACAAAAATAGAGCGACAATTTTGAAAAAAAAAACAATATTTTTTTCTTTTTGCTCTAATAAATATGACCCAAAAAATATATAAAAATACATTTATTTTCCCTTAGTTTAGGCCGATACGTATTCTTTTGGTAAAAAAAAAAAAAAAAATCGCAATAAGCGTTTATCGATTGGTTTGCGCAAAATTTATAGCGTTTACAAAATAGGGGAAAGATTTATGGCATTTTTATAAAAAAAATTTTTTTTTACTACTAATGGCGGCGATCAGAGAATTTTTTCGTGACTGCGACATTATGGCGGAGTTAACCACTAGGGGGCGCTGTAGGAGTTAAGTGTGACCTCATCTGTGTTTCTAACTGTAGGGGGCGGGGCTGGACGTGTGAGGTCACTGATCGCCTTTCACTATATCAGGGAACAGACGATCGGTGACATTGCCACAGTGAAGAACGGGGAAGGTTTACACACACCTCTCCTCGTTCTTCAGCTCCTGTGACCGATCGTGGGACTCCGGAGGCGATCGGGTCCACGGGTTTCACGGGAGCGGTCACGAAGCTTCGGACCGGGTCGCGACCCTTGGCTGGGTACTTAAAGGGGACGTACAGGTACGTGCCTGTGCCCAGCCGTGCCATTCTGCCGACGTAAATGTGCAGGAGGCGGTCCTTAAGTGGTTAAATCGTGGGCAGAATCGCATCGATTCTCCGGCCAATTCTAGAATCAGATAGCGTTTTGCAATGCCACTATTTCTCAATGGCACCCTAAACACGGTGCGATTTAGGCACGCATCAAATCGCTCTGCAATAGTCCACTATTGTTCCAATTACCTGGACAGACCCACATTGATGAATAATATAATATAACGATCGTCTCCAATACTTTGTTACAAATCCGAATGGGGGGTTTATTTCCTAAAGGTAAATAGGCTGTTCATGTTGTAAGGGAATTTTCTCTTTGCCTGGTGAGTGTGATAAAAAAAAAAAAAACACTTTGAAAAGAACACCCAATCACACGCAAGGGGAATTTATTTTTGCTTGCATGTGATTAAGTGATAAAATTCAGAGAGCCTCACCTCATGCTCTAGTCCAGGGGTCCTCAAACTATGGCCCTCCAGTTGTTCAGGAACTACATTTCCCATCATGCTCAGTCATGTCTGTGAATGTCAGAGTTTCACAATGCCTCATGGGATTTGTAGTTCCGCAACAGCTGGAGGGCCGTAGTTTGAGGATGCCTGCTCTAGTCCATGGGTCTCCAAACTTCCTAAGCAAAGGGTCACTTTACTGTTCATCAGGCTTTAGGGGGGCCAGACTGTGGCCATCGGGAGTAGAAAAAGGTCCCCACATCAGTTGAAGTAAACCATGCCCCATCTTCGGTATCGGTGAGAGGAATTGTGCCCCATCACTTGTGTCATTGGAAGTAATTATGCCCCAATCGTTGGTGTCTTTGGTAGGAATTGTGCCTCATCTTTGGGCCCCATTGTTGATGTCATTGGGAGGAATTGTGCCCCATCTTTGGTGTCTTTGGTAGGAATTGTGCCCCATCATTGGTGTCATTGGGAGGAATTATGCCCCAATCATTGGTGTCTTTGGTAAGAATTGTGCCCCATCATTGGGCCCCATTGATGATGTCATTGGGAGGAAGTTTGCCCCATCTTTGGTGTCTTTGGTAGGAATTGTGCCCCATCATTGGGCCCCATTGTTGTCATTGAACTACAATTCTCCTCATGCCTAGTCATGACTGTGAATGTCAGTGTGTTACAATGCCTCATGGGATGTGTAGTTCTACAACAGCTGGAGGGCCGTAGTTTGAGGATCCCTGCTTTAGTCTAAGCTAAAGGGAAATTCCCTTGCCCAGTGAACAGCCTATTTTCCTTTGGTAGATCACCTGCTTTGCATATAGTGCCCATAGACGTGGTCCTATGTTGGGCTCCCTCCCTGGTGACCCCATATTCATTAAGTGAAATAAATAGAGGTCAGGGGACTGACTCGGCCACTGAAGCATATTCAACTTCATCGTTGCCTTAAACAGCTCTTGGGTTGCCCTTTGCAGTATACTTTGCATCAGTGTTCTGTCCTGCGAAGGGATGTCCTATCGGTTTTGCAGAATTTGGTCCAATCTAGGCTGATTATACACAGTGACCCTCTACATCTCTTGAATCACTCTGCTGCTTCTCTCAAAACTCATACCATCAATAAAAATGAGACCATTGGCGGCCAGGATACTGCCTCCACCATGCTTCACAGATGTGGTGGTATCCTTCAGGTCACGACACACTCATGGCTCCTCTCTGGAACACAATTCATTTGTTTTCCGAGACTCTGAAAAAAACTTATAAAGATTTTCAGGTTGGTTTATAAAGATATCCATCCATTACACCCGGAAAAAAAAATTCCCAATTGTTCAGGTTGAAGTCAAAGGTAGGACTTGAACCTATGTAAATCCCTGGAGGATGCACTTAGTGGCCAGGAGACTTAACCATTACTCTACAAAGATTGGTGGATGACAAATGTTAGCCCTTATAGGGTGGGTTGCCGAAGAAATCTACGCAACATAAAACCCAATAACGAGATGTGGTGATTACCGAAAGGGTTGGCTTGGAGGTGAAGCTCAATGGATTATGGAGTGTTTCCACTGTGTAGTATGGAGCTGCCCCCGGTTTAAGTCCCGGTGAGCCCTTCCTGTGATCTGCCTGTAGTTCTCTAAGGTGTGTAGAGGATGTGTACATGGTCATGGATACTTTGTTGAGCGATCCAACAAAAGACTGTTTTATAAATCTAATAACAGAGGAAAAAATCTAGTAACAGAGGAATGTTATACAACATAAAACAATAATATAAAAGGAGGTTGGAATCGCGCTAATCATATGTCTATGACCAATAAAGGGCACAGTACGTGATAGGATTATTATAAGCAAAAAATTGTAGGGCTGTTACTGATCAAAATTTTTGTGTTCGATTAATCGTTTTTTATTTTAATCGATTAATCGACTAATTTCGATTAATTATAACGCACATACAGATCCAATCTCCTTGCAGGCCGATTCCCAGTGCAGCTACCAACCACTGGAAAAATGGATGGCAGGATACAAAAAACACACAAAGGCAGCTTTCGATAGGTATAGCATTACATTTATAGTCTTCAAATAGGTAACCAAATAAATATTGCACTGGAGATAAAATCGATGTAGCTACATAAACTGTAAAAATGGTGCGAGTAATACCAAATGGTAGCAAAAGCAGTCATAAACACATGTAGCTAAGTATGATACTGGTA
This sequence comes from Rana kukunoris, assembly GCA_029574335.1. Classification (NCBI taxonomy): domain Eukaryota; kingdom Metazoa; phylum Chordata; class Amphibia; order Anura; family Ranidae; genus Rana; species Rana kukunoris. The sequence goes on along the minus strand of CM056059.1, from coordinate 145,822,993 downwards.
TAAAAATGTGTACAACGATACCACTGCTGAATCCAGATGAGAAGGGGTTAACATCAGTCTGTTGGCATGTAGATGTCCCGTGAAGGGAACTATCACAACTCCCAGTGGATGGTTGTAGGTTGATAGAGGGAAGTGATAGAGGGAAGTGCCCTTGCGTGTGGCACATAGTAAGGTCCCACCGGCATACAGATATGAAGGCACAGCAAAGGAGCTCTTCAGATGGACACAGCAAGCCCAGCCGGTGTCCGTGATGTCACCGGATCTCCGACGGAACTCCCTGAAGGCCCAGAAGCCGGCGGAGAAGTGAGATACCAATCAAAAGAATTTTAATCGATCAAAAAGATTTTGATCGATCAAAAAAATTAAAGATTAATCGGTTAATTAAAAGTTAATTTGCACAGCCCTAAAAAATTGCAAATCATAAAAACCCACAGGTAAAAATTCATAATATATCACACAAGTATAAACCTTGTATGTAAAATCCACCTAATGATCATAAAAAGACCTGCTGATGCTGAGCAGCTGTGATCAAGTGAAAAAGACACACACAAACCTAGTGAAGTTCAGTGAATAGTGTTGGACTAATGAAGCCACAGAAAAATTGTCAAAATAAATAGGAAGAAAAATATATCAAAAAATAAAGTCCACCTAATAGTCACAGAGAAGCCAACTCATAGTCTATGATGTACTAAGATGGATCCGTGCAGTACAGTCTTCAGATGAGAATGGATGTACCCTCTCCACACTTATGACGTATGTGTAAACGGGGAGAAAAAGTCTCAAGCTGGTACAGATGCATCAATCTCCGGAATGTCGATCGCACATGGGCTTTCACAGATTTGAAAATGTAGAGTCTCAGCAGCAAAAACAAAACAGAAACAGAGAGACTTGCATAGTGTGAAACCTTATGGACAACTATTAAATCATCACCCGTGTGGGGCAGTCATGCGAACGGGGGAGGGGATAGTGCAAACCCACCACCACTATACACACTGACCCTTACCAGAAATGGACCCCACAGGGTAGATGCAAACACTTAAAAGGAAGGGATCGTGGTTCAGCAGCTGTAGGGACATCAGCAGATGACAGTATTATGATGATACCATGTAACGACATAAGAACTCACATAGTATAAAACCCGATGGTATTTATTAAAGAAAAAGATAAAGTTGCACTTACAACAGATGCAAACGAGTAGAGCTTAAAACAAAGTGCCGGCCGGCTTGGTGGTTAGCGTGCGTCCTTCCGTATGGATGCGGTGACGTGGGAACGTCTCCTCCCAACGTTTCGTCTTCACAAAGACTTGATCACGGGATAAGGACGACGCCCCACGTCACTGCAATAGTACCCACAGTGGGCGGAGTCAGTCAAAAAGCGGCCTCATCATCGCCATTTTGGAAAAGGGATATAGTGAGGGAAAAATGTTTAGAACTCCTCGCCGCTTATAAACAAGGATAGCAGCAGTGCAAGGAATCGAGTGAACGCAGACCAAAGCGGTCGTTCCTTACGCTAGCCAATATACAAGGCGGGGACCCATAAAATAACTGCATTGACTTGATAGATACGGACAAACCATCATGGAGACTGTCCTTCCATCACAAACAAAACAAAGCCATTTAATGCTATGTTTTGTGCGGAACTCCAAATCAAGATGGGTAAAAATAGTTAGTTTAGAAGTGGAGAGGCTATACCGCTTGAGAGACTGACTCACAACCACTATGTAAAAACAATAAATGTACCTGAATAGGAGATTTCTAAAACAATAATTTGAAAATAAATAACCACACTCCATAGGGTACAGTGGTCGACACCAGTATGTACACCAGTATGTACTGACACATGGTTAAAAGGTGACCAATCCATGTAAACCAAAGTAAAAGAAATTATGTACAGTATCTATACAGCTGGCAATTGACTAAAATAAAAAAACAAAAAAGTATATGTGCATATACCTGGGTCACGATAGCAATAAAAATGCATGTTGACATAATTATGCATGGGCGTCATAGGAAGTGATTTCATCTGGGTTACATCAAGAGTTGTCAATAAAACAATTGACATCTACTTCGATGTTAAGACCATAGGGTTCAAAACATCTCAAGGTGTGTATCCATGCCATTTCAGAACGAGAGATACTCCTGACTAGGTCACTCCCCCTCCAATGAGCCTGATACTTCTCAATCCCTAAAAAGATGGTGCCCCTCGGGTCCTTGTTATGGACTGTTAGAAAATGATTAGAGACAGAATGGTCTGGGAAGCCATTACAGATGTTTGTCAAGTGCTCATTTAGACGCACTTGCAAAGGACGCTTGGTCCTGCCCACATACTGTAAGCCACAGGGGCATTGTAGCAAATAGATAGCACCCACACTTGAACACGTGATAAAGGACTCGATCTGGTAAACCTTGGGTGAGTATCTGGAGCTGAAACTAGTGGTTCTCTTAGGGGTGTGGTTATTCACCGTGCAGACTCGGCACCTTCCACATTTGAAGAAACCTGTCAACCCTGATGAAAACATAGAAGGAATCCTTGGTGGATCCAAGATGTTGGGTGCTAACTTGTTTCTTAATGAGCCGGCTCCCCTAAACACTACCTGAGGTTTATCAGGAAGGAGTTTGTTCAAGATCTTGTCACTTTTGAGGACATGCCAATGCTTCTTAAGGATATGCTTAACATTGGCATGTTGGCAGGAATAATCTGTCACAAAAGGACTTCTAAACTTGTCCTCCACAATAGGTTTGGGTTTATCTTTTAGGATATCTTCCCGGTTTAGATTAGCCACTGATTCTAGGGAGTCTGCCAAAAAGGAGCGGCTATAACCTTTTTCCAGAAACTGTCTATTGAGTGTTTCCGCTTGTTTCAAAAAGGTCACCTGATCAGTGCAGTTTCGTTTTAAATGAAGGAACTGGCCTTTGGGGACAGCCTTAAGCCAGCTAGTGTGATGGCAACTATCATGCGGAATGAACGAGTTCCTGTCCGTTGTTTTGAAATAAGTGGACGTAGACAGCTGGTTACCTTCTTTACTGATGACCAAATCCAAAAAAATGAATAGTGTCCAGACTCGCTTCATGTTTGAGGACAATCCCCCTATCGTTGTTGTTAAGAAACTGCATGAACAGGATAAGGTCGTCTTCTCTGCCGTCCCATAGGAGGAGGATGTCGTCGATATACCTGGCCCACAACAGAAGTTGGGGCCTGGAAGGGACGTCGACGACATCCTCCTCCCACTTGGCCATAAATAAATTGACCAAGCTGGGGGCATATTTAGCCCCCATTGCGACTCCTCTATCCTGCCTGTAGAAGTGTCCATTATGCCAGAAAAAATTGTGGGAGGCCGCGTATTCCAGTAGCTCCATAATATACCCAATCTGTGCATCTACAAGGTTGGAATCCCTCTTTAAAAAATGTGAGACTGCTTCTAAACCCAGCTTATGGGGAATGATGGTGTACAGTGAAGTTACATCGGCAGTTACTAACCAAACATTGGGAGGCAACGTCAGTCCTGCCAAGTTTTATAAATCTAACAAGCCACCCAGCTTCCTTTAGGTGGCTTGGTTTTATATATAATTAGTTATTTCTGAGCATGCTCAGCAACAACACAAGTTAAACGTTCCCTACAATCTAAGGACTGGAGGTGGGGACACAAGGCGACAAAGTGACTTGTCCAAGGTCACAAGGAGCCAACATGAGGTTGAAACCCCACATCTTCAGGAAGTCTCCCATGGCTACGTTGGCCATCAGAGTACTTAAAGGGGTGGTTCCCCTAAAAAGAAACTTTTAACATTGCCTGTCTCTTCTTAATAACATTTAGAATCGGCTGGTAGTTTAAAAAAAAAACACCCGTACATACCATTTTCGGCATGTAGTCTCACCGCCGCTTCCGGGTCTGGCAGCCGGGGACAGGCATCCGATCGACGCATACAGCGCGTCACGAGATGCCGAAAGAAGCCGAACGTTGGTGCAGCTCTATACGGCGCATGCGCACCAACGTTCGGCTTCTTTCGGCATCTCGTGACGCGCTGTATGCGTCGATCGGATGCCTGTCAATTAAGTAGGCCCTCCCATCCCCGGCCGCCAGACCCGGAAGCGGCGGTGAGACTACATGCCGAAAATGGTATGTACGGGTGTTTTTTTTAAACTACCAGCCGATTCTAAATGTTACTAAGAAGAGACAGGCAATGTTAAAAGTTTCTTTTTAGGGGAACCTCCCCTTTAACCTGCAAATAGCGGCCCCTTCGCTTGTGAGAGTCAACATGGGGATTTGAGCCCACATCCTTCAGGAAGTCTCCCATGGTTACACTGGCCGTCAGAGTACTTAACCTGCGTGCTATGGCTGCATCACCGCGATGAGGAGTAACTTGTTCTCTTCTCAAAGTTTTCATTGCCAATGAATAATGACTAAAGGTAGGATTTGAACCTATGCAACCCCCTGGAGGATGCACTTAGTGACCAGGACACTTACCAGTACTCTACAAGGATGGGTGGGCGAGCATTGACAAATGTTAGCTCTTATAGGGTGGGCTGCCAAAGAAATCTACCCAACATAAAACCAAATAACGAGATGTGGTGATCACCGAAAGGGTTGGCTTGGAGGTGAAGCTCAATGGATTATGGAGTGTTTCCTCTGTGTAGTATGGAGCTGTCCCGGTGAGCCCTTCCTGTGATCTGCCTGTAGTTCTCTAAGGTGTGTAGAGGATGTGGCAATGGGATGTCTCAATCTTTGTTGAGGGATCAGAAAGAATGTTTTAGAGAAAATACAACAAGCCACCAGCTGCCTTGGTTTATATATAAAGCATTAATTATTTCTGAGCATGCTCAGCAACAACTCAAGTTTAAACGTTCGCTACAATATAAGGATTGTGACTTGTCCAAGGAGCCAATGTAAGGTTGCAACCCCACATCTTCAGGAAGTCTCCCAAGGCTACGCTGGCTGTCAGAGTACTTAACCTGCAATTGGCAGTCCCTTCGCTGGTGAGAGCCAACATGGGGATTCAAACCCACGTAGCTCAGGAAGTCTCCCATGGCTACGCTGGCCGTCAGAGTACTTAACCTGCACGCTATGACTGCATGACCTGGCTATGTTCCCATCTTAAAGTTTTCATTGCTAAAGCGGATAATGAGAAAACTCAGACTTTGGAACACAAGGCAACAAAGTGGTTTGTTCAAAGAACCAACATACAGTTGGAACCCTACATCTCCAGGAAGTCTCCCATTGCTATTGTTACCTGTCAAAATATTTAACCTGCGGAGTCCCTTTGGGTGGTGAAACCCAAAGTGGAGTTTTGAACCTACAACTTCAGGAGGTCGCCCATGGTTAGCAGAACACCTAACCTGCATGCTATGGCTCCATCACCCATCAATAGATCACTTGTCCAAGGTCACAACGTGTGGTTGAAGTCTCCCATTGCCATGTTGGTGGTCAGAGAACTTAAACTGGATGCTATGGCTGCATTATCTGGATATGGGTTAACTTGTTCCAATCTTAAAGTTTTCATTGCTAAAGCAGATAATGAGAAAACTCAGACTCTTCGAGAGAGGGTACAGTGGTTGGTGACTTATGGAACAATGCTCAGAGGTAGTTGAGGACTTGTTCAAAGAGTCAACAACATAGGGATTCAAACCCACATCTTCAGGAAGGCTTCCATGGCTATGCTGGCCATCAGAGTGCTTAACCTACATGCTATGGCACCACCTCAAGCAATGGTAACTTGTTCATATCTTAAAGCTTTCACTGCCAAAGTGAAAATTGAGAAAACTCATAGAATAGCCCACACTGTTTCTTCTAATGGGTTGGTGATTCAGGACCATGGTTGTCTCTCTGGAACAATGCTCAGAGGGAGTTAAGGACTGAGGCTCCATTCACACCTTGGCGTATTTACGCCCGACGCTCGTGCCGCTGGAGGGGTGATTTAACATTGTTGTCTATGGAGATGGTTGACATCTCCACGCCGAACACCGAAACGCCGTAAGCCTGAAGCTCAAAACAAGTCTTGGACCCTTTTTTTCAGGCGGCGTTCGGCATAGACAACAATGTTTTGCTAAAAAAAAGAAAAGGTTGTAAAAAAAAAAAACGACCCGTTTTGTCGCGGCAAATCGCGGTACAATATGCCGCAATTTGTCGCGGCAAAGTACACCGTGTTATAGTGTGAATGCAGCCTTAACATTGGGACACAAGGTGGCAGTGGCGGCCCGTCCATAGGGGGCGTTCGGGCGCCGCCCCCCCAAGCTGTAAAAAAAAAAAAAAAAAAAAATATTTTTTTTTTTTTTTTGTTGTAAATGTCACTTTAAGAGTTTCCAGGCGCCGGACATGCGGCGGTCTATGGGAAGCTTCCCAGCCTGCAATCAGCTGACTGCAGGCTGGGAAGCTGATTTGCCCGTGTTTAGGGCGTGTGCAGGGCGCAAGCTGTGCGCCCGCACACACTCCCACTGTCCGGTGATTTGTCAAAATGCCCTAGTGCTGTAATGGGATTGGCCAGCGGGGACCGGAGTAGATGTCAGTGGGAAGTGCCATTTTAATCACTTCCGGTTTCTGTAGCGCTTGTGAGGGCGTCAGAGGAGCGGCGCGCCATTGAAGGTAAGCAGCCACATTCCCCCAGCTAAATCCACCCCCCCCTCCCAGCTCAATCCTTCCATGCCTGCCACCACCAGCACCAGCCGAACCACCACCGTGCCCCGCGGCATCTCTCCGCGCTAGTATTGCCACTGCCAGCCAGCCCCGTCACCACCAGCACCCCCCCCCCCCCCCCAGTTGAAAGCAGGATTCCCGCTCCCCTCTCTAGGGTCCCGCCGAGCAGCACTGCACACATCTTCAGGTCTGTATGCTCGGAGCAGCACTGACTGTGAAGGAAGGGGGGGGTCCTGCTTCACTTTTCCCCCAGCTATTCACTCGTAATCTGCTGGTGAAGACAGAGACATGTGCCTGGCAGGTGAGAAGACCTCTCCTGCCAGGCAGGCAGATTACGAGTGAATAGCTGGCGGAAAAGTGAAGCAGGACCCCCCCTCCCTTCACAGTCAGTGCTGCTCCGAGCATACAGACTTGAAGCTGTGCAGCTGGACTCGAGAGGAGAGCAGAAGGGAGGGGGGAGGGGGGACTGCTGATCGTAGTAAATGCTTCTCTCCCATTCATCACTAAATCTCTCTCTCTCTCACCTGTCTGTCTTATCTATCTCTCATTCTTCCCCTTAGACCTAATGTTTATCTATCTATCTGCATATCTATCTATCTATCTATATATCTATCTATGTATCTGTATATCTATCTATGTATCTGCATATCTATCTATCTATCTATCTATCTATCTATCTATCTATCTATCTATGTATCTGTATATCAATCTATCTATGTATCTATATATCAATCTATCTATGTATCTATCTATCTATCTATCTATCTATCTATGTATCTGTATATCTCTCTATCTCTCTATCTATCTATGTATCTGTATATCTATCTATCTATCTATCTATCTATCTATCTATCTATCTATCTATCTATCTATCTATCTATCTATGTATCTATCTATGTATCTATGTATCTATGTATCTGTATATCTATCTATCTATCTATCTATCTATCTATCTATCTATCTATCTATCTATCTATCTATCTATCTATCTATGTATCTATCTATCTATCTATTTATCTATCTATCTATCTATCTATCTATCTATCTATCTATCTATCTATCTATCTATCTATCTATCTATCTATCTATCTATCTATCTATCTATGTATCTATCTATCTATCTATCTATCTATCTATCTATCTATCTATCTATCTATGTATCTATCTATCTATGTATCTATCTATCTATGTATCTATCTATATATCAATCTATCTATCTATCTGTATATCAATCTATCTATGTATCTGTATATCAATCTATCTATCTATCTATCTATCTATCTATCTATCTATCTATCTATCTATCTATCTATCTATCTATGTATCTATCTATCTATCTATCTATCTATCTATGTATCTATCTATCTATCTATCTATGTATCTATCTATCTATCTATGTATCTATCTATCTATGTATCTATCTATCTATCTATGTATCTATGTATCTATGTATCTATCTATCTATGTATCTATCTATCTATCTATCTGTATATCAATCTATCTATCTATCTATCTATCTATCTATCTATCTATCTATCTATGTATCTGTATATCAATCTATCTATGTATCTGTATATCAATCTATCTATGTATCTGTATATCAATCTATCTATGTATCTATCTATCTATCTATCTATCTATCTATCTATCTATCTATCTATCTATCTATCTATCTATCTATCTATGTATCTATCTATATATCAATCTATCTATCTATCTGTATATCAATCTATCTATCTATCTATCTATCTATCTATGTATCTGTATATCAATCTATCTATGTATCTGTATATCAATCTATCTATGTATCTATCTATGTATCTATCTATCTATGTATCTATCTATCTATGTATCTATCTATCTATGTATCTATCTATATATCAATCTATCTATCTATCTGTATATCAATCTATCTATGTATCTGTATATCAATCTATCTATGTATCTGTATATCAATCTATCTATCTATGTATCTATCTATGTATCTATCTATCTATCTATGTATCTATCTATCTATATATCAATCTATCTATGTATCTGCATATCTATCTATGTATCTGCATATCTATCTATCTATCTATCTATCTATCTATCTATCTATCTATCTATCTATCTACCTACCTACCTATCTATCTACCTTTCTATCTGTCTGCCCCCCCTCCTACCCAATGTTTATCTATTTCTCCATCTGTCTATTTATCTGTCTGTATATTTATCCATCTGTCTCTATTTCCACACACTCTGTCTGTCTGTCTTTCTATTTGTCTGTCTCTATATCTATCCGTAGGACCTATTGTGGGCGAGTGACCGGGGGGGGGGGGGGGGGTTATGGGGTTGGTTGGGGCTTTGATTGCGCCCCCCCAAAATAATGGAGCACCAGCCGCCACTGCAAGGTGGCTTGTTTAAGGAGATTGGAACCCAACATCTTCAGTCTCAGGCGCCGTACACACGGCAGAGAACCTCGACGGGCAGAACACATCGTTCCGCCCGTCGAGGTTCTCTCCCGGCCGTCGAATTCGGCGACCCGCCCGTCGGGAATGGCAACCAGCCATTCTTCCAGGCGGGCCGTCGAGGAAATAGAGAGCGTGCTCTCTATTTCGGCTCGACGGGCTTCCCGACGGGAAGCTCGCTGAGACCGTACACACGGCCGAGGTCCTCGCTGGAATGTGCATTCCAGCGAGGTTCTCGCTGATTTTCAGCGAGAACCTCGGCCGTGTGTACGGCGCCTCAGGCTATCTGTCAAAGAACTTAACCTGCGGAGTCCATTTTGGTGGTAAAAACCCAGGTGGAGATTTGAACCTACAACATTGGGAGAGCATCCATGGTTAGCAGAGAACCTATCCTCCATGCTATGGCTCCATCACCATGAACCAGCTAACTTGATCCCATCCTTAAAGTTTCCATTGCTAAAGAGACTAATGAGAAAACTCATAAATCAGCCCAGGCAATTGTTCGGTGATTGGTCTGATGGGTTGGTGGTTTAGGCAAAATGATTGCCGCCTCTCCAAAGCTTGTTTGCCTTCAAGTTTAAATCCCAGATCCAGCTCGTTAATTTATTTTCATTGACTTTGAATGGGAAAATAGTCACCATATGAAAGCTTCTCATGTACATTGTATGCTTACAAACATAATCTGACCATTACACCCAGGAAGGAATGTTGGTGACTAATGTCAATGCTAACCCATCAATCTAGCGATCTACCTGTTGATCGTAGGCAAGTGACAGATAAACCCCGATCCTTCCTTTGCCGAGAGGAGAGGTGGCGGGGGTGGAATTTAGTGGAACTGATGTGGATTTCCCTCCTGCAGCAGCTGAAAGTAGGCTTCTCCTCCTCTCCCTCTCGCCAACACTCTGCTGCCACAGGAGGAAAATACAGGTGGGTTCAACTAAATTACACCCCCCCCCCTCTCCTGTCCCTGTTTCTCTTCTTTCTGTTGCCCGTGTCCCATTGTGTACTCCCTTGCCCCCCCATTATTTCAAGATAGAAAGCGGGAAGAGGCCGGTAAAAATGTCACATATGTGTTGGAGCTTTGGAGGTGCGCACCCTAATGCAATAGGCTGCGTACACCTATGATTGGTCCAAGCAGAAACAAATGTAACTTTGTATAAAATATTCATACCTGGATATTCTTTTTCTTTACTTCAGCTCTGGAAGATTTACCCCCCCTTCATGACCAGGCTACATCGTTGCTATTCAGCACTGCGCTATATTAACCTCTTAAGACCCGGACCATTATACAGCTAAAGTATCTTGCCCCTTTTTGCGATTCGGCACTGCATCGCTTTAACAGACAATTGCGCGGTCGTGCGACGTGGCTCCCAAACAAAATTGGCATCCTTTTCTTCCCACAAATAGAGCTTTCTTTTGGTGGTATTTGATCACCTATGCGTTTTTTATTTTTTGCGCTATAAACAAAAATTGAGCGACAATTTTAAAGAAAAATCTATATTTTTTACTTTTTGCTATAATAAATATCCCCAAAAAAGATGTAAAAAAATGTTTTTCCTCAGTTTAGGCCGATACATATTCTTCTACATATTTATGGTAAAAAAAATCGCAATAAGCGATTATTGATTGGTTTTCCGCAAAGTTTATAGCATTTACAAAATATGGGATAGATTTATGGCATTTTTATATATTTTTTTTACTACTAATGGTGTCGATCAGCGATTTTTTTCGTGACTGCGACATTATGGTGGACACATCGGACACTTTTGACACATTTTTGGGACCATTGTCATTTACACAGCAAAAAGTATTATAAAAATGCTCTGACTACTGTGAAAATGACAATTGCAGTTTGGAAGTTAATCACTAGGGGGCACTGAAGGGGTTTTGTGTGACCTCATCTGTGTTTCTAACTGTAAGGGGGCCGGGCTGGACGTGCGACATCAGTAATCGTCTTTCCCTATATCAGGGACCAGACGATCAGTGGCACTACCACAGACCCCGCGGGTGACTACAGCCTCACCTTCTGGAATGCGGTGCGATTGCACCACTTCCTTCATTCTATCCCCGACCCGCAGAAATTCTCACGACCACGGACGACCTTTGAGGAGTGCTGTTCGGATACCGGGCCTGCGTCGAAGACTTTTTCACAAATGTACTCTCTTTTAAATTCTCCCCCCACGCAGCCTGGCTTGCGATGCTTAGAGAGATGGGAGACAGATCTGAACCAGACTTTCTCAGAAGTACAGAAACAACGTATCGTCACCTTTAGTGTTGCTCACGAATATTCGCATTGCGAATATTCGTTATGAATATTGCATATTTGAGTATTCGCGAATAACTCGAATATCGTGGTGAATATTCGCTATTGCGAATATTCGTATTTTTTTAAATTTATTTTTTAAAACAGATCACATCCTAGTGATCTCCATCGACGTCTAAAAGCATTGCTGGTATGATTAGAGACCCTGGGCCGAGTAGCTGAGGCGATCCTTTTATGTTGCCGAATATTCGCAATGCGAATATTCGTATTACGAATATTCGCGAATACTTTCTCTGCCCTTCTTTTGCATCAGAGCCAATCAGAGTTCTCCTACCACAGTTGTCAGAGGTTAGCAACCTCCATAGCAACCAATAGGAACCTGCCTGCACGACCATTATATAAGATCACTCCCAGCAGTATTTCAGTGCAGATTCACAAGGTGGCTAGAGAGAGTGGAGTGTTTCTGTTTGTTTTTCTGTGTATTGCGATCTTAGAGCTTAGCATTGTGCTTCCTATAGTGCTTTCAGTTCTGAGTTTCCTGCTTCGAAAACCAAATGCTTTTTTCAAAGCAAAAGACCCAACAGCTTTTCTAAAAGTTTAGATTTGTGTTGTTTTGTCCAGGTTAGTGTAGCTTAGTGTTAGATAGATTTCTGTGTAGTTAGTGTAAGTGTACATTTCTTTAAGGTAGCTTAGTTTAGTGATATAAGTTTGTGTAAGTAGAGTTAGTGTTTAGTGCATATGTAGTCCTCGTCTTTGTCCTTGTCAGTCAGTGTAAAAAAAAAAAAATGTAGCTTTAGTTTAGTCATATAAGTTTGTGTACGTAGAGTTAGTGTTTAGTGCATATTAGTTTAGTATTTGTTGTCCTCGTCCTTGTCTGCGTCCTTCAGTCTAAAAAAAAATAAAAAAAAACCCCAAAAAAGTTTTAGCTGTAGTATTTTAGTTCCTGTTTAGTAGCTGTCCGTGTCGTAGTCTACGTCTTTGTCCGTGTAAAAAAAAAAAAAAATGTTATTCTAGTTTAGTAGTTGTCTACGTCTTTGTCTGCGTCTTTGTCTGCGTCTTTGTCTGCGTGCCTGTCTTGCTAAAAAAAAAAAAATCACTCCTTTCTCACATTCCCCCCCCCCAATAAAGTTTCCCCCCCCCCCCCCCACATCAGCAAGTATGAGCAGCATACGTGGCCGTGGCAGCAGGGGTAGGGGAGTTACTCCCAGTGCTGGGTCGCTGCCAGCACGGGGTACCTCTTGCGCCCCTACTAGTGGTAGTGGATCAGGTGGAAGGGGAGTCCGCTTCATCCGCAAGTTTTTTCCCTCGGGCAGCCGCCCGATATTGCCTTCTCAGGCTCCAGTAGTGTTGGAGTATATGGGGCACAGCAGTGCCACAGAGTCCTCAGTCCCGACTCCCAGTAGCACCACCAGTACACCGGTGCCTTTAGGACCCGTCCCCAGCCCCCAAGGGTCCAGCCTCTTACTGTTTGACAGCGACAGTGAGAGGGATATCTTGGGGGAGGTCCTGCATCAGGCAGACATCCAGTTCTGTACTGATGGTCAGGACCTTTTGGAAGGGATGATGGAGGAGGAGGATGGGGTACCTGCTGTCAGTATCCCAGAGACATCCCTTCCAAGTGGTGCTGGTGTTTTTGGGCAGGAAACACCCGCACCTAGTCAGACCCAGGCGTCGGTGAGGGGACAGCGGAGCCAGGCTAGCGGCTCCATGTCAGCTGTTTCCCTCAGACCACCACATTTCAGCCCTGGGTCTGACATATCTGGGGGCGAAGAGGAGGGTGACCCAACATGGGTGCCACCTGACTTGTCGGTTCACAGCAGCAGTGACGACGAGGAAGGTAGGCACCCTGGGGAAACGGTGCGCCAGGTCACCAGGGAGACCAGCGTCAGGGTCTCCACTGGTGATGGCTAGTGATGAGCGGAATACGCCATATTCGATATCGCGATATTTCGCGAATATTTCGAAGAATATTCGCGAATATTCGTTAATATCGAATATTCGTGATATTTTATATAAAAAAAAAAAATGCGAAATTTCGCTATTTTTTTTTTGGATAAAATATCACGAATATTCGATATTTACGAATTGTGATAAAGTCGCAAAATTAGCGATAAAAGTAGAGTTGCACAGTCACTGGTCTTCAAGCAGAATTAGCAAAAAAACACGGTTTTATTGCATCCAACAGAAAAATATACAGGGGTTTTCACAGTCCATACAAAATGGTACCTTGAGCCTCCTGGCTTACACGTATAACGGAAAATACCGAGCCACCTGGCTATCTTTAGCAGTAGCACCGCACTGCTCAGGCTCCCTCGTGAAGCGTTCCTGACTCCTGTCAGCCACCCCAGACTCACTCCTGTCAGCCACCTCACACTCAGGCCTCTGGGTATTATAGTGCAGCCTGCACTCTTCAGCTTCTCTAGCTTCTCCAGATAATTTAGTGCACACCTGCACTCTCAGGGTTCTCCCTTCCAGACCTGGACTCCTCGGGAGGGTGGAGCCCTGAATGCTGTTCAGGTCAGACTTAAAAAGCTGACCACACAGCTGTGCAATCAATGTGTCTGTCTCTCCAACATATGGCGAAAACCAGCCATCCATCAGGCAAGACAGATCCAAACCATCACAGAATATTCGCTATATTTTATAAAAAAAAAAAAATTGCGAGATTTCGCTATTTTTTTTTTTTGGATAAAATATCACGAATATTTGATATTTTCGCTAGTGCGAATGCGAAATTTATTGCGAAATTGATTGCGAAAAAAATATGAATATTCGAAATAGCGAATATTCGCCGCGATATTCGAGTTGTTCGCGAATACTCGAATATGCAATGTTCGGAGCGAATATTCGCAATGCGAATATTCGTGAGCAACACTAGTGATGGCAGCAGGAGGTGTCAGCAGCAGCAGCAGGCAGCTCCACCTGTGCGCACCGAGGCGCTGAAGTCACCTGTCTGGGCCTACTTCACCCTGGTAGCAGATAACCAGACCATAGCCATCTGCCATATCTGTCGTGCCAGGGTGAAGAGAGGGAAGTGCTTGGCTCGGGTGGGTACCACTGCTCTGAACCAGCATCTGCGAATCAACCACTGGCGGGAGTATGACCAGATGAAGCATGGTGGTGGTAGCAGCGCCACCACCACAAGTGTGCAGGGTACAGCAGCCCCTGCCACAGCTTCATCTGTTCCCAGCAGGTCATGCCCCCCTGCTCCCTCTAGTAGAGGTACTGGTACCGGCAGCCAGACCTCTACTTCCACAGCACCCTCCTCTTCTGTGTCCTGCACTGCCGTCCGGCTCCAGGCGTCGCTTTCCGACGCCTTCGAACGCACCACTCCCTTCCCCCCTGGAGACCGACGTGTGCGTTCCCTCAATGGGCTCCTGGCAAGGGTCATTGCCCAACATCTGCTTCCCTTCAACATTGTTGACTGCAACCCCTTCAGGCAGATGTTGGAGCAGGCCCAACCCCAATGGTGTGTCCCCAGCTGCCATTTCTTTGCCAGGACTGGTGTCCCTGCCCTACACCAGCACATTGTGCAGAATGTAACCCTGTCGCTGGATCACGCTGTCAGCGACAGGGTGCATCTCACAATGGATGGCTGGACCAGCAGGCATGGGCAGGGCCGGTACATCAGCTTCACGGCCCATTGGGTTTCCCTCCGAGGCGCCGGGGGGGGGGGGATCGGCGGCATCAGATTTTGTGGTGCCGCCCCGGGGTGTCCAGGGGAGAACTGCTGGTCTCCCTCAAGCCACTGTCTCCGCAGCTGCTGAGCCTCACAACAAGTGCCCCCGTAGCTACTCAAGTGTGGGGCATGTGCGCTGTCAGGCCGTGCTCCAGCTTGTTAGTTTAGGGGACCGGAGACACACTGGACAAGAAGTGCTGACCGCACTTCAGGCTCAGGTCCAGAAGTGGCTGACACCCCGAAGGCTCCAGGCAGGTATGGTTGTCTGTGACAACGGCAGCAACCTACTCTCCGCCCTCCAGGCTGGCAGTCTGACCCACGTGCCCTGTCTGGCACATGTCCTCAACCTCGTGGTGCAGAAGTTCCTGCGCACCTATCCCGGGTTGAGTGACATTGTGCTAAGGGTACGTAGGATTGCCAGCCACTTCAGGCGCTCCCCAACCGCTACCGCGTCCCTGTCCAAGTTGCAGCGGGACAACAGCCTGCCCCTTCACAGACTGATTGTGGACAGTGTGATGCGGTGGAACTCCACCCTCCACATGCTGGAGAGGTTGTGGGAGCAGCGAAGGGCGGTGAAGGAATACCTGCTGGAGCAAGGCACTGCCGGGCCATCACAAACACTCCCGTACATCACCAGTGCGGAGTGGGGGCAGATACACCAGGTCTGCCATGTGTTGGCCCCTTTCGAGCAGGCGACCAAGATGGTCAGCAGGGAGCATGTCGGCCTCAATGACGTGCTCCCTATAGTGTTCCTGCTGGACAGGGCACTAGATCGCCTGCTCGAAGCTAGGGAGAGTGCCTTGGTGGAGCAGGAGGAGGCAACACTGATCCACCAAGACCAGGCCCAGGACGAGGAGGAGAAGGATGATGATGATGAGGAGGTTACTGGTGACGTCCTGGAGTCAGGGCCTGGTCAGGAGGGAGAGCCGGTGTTGGGGGCACCGATAGTCCGGAGGTATGGGCATCTCCGAGCGCGAGCAGCAGCGCCTCCAGCATGAAGACTCAGACGTCATGGACCCGGTCAGCCATGAGGAGTCACAGCGGGCTGTGCTCTTCCCCATGGCTGCCCACATGCTAAGATGCCTCAGGAGGGACCCCCGGGTTAAGACTATCAAGGAGAGGGATGAATTTTGGATGGCCACCCTTTTAGATTCAAGATGCAAGGGGAAACTGGAGCAGTTCCTCCCAGCCAGCCGGAGGCAGCACCGGATGGAGGAACTGCAGGCACGCATAGTCAGCCGGTTGGAGCAGGCAACTCCCCGGCCTCCAGTTGTCCCCCCTCATCTCACCCAGCAGGTGGCTGCACCCAGCAGCAGCCGAGCAGGGGACCTAATGGGTGAGATGAGGATGTTCTTCCAATCTGAGCGATCCAGTACCAGCAGCAGCAGCAGCAGCAGCAGTCACCACCAGCGGCTGGCCCATATGGTGGCAGACTACATGGGGTCCGTCGGTGCTTCTGACAGTATGAGCACCGACGACCCCATGGAGTACTGGGTTGCCAGATTGGACACCTGCCGCGAGCTCGCTCAGTATGCGCTGGAGTTATTGTCTTGCCCCCCCTCCAGCGTACTATCTGAGCGAACATTCAGCGCGGCAGGTGGGGTGGTCACGGACAAGAGGACCCGTCTGTCCACAGACTCCGTGGACAGACTCACATTCATCAAGATGAATGAGTCCTGGATCGGCGGTGACTTTCTGGCACCCGCTGTCGGTTCAGGGCGCTAAAGGGTCCCTTGTCATTCATTCCCTCTCCTTGGCTCTCCCTCCACTCTTGCCCGAGTGATTTGACACTATATTGTCTACTATTACTACTACTGCTGCTGCTCACGACACCTATGTCACAAGTTATTTGCCACTATATAATACTATTACCACTACTGCTGCTGTCAAGTCTTGCCCAAGTGTTTAGATGATATCTAGTACTATTACCACTACTGCTTGTAAATGTTGCCTGTGTGATAATTACATTATATTTTAATACTACTGCTGCTGCCTTCATGCTGAGTAATGCTTCATGACCTCTCTGGCACAGCGGATCCACCAACAGCCTCCGCTACAAGCTACCAGACCGGATCGTAACAGCAAGTGTGACTAAAAGACTGAACTTTATGTTAAACTCTGGTTTGCGGCCTTTATACTGCAACCATTAGCCTGTCTGCAAGAGCAAATCAGCACTCTCTCTCTCTTTCTCGCTCTCTCTCTCTCTATATCTATATATATATTGTAGCTTTTGTTATAGTAATTTTTCAACAGTTTAGTTTGTGTTAGTAGTGTCTGTGTCCGTGTATTTTAGTTTGTCTTAGGTTTGTGTTAAATAAAATAATAGTATAAAATGTTTTTGGTTATTATGAAGTTAGATGTGTTGAAAAAGCTAACAATCTCAATAAGAAAGGAAACATTTTAAAAGAATAACATTGTTTATTACAAGAAAAAAAAATTTACATGGATTTTTGCATGAGCTTGTGAAGCTCAGCCATCGCGTCCAAATTCTTCCTCTGCTGTTGCTCCAGCTGTTGATTTTGGAGGTCTAATATTCGCATTTTCCAGCGATTTGAGAGGATTTTCTCATTGGTCCTCTGGATGAGACTGTAATTTTCCTCCATCTTTTTGAAAACTGTTAGGATATTAGAAAAAAAAATTAGGATTAAATGCTGTCCATTTTTATATCTACATCTTATTGTTGAAATGTTATTAATCTTTGTGCACATATTTACCCTCCTGCCTGGGGCTCACAGGAACCATCTCATCCTCCTGCTCCTCTTCTCCATCACCCGATTCACCAGGAGTTTGGGGGGGGGGGGTTGCAGCTCCTCCTCTTGCTCCTCAACAGGAGCTGGGGGTGGTAAACACTGGGAGGGCCCTGGCTGCTCCTCATCCCTCTCCTCCTGTGCATCCTCCTCCTGTGCATCCTCCTCCTGCTCCTCCTCTTCATCCTCCTCCTCCTCCTCTGCGGCCTGTCGCCTTGTGCGCTTGGGGCGCACAGATGGTAGAGGAGCTCCTATAATAACACAATGTTCATATATGTAAAAATGATTTCTAATAACGTATGCAAATTCTGTGTGCTCTGCTGTATTGTATATGAATACAAATTTATTTATATAGACAGTTAACCAATGGGATAATGTTATACTAAAGGGTCTTGCTGGCACTACAGGGGACTGAGTGTGAGCTGGGCTGCCACCATGGTAAAATGAGCTGTTTGTGTTTCCTTTGTATTATACACGGGACACGGGATTATAATGATAAAGCCTAGCACAGGAATTTAGTGGTAATTGAGTTATAAAATACCACCCCTTCCCCTTTAACCCACCACACCACCACTTTAATTCCATGGTTTAACTTGATGGAATAATGTCTTTTTTCAACAGTACTATGAATACCTTGGGTGGTGATATATGTTACCACAACATGGCGTCTGGGTTAACAACATCTGCCCTAAGGTTAATTACATATGACCTTACATAACTGTCACCAATAACTTACCTGGATGAAATTCATCTCGGATCTGTCTGACCCCGGCCATGTGGCGCCTCTTTAGGTCTGACCACTTTTTTAGGGTGGCCATGTGGTCATGTGTGCGGCCATGAACTTGACGTAACTCCTGCAATAGGGAGCGGACTATTTTGTTTTTGTCCTGCTGGCTCCGGGTTTCATCATATCCCTGTTGCAGGAACCTCTGCAAGATGAAGAACAAAGTATATTATAATACTTTTGTTTAAACCCTTATGGATATATGACGTAAATGTATGGTATTCAACATTTGGAAGCATTCTCGCCTTATTAATCACTGACAGGGGTAACATGACAGATTTTATATCTTGCCATTTTGGTCGCCACCTTTTTTGCATAAATATAGCAGCCATTATCATTTGCATAATTATGTATATATGAGTAACAGGATACACGTATAGGGGAGAAATGAGTTGCTATTCATCTGACCGCTATAATTATTTTTTGACCCTTATACTGGGCCTGTACAATAGATTATTTTTTTTCATCCCTATCTTTATATATAAACAATAATATGTTTGTTTCTTTTGACTTTTTGATGAATTAATTTTGAATAAATAATGGAGTTGATGTTATTTAAAAACTACAACTACCAGCATGCTCTGATACACCATGTAGCTCACCGTCACCAGCTGTACAACAATTATACTTTAACTCCCAGCATGCCTGGACAGTTAATGGCTGTCCGGTAATACTGGGGAGTTGTTTTGCAACAGCTGTAGGCTCCGTTTAGTAAACAGTGCCGTACCAGACGGTTTTCTTTTTTAGTGTGGAGGGGAGGGGGGCTATGTAGGGGTATGTGTATATGTTGTGTTTTTTAATTTTTATGTAGTGTGGTGTAGTGTTTTTAGGGTACAGTCAGAGGGACGTGGGGTTCACAGTAGTTTCCCGCTGAGGGTTTGAGCTGCAGCGCCAAATTTGCTTCAGCTAGAAGCACACTGTAAGCCCCAGCCCATGTGAATGTACCCTGTACATTCACATTGGGGGAGAGGGGGGGGGGGGGTTTTGCAGCCAGTTGCATGCAGGGAGTTGTAGTTTTGCAACAGCTGGAAGCACAATGGTTGCAAAACACTGCGAGTTTGTTACCTAACTCAGGGTTTCAAGACCAGTGCGCCTCCAGCTGTTGCAAAACTACTACTCCCATCAGCCATGGTCTGTCAGTGCATGGTAAGAAATTTACTTTTGCTGCATCTAGAGTGCCACAGTTTAGAGACCCGTGTATAGTGGTCTGAAAAATGTGGGCCTGCAGAACTTGCAAAACTAGAAGTCCCAGCATGCCCAGGCATGCTGGAAGTTGTAGTTCTGCAACATCTAAAGGGCAATATGTATTCGAACGTCTTGGGCCTTAAGGACCCTGAAGTCAGGACGTTTGCATACGTCCTATGTCCACAACATGTTAATTATGCTAAATAGCAAGGAAAGTGCCTAAATACACATTTACCAACCAGGGTGTCTGCAGCTGTCCAGGCATGCTGGGAGTTGTAGTTTTGCAACAGCTGGAGACACACTGTTTGGGAAATACTAATATCTGATCTTATATCCTAACTTTTAAACTAGTCTAATATGCAGTTAAAGATAATGAAATAACAGTGGTGAAATTACTTACACTAATCAGCAGTTTTTCCTCACTGGATGAAAAGTTACTCCCCACCATCTTCGCTTCGCAGGGCAGCACAAAATAGCGATCCGAAAATAGACTGGCAAAGATCCAGGAAATGATCTCCGTTTTTGCGTGTTGTTCGCGTGCATGCGCATGCGCGGACGAGAATTTCGCAATCAATTTCGCATTCGCATTAGCGAAATTTCGCAAAATTTTTTTTTTTTTGATAAAATATCACGAATATTCGATATTAACGAATATTTCATGAATATTCTTCTATATATTCGTGAAATATCGCGAAATCGAATATGGCGTATTCCACTCAACACTGGTCACCTTAGCTATAAAGTCTTCCTCTTGCACTAGAATTCAAGAAACTAATTTTTTTTTTTTTTCTCCAGATGGTACCTCACACCCACCAGATTACACAGGTGCTTCCCGTCTACCTTGGACCGCTGTTGGCAGTGTGGGGTGGACGCAGGCTCATTACTGCATATTTTCTGGTCCTGCCCAAAACGAACTTCTGGACGGAGGTTCGCCGCATCACACAAAAGTTCACGGAGTACGAGATCCCGGATGATGCTTCCTTTTTTCTTCTACACCTTTCAACGATGCCAATTAAATCCTACAAAAAAAATCGTTGGTATGCCACCTCTTGAATGCGGCTAAGGCGTGCATTCCCCTCCGTTGGAAGCAGCAGTGCCCACCGACTGTTGGTAGCTGGCTGCGGAAGGTGGAGGAGACACGAAAGATGGAGGACTTGATCCTTACTGCACAGCACAAACATGAGACCTATACTGAGGTCTGGGGCATCTGGAATATTTTACATTTTTCGGATGAGGGAGTATCCCTACTAGGGTCTTAAAATGAAATGCGGGGACATTTTTTTTTACTAGTAATGGCGGCAATCAGCGCTCGCCTTACATCCTGTCAAGTCTTACTCTCCGGGCCCCCGGCTACTACTGGGTGGGGTCAGGGCTGTCTTAATAGCATCATGGGCCCCTGGGCAAAGCAATGCTCTGGGGCCCCCTACAATGGAGGCAATGCAGGTAAACAGACATCAAATAGGTAGCAGGCAGAGAAGTGGGTGCCTTCCACCTTTTGGGTGGAGCTCCGAATTAACTACATGAACAATCATTCTGTATAGCATAGAAACACTGGTGAAAATACTACATATTGACAAAGCTGTCTTGTGCATATAATATATCTGCTAGATTGATGCCTCCCCAGCACTCTGACCCTCTACACCCCAGCACCATTGGGCCCCCACATTTCTGGGCAGCGTGGGCTCAAGAACCAGCTGCTTTGGGGAAAGTGTAGGGGCCCCCATGCAGCTGGGGCCCCTGGGTAGTGCCCACTCATTAAGACAGCCCTGGGTGGGGTGCGGAGGAAGATCACTCCGCCAGAGAAGGCAAGGAGATAAGCAGGCAGGCAGCAGGCCGGGACTTGAGCCAAGATAGAAGAACATGTGAGCAGAGCTAAATTGGGCACCCCGAAACTGAAGAAATATTCCCTCCGTTCTGACCAACATATGACCATAAGAAAGGGGCACAGATAATGGAAAAAAAATACACCCCCCCCCCCCAAAGCTAGTAGGAGTGGCAGAGCGGGGGTGTGTAATTCAGATCTTTTTTTTTATTTTTTTTTATTCTGCACGGACTGTCCTTGAAATTGCCCCTGTTCAAGTACAATCTGGGGACAAAACTGGGGACAGACTTGGTCTGGGGACAGTGTCCTCAATCCGGGGACTGTCCCCTGAAACCAGGGATGTCTGGTCACCCTATCTTAACGTCGCTCTGACCAGAGGTGATGTGGCCACTTACCGTCCTCGCCTTGTCTACGTCCCCCCCCCCATCCTCCCATCTTGTCCCCCCCCCTTTTTTTTTTGCCGCCCCCACCCTTCTTGCCGCCCCCACCCTTCTTAATTTTTTTTGGGGGGGAGTGGGGGCTTCAGTAGGAGTGGGACTTCCTGTCCCACTTCCTGCTTCCGCCGAGGGGCTGGTTAGGCGATTAAGCCTTAATCGCCTACACCAGCCCCTCCCTGTAGGCGATCACATGGGACACTGTCAGGTCCCATGCGATCGCCTCTCCAATCAGCGGCGAGCCGCGCGCGCATGCGCAGTGCGGCTCGCGCATGCGCAGTGGGTGCCCGGCCGTGAAGCCGAAGGCTGTCACGGCTAGGTGCCCACAGTCGAGATGGAGACGCCGGCTGGGGAGGGGGGGAGAGGAGCTGGATCGTGGAGCAGGTGAGTGTGTGTTTATTAAAAGCCAGCAGCTACACTTTTTGTAGCTGCTAACTTTTAATAAACACAATTTTGGCTGGAACACCCCTTTAAGTGTGGGAATCCATGAAGCCAGACTGTATGACAGGGGTGCCCAACCTTTTGAGGAGCGAGGGCCACTTTATCGACTTTGTAACCGGTCGCGGGCCACAATGAGCATCAGTGGCGTATGGTTTGTCAGCGCCCGGGGCAAGGCAAGTAATTTGCGCCCCCCTAACCTGTGGACTTTTAGCACCCCCCAAGTCCCTTAACTTCCTACAATAGTACAAACCAGCCTGATTCCCACACTGACCACTGCACTAACCTACCTGCTTCATATACTTGCCACCATTACACTGACCTACCTGTCCACTACACTACCTGATTCCTACACTGTCCACTACACTACAATATCCACCTCACTACACTATACTGACCACCTCACTACACTACACTGACCACCTCACTACACTAAGCTGACCACCTCACTACACTACACTACACTGACCACCTCACTACACTACACTGACCACCTCACTACACTATGCTGACCACCTCACTACACTACACTGACCACCTCACTACACTACACTGACCACCTCACTACACTACACTGACCACCTCACTACACTAAGCTGACCACCTCACTACACTACACTGACCACCTCACTACACTACACTGACCACCTCACTACACTACACTGACCACCTCACTACACTATGCTGACCACCTCACAACACTACACTGACCACCTCACTACACTACACTGACCACCTCACTACACTACACTGACCACCTCACTACACTATGCTGACCACCTCACTACACTACACTGACCACCTCACTACACTACACTGACCACCTCACTACACTACACTGACCACCTCACTACACTATGCTGACCACCTTACTACACTACACTGACCACCTCACTACACTACACTGACCACCTCACTACACTATACTGACCACCTCACTAAACTATACTGACCACCTCACTACACTATACTGACCACCTCACTGCACTATGCTGACCACCTCACTACACTATACTGACCACCTCACTGCACTATGCTGACCACCTCACTACACTATGCTGACCACCTCACTACACTATGCTGACCACCTCACTACACTATGCTGTCCACCACACTGCACTGACTTCTACACTAATACTGACACCAGAAGTTTTTTTTTTAATTTATTTATCTTTGGCTGCTCCCTCTCTCCCCAGACTGTATCCACCCCCTCACCTGCAATTTGTGTCTTCTATCAGTCCGGAGGTGAGGGGGAGCCTGGAGGAGGTGAAGGCAGCGATGTTCACAGGGGTGGAGGCGGGACTCCAGGAGCCAGCACAATCGCGGATAGGCCAGCCTGGTGGTGATCATGGTGGAGCTGGCCTATCAGTGATCATGGTGGGGCTGGCCTATCCGTGATAGGCCGGCTCCACCATGATCACTGATAGGCCAGCCCCGCCGCGATCATGGATAGGCCAGCCCTACACACATGACCCCATTCACTAATGCTCAGAGATGGCGGGTCGGGAGCCCACGATCTGGGCATGCCGACCCGCCATCTCAGAGCAAGACATGGCGGGCCACTTGGGAGGGCGCCGCGGGCCACATGTGGCCCGCGGGCCAGCGGTTGGGCACCCATGCTGTATGACTTCCTGGATTTCAGCCTTGCTGATCTCGCACATGCTCAGTGCTGCACAAGCGATGTAATAGGTTTCAGGTCGGTTTCCATAGCAACGAGAGTGTCAGAGGAAGTTGACGCCCCTTATCTATGCAAATCTCTCCTCCCCTCCTCCTTCCAGGAACCAGGAAATATACAAAATAATTTGTTATGTAGATATATTTGCACCGCACAGGCACAGCGCACCGATCACAGCGCACCGATCACAGCGCACCGATCACAGCACACAGATCACACAGATCACACCAATCACAGCGCACCGATCACAGCGCACCGATCACACCGCACAGATCACACCAATCACAGCGCACCGATCACAGCGCACCGATCACACCGCACCGATCACACCGCACCGATCACACCAATCACAGCTCACCGATCACAGCGCAAAGATCACACCAATCACAGCGCACCGATCACAGCGCACCGATCACAGCGCACCGGTCACAGCGCACCGGTCACAGCGCACCGATCACAGCGCACCGATCACACAGATCACACCGATCACAGCGCACCGATCACAGCACACAGATCACACAGATCACACCAATCACAGCACACCGATCACACGGCACCGATCACACCGCACCGATCACACCTCACCGATCACAGCGCACCGATCACAGCGCACCGATCACACCGCACCGATCACACCGCACAGATCGCACCGATCACAGCGCGCCGATCACAGCGCACCGATCACAGCGCACCGATCACAGCACACCGATCACAGTGCACCGATCACATCGCACCGATCACACAGATCACACCAATCACAGCGCACCGATCACAGTGCACCGATCACAGCGCACCGATCACAGCGCACCGATCACAGCACACCGATCACAGCACACAGATCACACCAATCACAGCGCACCGATCACAGCGCACAGATCACACAGATCGCACCGATCACAGCGCACCGATCACAGCGCACCGATCACAGCGCACCGATCACAGCGCACCGATCACAGCACACCGATCACAGTGCACCGATCACATCGCACCGATCACACAGATCACAGCGCACCGATCACAGCGCACCGATCACAGCACACCGATCACAGCACACAGATCACCCCAATCACAGCGCACCGATCACAGCGCACAGATCACACAGATCACACCAATCACAGCGCACCGATCACAGCGCACCGATCACAGCGCACCGATCACACCAATCACAGCGCACCGATCACAGCGCACAGATCACACAGATCACACCAATCACAGCGCACCGATCACAGCGCACCGATCACACCGCACCGATCACAGAACACCGATCACAGCGCACCGATCACACCAATCACAGCGAACCGATCACAGCGCACCGATCACAGCACACCGGTCACAGCGCACCGATCACAGCGCACCGATCACACAGATCACACCGATCACATCGCACCGATCACAGCGCACCGATCACACCGATCACACCAATCACAGCGCACCAATCACAGCGCACCAATCACACTGCACCAATCACACTGCACCAATCACACCGCACAGATCACACCGCACCGATCACAGCGCACCAATCACACCGCACCGATCACACCAATCACAGCGCACCGGTCACAGCGCACAGATCACACCGCACCGATCACACCGCACCGATCACAGCGCACCGATCACAGCGCACCGATCACACCGATCACACTGCACCAATCACAGCACACCGATCACAGCACACCGATCACAGCGCACCGATCACAGCGCACCGATCACACCAATCACAGCGCACAGATCACACCGCACAGATCACACCAATCACAGCGCACCGATCACAGCGTACCGATCACAGCGCACCGATTTCAGCGCACCGATCACAGCACACCGATTTCAGCGCATAGATCACAGCGCACCGATCACAGCGCACAGATCACAGCACACCGATCACAGCGCACCGATCACAGCGCACGATCACACCAATCACAGCGCACCGATCACAGCGCACCGATCACAGCGCACCGATCACACCAATCACAGCTCACCGATCACAGTGCACCGATCACAGCACACCGATCACAGCGCACAGATCACAGCGCACCGATCACACAGATCACACCAATCACAGCACACCGATCACAGCGCACCGATCACAGCGCACCGATCACACCAATCACAGCGCACCGATCACAGCGCACCAATCACACTGCACCAATCACACCGCACAGATCACACCAATCACAGCGCACCAATCACACCGCACCAATCAAAGCGCACAGATCACACCGCACAGATCACACCGCACCGATCACAGCGCACCAATCACAGCGCACCGATCACAGCGCACAATCACACCAATCACAGCGCACCGGTCACAGCGCACATATCACACCGCACCGATCACAGCGCACCGATCACAGCGCACCGATCACACTGCACCAATCACACCGCACAGATCACACCAATCACAGCGCACCGATCACAGCGCACCAATCACAGCGCACCGATCACAGCGCACAGATCACAGCGCACAGATCACAGCGCACAGATCACACCGCACAGATCACACCGCACCGATCACACCGCACAGATCACACCGCACCGATCACACCGATCACAGCGCACCGATCACAGCGCACAGATCACACCGATCACAGCGCACCAATCACACCGCACCGATCACAGCGCACCGATCACACCGCACCGATCACAGCACACCGCACAGATCACAGCGCACCGATCACAGCGCACCGATCACAGCGCACCGATCACACCAATAACAGCACACCGATCACACCACCCTGATCACAGCGCACCGATCACACCGCACCGATCACAGCGCACAGGAGGAGTTGTTGAGCGGGGGGGGGTTCGGATCATCGGATCAAAGTTGTTGAGCGGGGGGTTTCCGCAGATCGGAGTTGTTGAGCGGAGGGGGGGTTTGGATCGAAGTTGTTGAGCCTGAGTTTTTGTAGAGGGGGTTCGCGGGACCACTGTATTTACCGCAAATCGCGGTAATCGCGGGTGGGGGTGCGGGTGCCGCGAATCGCGGGTGGGGGGGGCTGATTTGCGGGATTCCTGCCCTATGAGAGTGTGGTGGGGGAGGAGAACACTGTGGTGGGGCTGGAGAGTGTGGTGGGGGAGGAGAAGCAGGGTGCATACAGAGGAAATTAGCTTTCTATATTCCTCTATACAGGCGCTGAATGCTTGATTCTCCTACCTTTTACCTCTTGCAAGCGATCAGCGCCTGTATAGAGGAATATAGCAAGGTGATTTCTTCTATTTGCAGCCCCCCTGCTGCACACGTAGGGCGGCATCACTGCTGTCTGAGCTGCCTGGCTGGGTCTGTGTTTTCGGCGGTGACGCTATGGTCCCGCCCCCTTAGACCGGCTCGTGTGATTGGCTGAACACAGATCACATTGGCTGTCTATCCACTATCACATGAGCCAGCCCAGGGGGGCGGGACCGTGTTACAGTGTCCCCGCCAAAAACACACCCAGCCAGGCAGCTCGTAATACACAGAGAGAGGAGAGGAGAGGAGAGGAGAGAGGGGTCATGTCCCAGGAGGCATAGCGGCTGTGATTGACGGCTGAGGCTGCGGCTGAGAAAATAAACTCATCTGCACAGCACAGTGAGTTTTTAAAATGACTAAAAATTACATGCCAATTTGATTTAAGGGGGCAGTATGAAAGGGGGTGCATTAAAGTTAAAAAAGAGGGTGGAGCTCCACTTTAATATAAAATTGAATACGGAGAGGTTCTTACTCCTTGATGTCTGGTCACCCTAACTAAGGTGACCAGATTTTTAAAATGAAATGCGGGGCCATTTTTTTTAACTAGTAATGGCGGCAATCAGCGACACTCTGCCCGTCGCCACCACCGCTCGCCTTACATCCTGTCAAGTCTTACTCTCCGGGCCCCCGGCTACTACTGGGTGGGGTCAGGGCTGTCTTAATAGCATCATGGGCCCCTGGGCAAAGCAATGCTCTGGGGCCCCCTACAATGGAGGCAATGCAGGTAAACAGACATCAAATAGGTAGCAGGCAGAGAAGTGGGTGCCTTCCACCTTTTGAGTGGAGCTCCGAATTAACTACATGAACAATCATTCTGTATAGCATAGAAACACTGGTGAAAATACTACATATTGACAAAGCTGTCTTGTGCATATAATATATCTGCTAGATTGATGCCTCCCCAGCACTCTGACCCTCTACACCCCAGCACCATTGGGCCCCCACATTTCTGGGCAGCGTGGGCTCAAGAACCAGCTGCTTTGGGGAAAGTGTAGGGGCCCCCATGCAGCTGGGGCCCCTGGGTAGTGCCCACTCATTAAGACAGCCCTGGGTGGGGTGCGGAGGAAGATCACTCCGCCAGAGTAGGCAAGGAGATAAGCAGGCAGGCAGCAGGCCGGGACTTGAGCCAAGATAGAAGAACATGTGAGCAGAGCTAAATTGGGCACCCCGAAACTGAAGAAATATTCCCTCCGTTCTGACCAACATATGACCATAAGAAAGGGGCACAGATAATGGAAAAAAATTACACCCCCCCCCCCCCCCAAAGCTAGTAGGAGTGGCAGAGCGGGGGTGTGTAATTCAGATCTTTTTTTTTTATTTTTTTTTATTCTGCACGGACTGTCCTTGAAATTGCCCCTGTTCAAGTACAATCTGGGGACAAAACTGGGAACAGACTTGGTCTGGGGACAGTGTCCTCAATCTGGGGACTGTCCCCTGAAACCAGGGATGTCTGGTCACCCTAATCTAGGCCTCAGTCACACCTAGGCTTTATTTACATCTAGGCCTCAGTCTAAGGTGACCAGATTTTTAAAATGAAATTCGGGGACATATTTTTTTTACTAATAATGGCAGCAATCAGCGACTCTCTGCCCATCGCCACAGCCACCTGCCTCACAGCCTGTCAAGTCTTACTCTTCGTGCCCCCGGCTACTACTGAGTGGGGAGCGGAGGAAGATCACTCCGCCAGGGGAGGCAAGAAGATAAGTAGGCAGACAGGCGGCCGGGACTTGAGCCAAGGCAGAAGAACATGCGAGTGAAGCTGAATGGGCATGCACCCGAAACTGAATAAATATTCCCTCCACTCCGACCAGCACATGATCATCAGAAAGGGGCACATGTAATGGAAAAAATACACCCCCCCCCCCCCCCAAGCTAGTAGGAGCAGCAGAGCAGGGGTGTGTAATTCAGAATTATTATTTTTTTTAATTCTGCACTGACTGTCTTTGAAATTGCCCCAGCCCCTGTTCAAATACAATTTGGGGACAAAACTGGGGACAGAGTTGGTCTGGGGACAGTGTGCTCATTTCGGGGACTGTGCCCTGAAACCGGGGATGTCTGGTCACCCTACCTCAGTCACCCCTAGGCCTCAGTCATACCCAGGCCTCAGTCAAAACCAGGCCTCAGTCACACCCAGGCCCCTCAGTCACACCAAGGCCTCAGTCACACCAAGGCCTCAGTCACACCTAGGCCTCAGTCACACCTAGGCCTCAGTCACACCTAGGCTTTATTTTAGGGTGACCAGACATCCCCAGTTTCAGGGGACAGTCCCCTGATTAAGGACACTGTCCCCGGACCAAGTCTGTCCCTGGTTTTGTCCCCAGATTGGATTTAATAGGGGGCAGGGGCAATTTCAAAGACAGTCAGTACAGAATTCGAATAAAAAAAATTGAATTACACCCCCCGCTCCGCAGTGCCTACTAGCATAGGGGGGTTGTATTTTTCCCATTATGTGTGCCCCTTTCTGATGATCATGTGCTGGTCGGAGCGGAGGGAATATTTCTTCAGTTTCAGGTGCATGCCCATTCAGCTCCGCTCGCATGTTCTTCTGCCTTGGCTCAAATCCTGGCCAGCCACCTGCCTATCTCCTTGCCTTCCCTGGCGGATTGATCTTCCTCCCCTCCCCACCCTGTAGTAGCCGGGGCCCGAAGAGTAAGACTTGAGAGGCTGTGAGGCGGGAGCGGCGACGGGCAGAGAGTCGCTGATTGCCGCCATTACTAGTAAAGAAAAAATATGTCCCCGGATTTCATTTTAAAAATCTGGTCACCTTAGCCTAGATGTAAATAAAGCCTAGGTGTGACTGAGGCCTAGATGTAAATAAAGGCTAGGTGTGACTGAGGCCTAGGTGTGACTGAGGCCTAGGTGTGACTAAGTGACGTCCTAGGTGTGACTGAGGCCTAGATGTAAACAAAGCCTAGGTGTGACTGAAGATCAGGTGTGACTGAGGCCTAGGTGTGACTGAAGATCAGCTGTGACTGAGGCCTAGGTGTGACTGAGACCTAGGTGTGACTAAGGCCTTGATGTGACTGAGGCCTGGGTGTTACTGAGGCCTAGATGAAAATAAAGCCTAGGTGTGACTGAGGCCTAGGTGTGACTAAGGCCTTGGTGTGACTGAGGCCTGGGTGTGACTGAGGCCTAGGTGTGACTGAGGCCTAGATGTAAATAAAGCCTAGGTGTGACTGAGGCCTAGGTTAAGGTGACCAGATTTTTAAAATGAAATCCGGGGACGTATTTTTTCTTTACTAGTAATGACAACAATCAGCGACTCTCTGCCCGTTGCCCGCCTCACAGCCTCTCAAGTCTTACTCTTCGGGCCCCGGCTACTACTGGACGGGGAGGGGAGAAAGATCACTCTGCCAGGAAAGGCAAGGAGATAGGCAGGTCGCTGGCCAGGATTTGAGCCAAGGCAGAAGAACATGCAAGCGAAGCTGAAAGGGCATGTGCCCGAAACTGAAGAAATATTCCCTCCGTTCCGACCAGCACATGATCATCAGAAAGGGGCATAGATAATGGGAAAAATACACCCCCTAAGCTAGTAGCCACGGCAGAGCAGGGGTGTGTAATTGCACTGATTTTCTTTGAAATTGCCCCTGCCCCCTATTAAATCCAATCTGGGGACAAAACCAGGGACAGACTTTGTCCGGGGACAGTGTCCTCAATCCGGGGACTGTCCCCTGAAACTGGGGATGTCTGGTCACCCTAATCTAGGCCTCAGTCACCCTAATCTAGGCCTCAGTCACACCTAGGCTAGGTTGACCAGACATCCCCAGTTTCAGGGGACAGTCCCCTGATTGAGGACACTGTCCCCGGACCAAGTCTGTCCCTGGTTTTGTCCCCAGATTGGATTTAATAGGGGGCAGGGGCAATTTTAAAGACAGTCAGTGCAGTATTAAAATACTAGCATGGGGGAGTTGTATTTTTCCCATTATCTGTGCCCCTTTCTGATAATCAAGCGCTGGTCGGAACGGAGGGAATATTTCTTCAGTTTCGGGCGCTTGCTTATTCAGCTTCGCTCGCATGTTCTTCTGCCTTGGCTGAAATCCAAGCCAGCCACCTGCCTATCTCCTTGCCTTCCTCTGCTTCCCATCCAGTAGTAGTCGGGGCCCAAAGAGTAATGCCGCGTACACACCATCACTTTATGTGATGGAAAAAAACAACGTTTTTTAAAAACGTCAATTTAAATGACCGTGTGTGGGGGAAAACGTCGTTTTATGTCTTGTGAAAAACGCCCAAAAAAAAATGTTTGTGTCGTTTTTCAAAACTGCGTTTTTTGTTTCACAAAAAATCACTGTGTGTAGCAAAACAACATTTTTCAACCCACGCATGCCCAGAAGCTAGTTATGAAGCGAGCTTCAATGGAAAAGAGTGGTGAACATAACCTCGCTTTGCTAGAGCATTGTGAAAAAACGATGGTGTGTAGGCAACGTCATTTTTGAAAATTGAAGTTTCAAAAACGTTGCTTTTTACTTCACAAAAAATGTTTTTTTTTTTCCATCACATAAAGTGATGGTGTGTACGCGGCATAAGACTTGAGAGGCTGTTAGGCGGGCGGCGATGGGCAGACAGTCGCTGATTGCCGCCATTACTAGTAAAGAAAAAATATGTCCCCGGATTTCATTTTGAAAATCTGGTCACCTTGACCTAGGCTTTATTTTCATCTAGGTCTCAGTCACATCTGATCTTCAGTCACACCTAGGCTTTATTTACATCTAGGCCTCAGTGTAGGGTTGCCACCGTTTCTTTAAGTCAAACCCGAACACTTTAGCACATCATTTTTTTTTAATACTATAAACTATACATATAAGAAGGCCAGTATGGTGGCCTGAGTTTATGGGAGGAGCCCGGAGGGTATTTAAGCAGCCCACTCACACATGCTCTTTGTCGGTTCAGTGTGCAGTACTACACGTCACTGGGCCGACTCTTCCCAGCTCACCTCATGTCCGTGAGTCTGCGCATTCAATCGCATTCGACACCCTCCCGCCCTTCCCTTTTTCAGGGCACTTCTCAGCATATCCTTCTTCAATTAACTACCCATTACTTACTTTGGGTATGCCCCCTTTTCTTGGCATACTGACCAGACCACCAAGGCACACTTCAGGTCTATTTATGTTGTAAGTCTTGTCGCGTGTTTATGTGATCCACATCACTCTCGGTCAGAGGGCCACGACCATAAATATTTTGCTATTTAATAACATTTCTAATCATATGAAGTTAATAACAAGAGTTCCCCTTTACATCAGAGCCCACAGAGTTCCCCTTTACATCAGAGTCCACAGAGTTCCCCCTTTACAACAGAGTTCCCCTTTACATCAGAACTTGCAGAGTTTCCTTTCACTGTAATGGGGGACTCTGCAGACTCTGATGTAAGGGAGAACTCCAGAGACTCTTAACATAAGGGATGCTCTGGGAACCCTGATTAAAGGGGGAACACTGAGAACTCTGGTGTACAGAGAAGACTCTGTGGCCTCTGGTGTAAAGTGGAACTCTGGAGTAAGGGGGAACAGGGAGGCAGAAGAGAGAAGCGGGAGACTTATTTTACAGACAGGGATGGATGGTGAGCTCACTCACCCCTTGGCAGTCAGCACCTCTCATCCAGATGTATCTGAGGCTGAATGACTTCAAATTTCTGGCCCCCCACTTTCTTTTTCTGAGGTACAGCACCAGGGATTGGAGTGTGGGAAGACAAAGAGGGTGGGGGTGGGAGGAAGAGGTGCAGATCGACCCCTCTCACCTCTCCTGTGTGTGTGTGCTGGCTTTGGGCAGTGTGAAAGAAACTGTAACAGCCACTTAGCTTACACATATGCAGCCAGCAACCCTGCAGGGAAGCCAATGTCTGGTATGAATAATGTGTCCGGGTTTCAGACTAACTGAAACCCGGACGGATGATTCCAAACCCGAACTGTCCGTGTGAATCAGGTGGCAACCCTACCTCAGTCACACCTAGGCTTTATTTACATCTAGGCCTCAGTCACACCTAAGCTTCATTCACACCTAGGCTTTATTTAAATCTAGGTAAGGCCTCAATCACACCTAGGCTATATTTACATCTAGGCCTCAGTCAAACCTGGGCATTTACTAGCCTAATAAAGGCTTCCCTTTTCAAACAAACTACACCATGTGGAGTTGTTTTTCTTTTTTTGGATACCTATAAGCGTTGCTCCATCTGAAAACCTGGAACTACCCTCCATCTTGGACCCTGTGATCCCTGGGAAAGATCTACAATCCTTCCAACCATCACTCTTTATAGAGCCGTCCATCCGAGGAGCTCTTACAAGCGCATCTGACACAGTGCTCCTGGCATGTGTGTCCAACTTTTGTGGTAAGAGTACCCATCCTTTTTTACATACCTGTTTGGTTATCCTGCATGCCCATCTAAGTGGATCACGCATACCATCAGATTCTCCAGTAACACAGGAGCGGTGTATAGGAGTGTTTCATATGAAGACTTGCCTGTTTTGATCTAAAGGACTTCCTTTGTAGTTTATATTTCACACTCCACCGATTGCATCTATAGGGTCTCACCACCCTCTCTGTACTTTTTTGGTATTGTGTTTTTGGATTACCCCACTACAATGTCACTCATTTGGATGGGATTGGTGTAAATTGCTTCACGCAAATTCACGCTCACCAGCGCTGCACTTATTTTTCTTTCATTGTCTACTCACAGGTTGTTTCACTGTTAGTGCTGGCTGCTTCCTTCTTTTTATATTTTTAGCAGCGCAACTTTATTTTGTTTTGTCAGTTACAACTAGGCCTCATCCACACCTAGGCCTCAGTCACACCTAGGCCTCATCCACACCCAGGCCTCAGTCACACCCAGGCCTCAGTCTAGGGTTGCCACCTTTTCTTTAAGCCAAACCCGAACACTTTAGCGGTGCACGGCATGGCACCCCAACCGCGGTGAGATTTTGCAGCGATTGTCACGCGACAAATCGCGGCAAAATCACATAAACAGAATTGTGGGATGCCTCTCATCTAAAATAAGTTTTGCTTTGTGATTGGGGTGCCATTATCCCCATCCCCATCTATCCACAAATCATCTTCCCCTACCAGTACAAATCCTCCTGCCTCCAATACCCCCATGGAAGCCAACAGGGGGTATCATGGGGCCCCAACACACATGGGGGCAATTACAGAGGAGGGGTGCAAATACAGAGATAGGGGGCAATTAGAGGAGGGGGGTAATTACAGAGGAGGGGTGCAAATAGAGGAGGGGGTGCAAATACAAAGTAGGGGGACAATTACAGAGGAGGGTGATGCAAACACAGAGGAGGAGGGTGATGCAAACACAGAGGAGGAGGTGTGCAAACACAGAGGAGGAGGGGGGGGCAAACACAGAGGAGGAGGGGGGGCAAACACAGAGGAGGAGGAGGGGGCAAACACAGATGAGGAGGGGGGGCAAACACAGAGGAGGAGGGGGGCAAACACAGAGGAGGAGGGGGCAAACACAGAGGAGGAGGGGGGGGGCAAACACAGAGGAGGAGGGTAATTACAGAGGGGGGTGCAAATACAAAGTAGGGGGGACAATAACAGAGGAGGGGGGTGCAAATAGATGAGGGGAGTGCAAATACAGAGGAGACGGGGCAAATACAGAGGAGGAGGAGGGGGGTGCAAATACAGAGGAGGGGGTGCAAATACAGAGGAGGAGGGGGCAAACACAGAAAAGGGGGTGCAAATACAGAGGGGACAGGGCAAACACAGAAGAGGGGGGGGTGCAAATACAGAGGAGACAGGGGAAACACAGAAGAGGGGGGTGCAAACACAGAGAAGACAGGGGCAAACACAGAAGAGGGGTGGTACAAATACAGAGGAGACGGCCAATCACAGAAGAGGGGGGGGGGGCAAATACAGAGGAGAAGGGCCAAACACAGAAGAGGGGGGTGCATATATAGAGGAGACAGGGCAAACACAGAAGAGGGGGGGTGCAAATACAGAGGAGACAGGGGCAAACACAGAAAAGGGGGTGCAAATATAGAGGAGAAGGGGGTAAACATAGAAAAAGGGGGTGCAAATACAGAGGAGAAGTGGGCAAACACAGAAGAGGGGGGTGCAAATACAGAGGAGATGGGGGCAAACACAGAAAAGGGGGTGCAAATATAGAGGAGAATAGGGTAAACATAGAAAAAGGGGGTGCAAATACAGAGGAGAAGTGGGCAAACACAGAAGAGGGGGGTGCAAATACAGAGGAGACGGGGGCAAACACAGAAGAGGAGGGGGGTGCAAATACAGAGGAGACATGGGCAAACACAGAGGAGAAGGGGGGACAAACACAGGAGGAGGGGGGCAAACACAGAGGAGTCAAAACATAAGGCAGAGAGAGAGGTAACAGCTGCTGGTGCAGAAGTTTTTAATAAAAATAAATGCTTTAAAACAATCCACTCACTCTTCATGTTAGACAGTCAGAGCTGTAGTAGGCATGTCAGTCTGTGAAGTCGGCTGTCCCATTCTCCCCCCTGACACACGCTGCTGTTTCACTGAATCACTGGAGGAAACAGAGAGCCGCGGGAAACTCATGTGAACTGTCAGCCTCTGATGATGGAGGCTCCGGAACGCTCTGATTGGTCACAGCAAGCCCAGGCTGACAGCTCACTGCAGTTTCCCGTGGTTCTGTATCCTTGGCTTCTTCCGGCGATTCAGTGATACAGCAGCGTGGATCGAAGGGGAGAATTGTTACAGCCGACTTCACGGACTGATATGTCTACAGCTCTAAATGAAGAGTGAGTGGATTGTTTTTAAGCATATATTTTATTAAAAACTTCCGTACCAGCTGCTTCCTGTCGCTTCTCTCTCCCTTATGTTTAAATTGCTCTGTAACTGCTTCCCCCGCCTGCCGCTCAAACCCCCCTGCTGTCCGGGTCCTCCTGTGTGTCGGGGCTTGTAAAAGGAGGCACCGTGGTACCCCCTGTCAGCTGGAAATGGTGTCCGGGTGTGAGGCAGAGGGAAACCCGGGCACAGCCTCCTAAACCCGTACTGTCCGGGTCAAAAACGGACAGGTGGCAAACCTACCTCAGTCACACCTAGGCCTCATCCACACCTAGGCCTCAGTCACACCAAGGCCTCATCCACACCTAGGCCTCAGTCAGACCTAGGCCTCATCCACACCTAGGCCTCAGTCACACCTAGGCCTCAGCCACACCTAGGCCTCAGTCACACCAAGGCCTTATCCACACCTAGGCCTCAGTCACACCAAGGCCTTATCCACACCTAGGCCTCATCCACACCTAGGCCTCAGTCACACTTAGGCCTCATCCACACCTAGGCCTCAGTCACACCTAGGCCTCAGTCACATCTAGGCCTCATCCACACCTAGGCCTCATCCACACCTAGGCCTCAGTCACACCTAGGCCTCAGCCACACCTAGGCCTCAGTCACACCAAGGCCTTATCCACACCTAGGCCTCAGCCACACCTAGGCCTCAGTCACACCAAGGCCTTATCCACACCTAGGCCTCATCCACACCTAGGCCTCAGTCACACTTAGGCCTCAGTCACATCTAGGCCTCATCCACACCTAGGCCTCAGTCACACCTAGGCCTCAGTCACATCTAGGCCTCATCCACACCTAGGCCTCAGTCACACCTAGGCCTCAGTCACACCTTATGGTGCCCATGCAGTAGGTGGAAATCATTCAGAAATCTGTCATTTGGACAGTTTATTCATTTATCGTCCAGTTAATGGGTACAAATACAAAAAATTGAAGGAAAAGTTCGGACCGGGTGATAAATTGAAAAATAAATGTGTTTCTCGCCTAAACAGTTTGCACTAGGCATATGTGACACACCAGGTCCTTGTTTACACCTAGGCCTCGGTCACACCTAGGCTCAGATACAACTAGGCCTAATTCACACCTTGGCCTCAGTCACATTATCTCCCTCTCAGTTGCCTGGGGTAACAAGCACATGGCCTCCTCTCCTTGGTTGCCCAGGGTAACAAGCACATGGCCCCCCTCTACTTGGTTGCCCGGGGGAACAAGCACATGGCCCCCTCTCTTTGGTTGCCCGAGGGAACACGCACATGGCCCCCTCTCTTTGGTTGCCCGGGGTAACAAGCACATGGCCCCCTCTCCTTGGTTGCCTGGGGGAACAAGCACATGGCCCCCTCTCTTTGGTTGCCCGAGGGAACAAGCACATGGCCCCCTCTCTTTGGTTGCCCCGGGGAACAAGCACATGGCCCCCCTCTCTTTGGTTGCCCGGGGGAACAAGCACATGGTCCCCTCTCTTTGGTTGCCCGGGGGAACAAGCACATGGCCCCCCTCTCTTTGGTTGCCTGGGGGAACAAGCACATGGCCCCCTCTCTTTGGTTGCCCGAGGGAACAAGCACATGGCCCCCTCTCTTTGGTTGCCCCGGGGAACAAGCACATGGCCCCCCTCTCTTTGGTTGCCCCGGGGAACAAGCACATGGTCCCCTCTCTTTGGTTGCCCGGGGGAACAAGCACATGGCCCCCCTCTCTTTGGTTGCCTGGGGGAACAAGCACATGGCCCCCTCTCTTTGGTTGCCCGAGGGAACAAGCACATGGCCCCCTCTCTTTGGTTGCCCGAGGGAACAAGCACATGGCCCCCTCTCTTTGGTTGCCCGAGGGAACAAGCACATGGCCCCCTCTCTTTGGTTGCCCGGGGGAACAAGCACATGGCCCCCTCTCTTTGGTTGCCTGGGGTAACAAGCACATGGCCCCCTCTCTTTGGTTGCCCGAGGGAACAAGCACATGGCCCCCTCTCTTTGGTTGCCCGAGGGAACAAGCACATGGCCCCCTCTCTTTGGTTGCCCGAGGGAACAAGCACATGGCCCCCTCTCTTTGGTTGCCCCGGGGAACAAGCACATGGCCCCCCTCTCTTTGGTTGCCCGGGGGAACAAGCACATGGCCCCCTCTCTTTGGTTGCCTGGGGTAACAAGCACATGGTCCCCTCTCTTTGGTTGCCAGGGGTAACAAGCACATGGCCCCCCTCTCTTTGGTTGCCCGGGGTAACAAGCACATGGTCCCCTCTCTTTGGTTGCCCGGGATAACAAGCACATGGCCCCCTCTCCTCGGTTGCCTGACGTAACAAGCACATGGCCCCCTCTCCTTGGTTTCCCGAGGTAACAAGCACATGGCCCCCTCTCTTTGGTTGCCCGGGGTAACAAGCACATGGCCCCCCTCTCTTTGGTTGCCTGGGGTAACAAGCACATAGCCCCCTCTCCTCGGTTCCCCGAGGTAACAAGCACATTGTCCCCTTTTCTCCTTCTAGCGTTTTCTAAAACTTCTTCCTTAGCACCAGCAAGCCACGCCCCCGAAGATGCAAGCAGAGCGGAGGTACTGTGGGCGTGGCCGCCTCCCTCTCTGAAGCCGGAATTTTTCGCTGATTGGCTGTCGGTGTGAAGCGCCGCTCCTCCCGCCCTATCAGGTGAAGGTTCCAGACTTTTCTACAAGCTGAGAGGGCGTGTCCTGTGAAGAGGGCGGGTATTGTATAAATATACGGACGTTCAGTCAGAGGATCTGATATCGGCGGATCTCTCAGCGCGGAGGCGGCGGACAGAAGAATTGGTAGAGGTTAGCGGGGGACCGGGGAGTAACGGGGGATAGTATCATTCTGTGGTGAGCGGGGGACCGGGGAGTAACGGGGCATAGTATCATTCTGAGGTGAGCGGGGGACCGGGGATATTATTATTATTCTAAGGTGAGGAGAGTAACGGGGATATTATTCTAGAAATTACTGTCGCCCCTAGCAAACAGCTGTTACCGGGACTGGTATAGAGAGAACCCTCCGTACTGCCTCATCCCGGGATGGATGGATCGGAGGGGATGGATGGATCCCAATAGAGAAGATATCGCAGTGATGTCCGGAGTGTCTTCCGTTGTGGTTCATCGGGGCAGATGTTGGATCCCTATAGGGACAGGTGTAGGGGTGATGGGAGTGTAGGAATAGTTGTAGTAGTGATGGGTTCCTATAGGGACAGGTGTAGGGGTGATGGGAGTGTAGTGATGGGTAGTGATGTAGTGATGGGTCCCTATAGGGACAGGTGTAGGGGTGATGGGAGTGTAGTGATGGGTCCCTATAGGGACAGGTGTAGGGGTGATGGGTCCCTAATAGGGACAGGTGTAGGGGTGATGGGAGTGTAGTGACAGGTCCCTATAGGAACAGGTGTAGTAGTGATGGGTCCCTGTAGGGGTGATGGGAGTGTAGGGATAGGTGTAGTAGTGATGGGTCCCTATAAGGACAGGTGTAGGGGTGATGGGAGTGTAGTGACAGGTCCCTATAGGAACAGGTGTAGTAGTGATGGGTCCCTGTAGGGGTGATGGGAGTGTAGGGATAGGTGTAGTAGTGATGGGTCCCTATAGAGACAGGTGTAGGGGTGATGGGTCCCTATAGGGGTAGGGGTGATGGGAGTGTAGTGACGGGTCACTATAGGGACAGGTGTAGTAGTGATGGGTCCTTATAAGGGCAGGTGTGGGGGTGATAGGAGTGTAGTGATGGGTGCCTATAGGTAGGGGTGATGGGTCCCTATGGGGTGATAGGAGTGTGGTGATGGGTCCCTATAGAGACATTCCGTGTCATCATGCTGCTGTGGAACTGCAAAGTCCAGCATGACTTGCTTTAGGATCTCTACTGGTCTTCAGCATGGCCTGCATTGTCCCTGTGGAGGATTGGGGGGTGGTGTGGAGGAATGACAGATTTGGCCATATAGAATCTGGTGACGGTAATTTCCTATCGGAGTCAGATTGTGTTGATGACGGTTTCCCTTCAGTGGTATGTGTGACTTATAATGGAATCTGGGGGTGTTCTCTCCGGTGTGATCCCTCCACTCATAGAAGGGGGTGATCCCTACACTCATAGAAGGGGGTTTTCTCTCCGATGTGATCCCTCCTCTCATAGAAGGGGGTGATCCCTACACTCATAGAAGGGGGTTTTCTCTCCGATGTGATCCCTCCTCTCATAGAAGGGGGTGTTCTCTCCGATGTGATCCCTCCACTCATAGAAGGGGGCGTTCTCTCCGGTGTGACCCCTCCTCTCATAGAAGGGGGTGTTCTTTCCGGTGTGATCCCTCCTCTCATAGAAGGGGGTGTTCTCCGATGTGATCCCTCCACTTATAGAAGGGGGTGTTCTCTCCGAAGTGATCCCTCCACTTATAGAAGGGGGTGTTCTCTCGATGTGATCCCTCCTCTCATAGAAGGGGGTGATCCCTACACTCATAGAAGGGGGGTTTTCTCTCCGATGTGATCCCTCCTCTCATAGAAGGGGGTTTTCTCTCCGACGTGATCCCTCCACTCATAGAAGGGGGCGTCCTCTCCGGTGTGACCCCTCCTCTCATAGAAGGGGGTGTTCTCTCCGGTGTGATCCCTCCTCTAATAGAAGGGGGTGTTCTCCGATGTGATCCCTCCACTTATAGAAGGGGGTGTTCTCTCCAATGTGATCCCTCCTCTCATAGAAGGGTGTGATCCCTCCACTCATAGAAGGGGGTGTTTTCTCCGGTGTGATCCCTCCACTCATAGAAGGGGGTGTTCTCTCCGGTGTGATCCCTCCACTCATAAAAGGGGGTGTTTTCTCTCTGGTGTGAACCCTCCACTCATAGAAGGGGGTGTTCTCTCCGGTGTGATCCCTCCACTCATATAAGGGGGTGATCCCTACACTCATAAAAGGGGTTGTGATCCCTCCACTCATAAAAGGGGGTGTTCTCTCCGGTGTGATCCCTCCTCTCATTAAAGGGGGTGTGATCCCTCCACTCATAAAAGGGGGTGTTCTCTCCGGTGTGATCCCTCCACTCATAAAAGGGGGTGTGATCCCTCCACTCATAAAAGGGGATGTTCTCTCCGTTGTGATCCCTCCACTCATAGAAGGGGGTGATCCCTCCACTCATAAAAGGGGGTGTGATCCCTCCACTCATAAGAGGGGGTGTTCTCTCCGATGTGATCCCTCCACTCATAGAAGGGGGTGTTCTCTCCGATGTGATCACTCCACTTATAGAAGGGGGGTGTTCTCTCGATGTGATCCCTCCTCTCATAGAAGGGGGTTTTCACTCCGATGTGATGCCTTCTCTCATAGAAGGGGGTGATCCCTCCACTCATAGAAGGGGGTGTTCTCTCCGGTGTGATCCCTCCACTCATAGAAGGGGGTGTTCTCTCCGGTGTGATCCCTCTACTCATAAAAGGGGGTGTTCTCTCCGGTGTGATCCCTCCACTCATAGAAGGGGGTGATCCCTCCACTCATAAAAGGGGGTGTGATCCCTCCACTCATAAAAGGGGGTGTGATCCCTCCTCTCATAGAAGGGGGTTTTCTCTCCGATGTGATCCCTCCTCTCATAGAAGGGGGTGTTCTCTCCGGTGTGATCCCTCCACTCATAAAAGGGGGTGTTCTCTCCGGTGTGATCCCTCCACTCATAGAAGGGGGTGATCCCTCCACTCATAGAAGGGGGTGATCCCTCCACTCATAAAAGGGGGTGTGATCCCTCCACTCATAAAAGGGGGTGTGATCCCTCCTCTCATAGAAGGGGGTTTTCTCTCCGATGTGATCCCTTCACTCATAGAAGGGGGTGTTCTCTCCGGTGTGATCCCTCCTCTCATAGAAGGGGGTGTTCTCTCCTATGTGATCCCTCCACTTATAGAAGGGGGTGTTCTCTCGATGTGATCCCTCCTCTCATAGAAGGGGGTTTTCACTCCGATGTGATCCCTCCTCTCATAGAAGGGGGTGATCCCTCCGGTGTGATCCCTCCACTCATAGAAGGGGGTGTTCTTCCGGTGTGATCCCTCCACTCATAGAAGGGGGTGTTCTCTCCGATGTGATCCCTCCACTCATAGAAGGGGGTGTTCTCTCCGGTGTGATCCCTCCACTCATAAAAGGGGGTGTTTTCTCCGGTGTGATCCCTCCACTCATAAAAGGGGGTGTTCTCTCCGTTGTGATCCCTCCACTCATATAAGGGGTAAACCCTACACTCATAAAAAGGGGGTGTGATCCCTCCACTCATAAAAGGGGGTGTTCTCTCTGGTGTGATCCCTCCTCTCATAAAAGGGGGTGTGATCCTTTCACTCATAAAAGGGGGTGTTGTCTCCGGTGTGATCAATCCACTCATAAAAGGGGGTGTGATCCCTCCACTCATAAAAGGGGGTGTTCTCTCCGGTGTGATACCTTCACTCATAGAAGGGGGTGATCCCTCCACTCAGGGGGTGTGATCCCTCCACTCATAAAAGGGGGTGTGATCCCTCCACTCATAAAAGGGGGTGTTCTCTCAGGTGTGATCCCTCCACTCATAGAAGGGGGGGTGTGATCCCTCCACTCATAAAAGGGGGTGTTCTCTCCGGTGTGATTCCCTCCACTCATAGAAGGGGGTGTGATCCCTCCACTCATAGAAGGGGGTGTTCTCTCTCCGGTGTGATCCCTCCACTCATAGAAGGGGGGTTGACTCAGGTATGATCCCTCCACTCGAAATGGGTGATCCCTCCACTCATAGAAAGGGGTGATCTCTCAGGTGTGATCCCTTCACTCATAGAAGGGGGTGTTCTCTCAGGTGTGATCCCTCCACTCATAGAAGGGGGTGATCCCTCCACTCATAGAACATTTCATCCAGAACCTTCCTGTAACCTGCATTAGTTGCTGGAGGGAGGGATCCTCTTATAGTAACTTCTAGAATCTTGTAGTTGTGTCATCTGGCCTGTAGGTGGCAATGTCATCTCAGTGTGTTTATCTAGAAGGATCGGACATTGCATGCCGGCGGTTTTCTTCTCGCTATTTCTGATCCGGTGTCATTTAAAGTGCCGATTTATTTTCTGTGTCTAATTCTCGGATCTCCATCCTTGTACAGATGCCAGAAGAAGCTCCAGCTGTGGCTCCTCAGGACCAACAAATGGAGGAGGAGGTGGAGACGTTCGCTTTCCAGGCTGAGATCGCTCAGCTGATGTCTCTGATCATCAACACCTTCTATTCCAACAAGGAGATCTTCCTGAGGGAGCTGATCTCCAACTCATCTGATGTGAGTACTGAATATTCCATTCTATGGGGTGTATCCACCTCGGGGGGGGGGGGGGGGGGGGGTTAGATGTGTATCCCCCCCCCCCATGTTTTTGTTCCCTTTCACACAGCCCACCAAGACATTATTTTAGTCTATCTGCTGATCTCCCGGTGTAATGTCCCTACGTTCCAGCCTTTTAGTGTTTATTAAAAGTCAGCAGCTACAAAAAGTGTAGCTGCTGACTTTAAATAAACAGACACTCGCCTGCTCCACGTTCCAGCTACGCCCCTGCCCCCTCCGGCCTGTGCCTCCATTCATGGTGTGGGCACCCGGCCGTGTCCGCTTTCGGCTTCGCGGCCGGGCACTCACTGCGCATGAGCGAGTCGCGCTGCGCTCTATGAATGGGCAGGCGTTTTTCTGGGACCTGTCACGTGTCCCTGGAGATTGCCTAAAGCAGGGGTCTCC
This sequence comes from Rana kukunoris, assembly GCA_029574335.1. NCBI lineage: Eukaryota > Metazoa > Chordata > Amphibia > Anura > Ranidae > Rana > Rana kukunoris. Next base: position 145,779,292 of record CM056059.1, on the reverse strand, counting down.
AAACTGTGGCCCGAGGGCCGGATGTGGCCCTTTGCCAGCCTTCATCTGGCCCTTGGGACACTATTCATCCAATAATATGAGGCACTATTCCTATCATTATCACCATCACCACCACCAATGATGGGGCACTACTCCTCCTACTAACCGCCAACACCGAGGCCATGTTTACTCTCACTGATACTGAGCTCAGGACATTTTCTAAACCCCCCCCGCTGACCACATTCCGGCCCCACTAAAGTCTGAAGGACAGTAAACAGGCCCTTTGTATGGAAGTTTGGAGACCCCTGGCCTAAAGGGAGGGGCTGCTTAAGGCGAGTAGATAAGTCACCAAAAAACTTACATGCCATATTTGGCATGTAAGGGGGTGAGTGCTTAAAGCGGAAATCCCACTTTTGGGTGGCACTCCGCTTTAATGACCAGGCTGTTTTTTTACGATACGGCACTGCGTCGCTTTAACCACTTCCCCACCGAGCCATTGTAAAATGACGTCGGTGGGGACCTTTCGTCTTTCGGACTGGAGCTCATATGACGTCCTTGCATTTTCCAGCCACTAGGTGGCGCGCACCGCCGACGGCGCGCCCCCACCGCATTCCTCGGGACCCACCCACGATCTTCCGCAATCACAGCAGAAGCATTGATCTGTGTGTGTAAACACACAGATCCATGTCCTGTCAGCGGTGAGGAGACTGATGTGTGTTCCCAGTACAGAGGAACACACATCGATCTCCTCCCCTTGTTAGTCCCCCTCCCCTAACAGTTAGAACACACTTTAGGTAACATATTTAACCCATTCAGCTCCCCCTAGTGTTAACCCCTTCCCTGCCAGTCACATTTACACAGTAATCAGTGCAGTTTTATAGCACAAATCGCTGTGTAAATGTGAATGGCCCCAAAAATGTGTCAAAAGTGTCCGATGTGTGCGCCGCAATGTCCTGGTCACAATAAAAATAATCAGATCGCCGCCATTACTAGTAAAAAAATAAAATAAAAAATGCCATAATTCTATTTCCTATTTTGTAGACGCTAGAATTTTTGCGCAAACCGATCAAATACGCTTATTGCGATTTTTTACCAAAAATATGTAGAAGAATACGTATCAGTCTAAACTAAAAAAAAAAAAAGTAAAAAAAAAAATTAAGATTTTTTAACCACTTAAGGACCGGACCAATATGCTGCCAAATGACCCAAGGGGTTTTTGCGATTCGGCACTGCGTCGCTTTAACAGACAATTGCGCGGTCGTGTGATGTGGCTCCCAAACAAAATTTGCGTTCTTTTCTTCCCACAAATAGAGATTTCTTTTGGTGGTATTTGATCGCCTCTGCGATTTTTATTTTTTGCGCTATATCCAAAAATAGAGCGACATTTTTGAAAAAAAATCAATAGTTTTTACTTTTTGTTATAAGAAAAATCAATAAACTAAATTTTAGTCAAACATTTAGGCCAAAATGTATTTAGCCATATGTCTTTAGTAAAAAAAATCACAATAAAAAAAAATTAGCTACCTAGCGGGAACAGCGACACTAATACAGCGATCAGAAAAATGATCGCTTAGTGATGCTGGCAATAGGGAGTGAAAGGGTTAACTAGGGCGGTGATCAAGGGGTTAAAACTTTATTAGAGGGGGTACGGGGGCTACCCTGGACCTAACACTAACTGCCTGTCACACTGACACTAAATACATTAATCATACATGTATGATTACTGCATTCAGTGACACTGTGACAGGGGGAGGGGGGGCGATCGGGGGGGTTAAATGTGCCTATATGTAGTGTGTGTCAGTGTAGTGTTAGTGCAGACTTACTTGTGTTGTGATCTCTCCTCAGCGGTGGTTGAAAAAACCGCCGAGGGAGAGATCACATTGCTTCCTCCTTCCTGTGTTTACACAGGAGGAGGAAGTGACAGGGCGGGGGGCGCGCGCATTGGCTGAGAGCGATCCGGAGGGGGCGGACAAAAACGAATAGCCACCCCCTCATCCCGGATCGCTCGTACAGCCGCGCGGACCGCCGCATGTACCCGGGGGGGTCCCGATCGGACCCCAGACCCACCTCAAGGCACCAACGTATATATACGTTGATGTGCCTGTCGGTGCCATTGTGCCGAAGTAAATGTACATGCGGCAGTCCTTAAGTGGTTAAAATCAAAAAGTAAAAAATATTGTGTGTTTTTTTTTTTCAAAATTTACGCAGAGGTGATCAAATACCACCAAAAGAAAGCTCTATTTGTGAGAAAAAAAGGGTGTAAATTTTGTTTGGGAGCCACGTCGCACGACCGCGCAATTGTCATTCAAAGTGCGACAGCGCTGAAAACTCCCAGGAAGGGGGTGAAAATGCCAGGTATTGAAGTGGTTAACTGACAATTGCGCGGTTTTGCGACGTACCCAAACAAAATGGTATTGTTTTTCTTTTCACAAATAGAGCTTTCTTTTGGTGGTATTTGATCAAGTTTGGATTTTTTTCTGCTATGATACATTTTTTTCCTCAGTTTAGGCCAATATTTATTTTTCTACATATTTTTGGTTAAAAAAAAATTGCAATAAGCGTTTGGTTTGCACAAAAGTTATTGCATCTACAAAATTGGAGATGAAGGGACTTTTATTTATTTATTTATATATATTTTACTAGTAATGATGACAGTTTTCGAGTCTGTTAGACGTGTCATGTGCCATCTGTCATCAGTGTCACGTGTCATCAGTGCCACGTATTGGTGCATCTGTCATCAGTGTCACGTGTCATCAGTGCCACGTATTGGTGCATCTGTCATCAGTCATCCCTCAGTGGACAAACTAATCGAGTGCTAAATGGCCGCAGTGATTGGCCATTCAGCATGATCTGTGATTGGCTGTGTCCAAGGGATTTCCCCCCATGCGCATCCGCAGTGGCGCGCAGGGAACTAGTAAACAGGAGGCATCCAGGGACGCCCTCCCGTCAATTGAGTGCTGCGCTGTAGACGTCTATAGCGTGGGCGCAAAGTGGTTAAACTTGGAGTTAAGCTTTTAAATCCGGGTTAGGCAACCTTGGCACTCCAGCTCTGGCGAAAAATCTACAAATCCCATCATGCCTCTGTCTCTAGGACAGGGATCCTCAAACTACGGCTCTCCAGCTGTTGTAGAACTAGACATCCCATGAGGCATTGTAATTCACAGACATAACTAGGCATGATGGGAATTGTAGTTCCTGAACAACTGGAGAACCGTAGTTTGAAGACCCCTGCTCTAGTACTAATGCTTGTGATTGTCGAGGTCTTGCAATGTCTCATGGGACTTGTAGTTTAGTTTCACAGCTGGAGGGCTGAGGTTGCCTACCCCTGGCCCAAAGTCCAAGTGGGAATGCGCTTTCATTCGGTTATTGGTAACCGCCTTCATTAATGTATGACTTCTTGTTTCAGGCTCTGGATAAGATCCGATACGAGAGTCTCACTGACCCCAGCAAGCTGGATTCTGGGAAGGAGCTGAAGATTGATGTGATCCCCAACATAGAGGACAGAACCTTGATCATCATTGACACCGGAATCGGAATGACCAAAGCTGATCTCATCAACAACCTGGGCACCATCGCCAAATCCGGGACCAAGGCCTTTATGGAGGCTCTGCAGGCCGGAGCGGACATCTCTATGATCGGTCAGTTCGGTGTGGGTTTCTACTCCGCCTATCTGGTTGCTGAGAAAGTGACGGTGATCACCAAGCACAACGATGACGAGCAGTATGCCTGGGAATCCTCAGCCGGAGGATCATTCACTGTCAGAGTGGATTGCAGTGAGTATACTGAGGGGACAAATGGTGGAGGTCGGGTTCAGGCGCACACCATTTATTATGTTATTTTACCTTTTTGGATTAGGATGTTGTTGGCTAATTGTAACGGTCAGGGGTTAACAGCGTTTACGATATTCCATTCCACCAACCCAAAACGGCTTATCCGACAATCCAGCAGACGAACGTGACCCATAGGATTCTCCAGAAACGAGACACACAGCTCTGTTCTCTGGTTCCAAATGGATAGATCCTTTAATAAGAAACTCAGGCTCTTTATATACAGTCAGCAACCAAATAGGAACAATGACTCAACTCCACCCACAACATTATACAATGCTTCCTAACAAGCCTCCAATACACATCTTGGGTAGCCTTTCTGGCACCAGACCCAATCCACATGAGCTAATTAGGTACAGCTGATAAGTCAGACATCATGTCTCCTGCTCTTCTCACCTCCTATACAATACACATTTATCATCAAAAGAAATTCACACAATACAGTGTTAATTAGCATCACACAATGAAAAGGTCTTTAGAAGCCACACTAAGGTTAGTTTACATGACAGTAGCAGACTTAATTACCCCCTTAACAGTCTATGTTCCCACATGAGTCACTCTTCTATTGACCTGTTGAGTTCAGAATCAACAACCTATAATTAGTTCTTGCAGACATTTTCTGAATATATTGTGAATTGCAGACTTGTGTTAAAACAATCCAACATATGTCCCTTATTTCCTGGCTCAATCTGTGTAAGAGCTTCTGGGTCCCACGGCCCTCCTGTTACACTAAAAGCCGGTTCACGCTCTCGCGGCACGACTCCGGGTGCGGCTCTGCAATTCTTCCTGAGGACGACTTCAGAGGCGACCTGCAAAACGACTTCTGTATAGAAGTCAATGCAGGTCGCCCCGAGCCGCCCCCAAAGTCGTACAGGAACCTCTTTTTAAGTCAGAGCGACTTGTGTCGATCCTATTTGACCGGTTCCATTGCATTCATTGCGAGTCGCCCCAGTGTGAACTCGCTCTTATGAATGGGGATTTACTCTTACAGGTGAGCCTCTGGGACGTGGTACAAAAGTCATCCTGCACCTGAAAGAGGACCAGTGCGAATACCTGGAGGAGAAGAGGATAAAGGAGATTGTGAAGAAACATTCCCAGTTCATCGGTTACCCCATTACACTGTTTGTGGAGAAGGAGCGTGACAAGGAAGTGAGCGATGATGAAGCTGAGGAGAAGGAAGAGAAGAGCGAGGAGAAGCCAGAAATAGAGGATGTGGGATCCGATGAGGAGGAAGATAAGAAGGACGGAGACAAGAAGAAGAAAAAGAAGATTAAGGAAAAATACATCGACCAGGAAGAGCTGAACAAAACCAAACCCATCTGGACCCGCAACCCAGATGACATCACCAACGAAGAGTATGGAGAGTTCTACAAGAGTCTCACCAATGACTGGGAGGATCACCTGGCTGTGAAGGTAATCCCACCACACCGATTCTGATTCTGATTTCTAGTGTGGGGGGGTGAATCTCTTTAGAAGTGAGGATTATCATCCCACCAAGTACCGATCTTCAGTGGGATACTGACGGCTTTCTGTGCTTGGAACACGCAGTACAAACATCGGACGCCTGGTGACGCATGTGAATGGTAAACCAATCTCCTTACCACCTCACATAGGGGTGGATTTACTAAAGGCAAATGGACTGCAGATTGCAGGTACTCGCATCTCCAGTGATTAGTAAACGAGCAGAAGCTTTCTTTGCACATGATTGGGTGTTCTTTGCAAAGTGAAGGATTACCTCATTTACTAACGTGGAGCGCAACTGCCCTGTTTGAAGTGCACATTCTATTTGCTTTTAGTAAATCAACCCTATAACGTGTTACACGGCATCAACAAGTTAGAGGTGCACTCTGGGGGGGGGAATAAAGTCAGCTACAAATGCTTTTAATAGAAAGGACACTTACCTGTCCAGGGGTTCAGCACCGTCATCACCCGGGTCTGTTCTTCCCTAGCCTTGGGTTCCTGGGCATCCTAACTGGGCAGCCAGCTATGCCGCTTTTCGGCTTCATAACTGGCTGCCCTTGATGACTATATGGGGAGGAGGAAAACATCCACGCAAATTGACTAGGCGATCTGAGCAAAAGGGTGGGGGCAAGTACCTGTTAAAATTGGGTACAACCCAAAAAAAAAGACGTGAGATGTGACAGGGGAGGAAGATTTAAAGCAGAACTTTCCCATTAGGGGGAGTTTAGCTTTAAAGTGATACTAAAGTTAAAAAAAATTCTCTTGGGTATGTACTCATGGGGATGGACACGGCAGCATATTCTTGACAGTAGGGTATTAGCCTTCTTTCAGGAGAGGACTAGGCAGAAACATGTTAAAGTGTAAACCCGGAGAACCTGAGTTGGTGGATCATTGTGTGTGAATGTTGTTCCTTCTTCCAGCACTTCTCAGTGGAAGGTCAGCTGGAGTTCCGAGCTCTGCTGTTTGTACCCCGGAGAGCGCCCTTCGACTTGTTTGAGAATCGGAAGAAGAAAAACAACATCAAGCTGTATGTGCGGCGAGTCTTCATCATGGACAACTGTGAGGAGCTGATCCCGGAGTATCTCAGTAAGTGACACCGGCTTCATCTTGGGGGGGGGGGTGTAGTGACACCAGCTTCATCCAGGGGGGGTGGTGTAGTAAGTGACACCAGCTTCATCCAGGGGTGGGGTGTAGTAAGTGACACCAGCTTCATCCAGGGGGGGGGGGGGTGTAGTAAGTGACACAAGCTTCATGTTGGGGGGGGGGGTGTAGTAAGTGACACCAGCTTCATCTTAAGGGGGGGGGGGTGTAGTAAGTAACACCAGCCTCATATTAGGGGGGGAATGTAGTGACACCAGCTTCATATTGGGGGGGGGGGGTAGTAAGTGACACCAGCTTCATCCAGGGGGGGGGTGTAGTAAGTGACACAAGCTTCATGTTGGGGGGGGGGGGGGTGTAGTAAGTGACACCAGCTTCATCTTAAGGGGGGGTGTAGTAAGTGACACCAGCTTCATATTAGGGGGGGGATGTAGTGACACCAGCTTCATATTGGGGGGGGGGGTGTATTGACACCAGCTTCATTTTAGGGTGATGTGACAGCACCTCCATCTTAGGGGGATGTAGTGACACCACCTCCATCTTGGGGGTATGTAGTAGGTGATCATCTTGGGGGGAGGTGTAGTAAGTGACACCAGCTTCATCCAGGGGGGGTGTAGTAAGTGACACCAGTTTCATCCAGGGGGGGGGGGGGTGTAGTAAGTGACACCAGCTTCACCCGGGGGGGGGTGTAGTAAGTGACACCAGCTTCATCCAGGGAGGGGGGGTGTAGTAAGTGACACAAGCTTCATGTTGGGGGGGGGATGTAGTAAGTGACACCAGCTCAGCTTCATCTTAAGAGGGGGGGATGTAGTAAGTGACACCAGCTTCATATTAGGGGGGGATGTAATGACACCAGCTTCATATTATGGGGGGGGGGTGTAGTGACACCAGCTTCATCTTGGGGGGATGTAGTAGGTGACGCAAGCTTCATCTTGGGGGGGGGGGATGTAGTAAGTGACACCAGAGCTTCATCTTAGGGGGATGTAGTGACGCCAGCTTCATCTTAGGGGGATGTAGTGACACCAGCTTCATCTTAGGGGGATGTAGTGACACCAACTCTATCTTAAAGGGGGGGGTGCTGGTTGTGCTCCTGACCTGAAATGTAACGATCCCTCTCTATACTCTTTAGACTTCATTCGGGGTGTGGTGGACTCGGAAGATCTCCCTCTGAACATCTCCAGAGAAATGCTTCAGCAGAGCAAGATCCTGAAAGTCATCCGGAAAAACCTGGTGAAGAAATGTCTGGAACTTTTCACAGAACTGTCCGAGGACAAAGAGAACTACAAGAAGTTCTATGAGCAATTCTCCAAGAACATCAAGGTTGGTGTTGTGGAAGACTCGGCCCATCTGGTCCCATGTGTTGAATGGATCAAACATTGGGGGGTAGGGGGGGGGGTTTAGTAAAGTGGAGCACACAGTCTGGTGCAGCTGTGCATGGAAGCCAATCTGCTTCTAATTTCAGCTTCTTGAGTGTAAACCTTTGGCGTCTTTCACCTTTATGCATTTGTGACGGTAGTAGAACATATCCCCGTCAAGCATTCCCTTCTTCTCCCATAAAAGAAATCACCCAATATTCCCCAACTAGGAATATCCCTGGAATCGCCGAATAATCCACACATGAGCCATGGCTTAATGCTGAATGTAAACAGGACACACTTTATTGAAAGTACACAGCACACTTTATACAGGATTTGGAACATCCCGCCCCCAACAACTGCTTTCCCATTGGTCCCCTCCAATGTCCCATCAGTTCCCTATCAGGTCCACCTTCCATTCAAATGAGGACTTGAAAATGACACAGCAGAGATTGGTCAGAACGGTTTGAATGGAAACTGATGTGTATTCAGACAAAAGCCCCAGGGGGTAATTACTACAATGAAGCAATCAGAACAACAATTAACATGAGTCAATTATTTAATCGGGTGGCTAGGAGTCTCATCTCTGACACGGCTATTCATCTGCAGAACACAATGGAAAGGTATTTCACAAGCCACTTAGCATTGAAAGGTCATTGTCCCTAACTGGCAGCATGGCAATTTGGTTTAAGCATGGCATTCTATGTGTAAAGGTAAAAAAAAATAGGATTTTTGTACTCACCGTAAAATCCATTTCTCTGAGTTCATGGACGGACACAGCAGCAATTGACCTTAGGGTATCATATCCTTCCCTCCAGGAGAAACTAGGCAGAAAAAACAGCACTTCCCAGTATAGCTCCTCCCAGGGGGCGGGGGCCCTGGGTATATCCCTCACTCTGCCTCAGCAGCCCCAGTTCTAGCAGTACAAACAAAGGAGTGGAGGGTGCTGTGTCCGTCCATGAACTCAGAGAAATGGATTTTAAGGTTAAGTACAAAAATCCTATTTTCTTTTCCGTTCATGGACGGACACAGCAGCAAGTGACCTTAGGGACGTCCCCAAGCAGTGTCAAAAATTTAGAGGGGTGGAAAAAGACAGCAAACCAAGCTCTACCCCAAACAAACCAGAGTTCCTCAACGGAGGAACTTAAACCTTAAACTGCCGCCTGCAAAACCTTGCGGCCAAAGGAGGCATCCGCAGATGCACTCACATCCACCTTGTAAAACTTGAAAAGGTGTGGGTTGACGACAAGATCGCTGTCTTACACACCTGTAAAACAGATGCTTGATGGCGTAAAGCCCAAGAGGTATCAATCACCCTGGTCGAATGCGCCGTAACCAGAAAGGGAGGCACCCTCCCCTTTAGGGCAAAGACCTGGAGCATGACCTGTCTGTTCCACCTGAAAATGGAGGCCGACGAGACGTCCAGACCTTTCTTAGGACCAGTCACTGACACGAACAGTGAGTCCGGTCTCCGGAACGGAGCCGTAGCAGACAAGTACCCACATCCAAGGAAAGTAACGTGGCCTCCTTTGAGTTCTTCGGCTGAGGACATAAGGATGGTAAACAATGTCCTCATTATAAAAGACAAGACAAAGGCCGCCAGATCAAAAACTCGTCTGACCGAAGGAATGGCTACTAAGAAAGACCACCTTCTGGGACAGAGAGAACAGAGGAATCTCCCGAATGTCCTCAAACGGAGCCCTTTTGAAGCACCGAAGAGGACCAAATTCAAGTCCCGTGGAGGACGCACAGGAGGGGCCTGACCCCCTGTACAGCCGTATGCACCAGGGAATGCGTCGCCAACGTTCGCTGAAAATAAACAGCTAAGGCCGAAATCTGACCCATAACTGTATTTAAGGCGAGAGCTTGATCCACTCCCCGCTGTAAGAACAGCAGAATCCGGGACAGCACGTATGTGCGGGGATGCCATTTCATCACTGTACACGTAGAGATGTAGGCCTTCCACGTACGATGGCAAATCCTATGTGAAGTAGACTTCCGTGCAAGTAGCATGGTAGAGATCACCGAGTCTGACGGACCTCGGTCCTTCAGCACCTGGCTCCCAACAGCCATGCCGTAAAAGCCATCGACTGTAAAGCAGGGTGAGAAAAATCGGACCCTGCGACAGGAGATCTACTCTCAGGGGTAGAAGCCTAGGGATGTCTGCCACCAGATGCACCAGGTCTGCGTATCAGGAAAGGCGCGGCCAATCCGGAGCGACCAGGATTGTTGGTATCCCCTCCGCTTCCACTCTGCGCAACAGGCGAAGGAGAAGCTTCAGAGGAGGGCGATAGTGACCCCACGGTGCCACCAACGCGTCCGCCCAAGGGTCTCTTGACCTCGCCACGAAACGTGACATCTTCCAATTGAGACGGAACGCCAGAAGGTCCACTCCTGGAGTGCCCCATTTTTGGCACAACTCTGAAACACTTCCGGGGTGCAAGAACCATTCTCCCTGGTCCAGTGTTTTGCGACTTTAGGTAGTCGGCTTGCCAATTCTGCACCCCTGGAATGTACACAGCCGACAGAGCCGGAACGTACCTTGTGGCTCACCGGAGGATGTGTGCAACCTCTGCCGCCGCGGCTGAGCTCCGCGTGCCCCCTTGATGGTAGACATACACCACGGCCGAGGCGTTGTCGGACTGGATCGTGACCAAACGGTCCTGCAGACCCAGAGACCACTTGGAGAGACGCAGCCTGATAGCCCGGAGCTCCAGGACATTGATTGGCAGACGAGACTCCACCTGAGTCCAGCGCCCCTGGGCTGACTGGACACTCCAGAACGCCCCCCAGCCAGAGAGGCTGACATCCGTCGTGACCACTGTCCGCTAGCACGGCAGAAATAATTTCCCGGTCCGAAGTACGGGAGATGTAAGCCACCACACTAGGGAGGACCTGACCAGACGACTCACCCAAATCTGGTAATCCAGAGACAAAGGGAGCTTGTCCTAACGTGACAGAATCTCTTTCTGTAACACTTGAGTTTGAGAGTGTGCATACGGAAACGCCTCGAAAGAGGCTACCATGGGACCCAGAATTCTCTTGCAACAGCGAAGCGACGACCACATCTGGGTCGCTAACTGCTGCACCGCAGATTGCAGTGTCTGGAGTTTTTCCGTCGGGAGAAAAACTCGCTTCTGAGGAATCCAGGACCAACTCCATATATTCCAGTCGCTGAGACGGTACCAACATTGACTTCTGGACATTCAGTAGCCACCCAAAACTTTTGGAGGGGCTGGCAGGTGATGGACCATCCTCTCTTAAGTCTGAGCTTAAAGAAGCTCTCAGGAGAAGGTCGTCCAGGTATCCCACAATAGCGATTCCGCGCTGCCTTAGCAGGGCCAGAATCGGAGCGATCACCATTGTGAAAACTCGTGGTGCCGAAGGGGAGGGCCACAAACTGAAAATGGTCCTCTCCGACCGCAAAACGCAGAAACCTCTGGTGTTTTGCGTATATGGTAATATGCAGGTACGCGTCCTGAGTATCCACGGATGCCATAAAGTCCCCCTGATGGAGAGCCCCCACTACAGTGCAAAACGATTCCATCCTGAATCTTTGCACTTTGACAAAGGAGTTAAGGGCCTTGAGGTCCAGGATTGGACGGACCCCTTCCTTATTTTTTGGGGACTACAAACAGATTGGAGTAAAAACTCCTGAAACCGTTCCCTGAAGGAACCAGTATAATCACTCCCCTGACCAGACCTTGACAGGGCCACCCGGCGTACCAGAGGAAGCTGGGGGCTGGAAGGAAAAATCTGTTTGGTAGACAAGAGAGAAACTCTATCTTGTCCCCCGAGGAAATTACCTCACAAACCCAGCGGTCGGAAAGAGGGATCCAAAGTCGGCCCCCCACCCGAGTGTCTGGCGGGGGCAGACCTACGTACAGAAGCAGGCTTGTCCTGTCTGCAGGCTTGTTGGGCTTGCGGTACCAGGTGCGCTTCTGATCTACAGTGGGCACCTTAGCACCCTGGAAAACGTTTTCCTGCCGCACCTGGGGGGCGAAAATAACGCCATTTCTTGTATAATACTTTGTCCAGGTAAGAAACACAAGGAAACACTTTTGCGGTGCGGGGCGGCGTGAGTAACCCAAAAGGGACCGGCATCTCTGATGTCTCCGCCGTCCTCAAGTTTTTGAGTATCCCGCACTGCAGTGATAAAAGCTCCAAAAATGCCTCAAGCGCTGACCCTAAGGAGAGTCATACTCACAGACTGTGTAGGCTAAGCCTGCATATCTGACATGACAGAGCCAGCAGCAGTGGTATGGTTCCGTGTCAGAGCAATCCCCAGAAGCAGGCGCAGGAGGAGGTTTTTACCCCCCTTCTGGCCACTTGTCGCCTCAATCCTGCCGATAAACGCCTAAGGGACTGCCGTATGGTCTCTACAGAGACCGCAGGGGCACTAAGGGCATTATTGGGGTAGACTGCATGTTGACCCACCGCTATGTCCCCCTAGTACTGCAAGGCAGAGACCCACAGGTCACCCTCCCGGCCGCAAAACAGAGAGCAGGGGACCCCTAAGTAACTCACCACCCAGCCAGGCTGTAGTGCTGCTGAGAGTGCTATCCGCTCTACGCCGTCCCTCAGGAAGCAATTCGCGGACTGCAAAATGGTGGCCATACACATGTTTAACCACTAGAGGGTCGCGCTATAGACAAAAGACGTCCATAGCGTGGCTCTCAAGTGCCAGGTGGATGGCTTTTTATGTGCATTACCCGCACGCGCCACTGGGGGGTGCGCAGCGGGTAAACGATGTGCCGCCGCATCGCTGAGGATCCGATGTGTGATCCGATGCGGGTGCACGCGATCGGCGGTGACAGAGCAGGGACGTGGAGCTCTGTGTGTAAACACAGAGCTCCATGTCCTGTCAGGAGAGGAGACCGATCTGTGTCACTTGTACATAGAGACACAGCATCGGTCACCTCCCCCAGTCACCCCCCTCCCCCCACACAGTTAGAACACTCACAAGGAATACATTTAACCCCTTCCTCACCCCCTAGTGTTTACCCCTTCCCTGCCAGTCACATTTATACAGTAATTAGTGCATTTTTATAGCACTAATCACTGTAGAATTGTGAATGGTCCCACATTTGTGTAAAAAGTGTCCAATATGTCCGCCGCAATATCGCAGGCCTGACAAAAAAAAAAATTGCAGATTGCCACCATTACTAGTAAAAAATAAAAAATCATAAATCTATTCCCTATTTTGTAGGCACTATAACTTTTGCGCAAAGCAATGAATATACGCTTATTGCGATTTTTTATTTTTATTTTATTTTTTAACAAAAATCTGTAGAAGAATATGTATCGTGCCCAGTAATGAAGTGGTTAACCACTTAACCCCCGGACCATATTGCTGCCCAATGACCAGAGCACTCTTTGTGATTCGGCACTGCGTCGCTTTAACTGACAATTGCGCGGTCGTGCGACGTTGCTCCCAAACAAAATTGGCGTCCTTTTTTCCCCACAAATAGAGCTTTCTTTTGGTGGTATTTGATCATCTCTGCGGTTTTTATTTTTTGCGCTATAAACAAAAATAGAGCGACAATTTTGAAAAAAAGGCAATATTTTTTACATTTTGCTATAATAAATATCCCCAAAAAATATATAAAAAAACTTTTTTTCTCCTCAGTTTAGGCCGATACGTATTCTGCTACCTATTTTTCGTAGAAAAAATCGCAATTAGCGTTTATTGACTAGTTTTCGCAAAAGTTATAACGTTTAGAAAATAGGGGGTAGTTTTATGGCATTTTTATTAATATTTTTTTTTTACTAGTAATGGCGGCGATCAGCGTTTTTTTTTCGGTACTGCGATATTATGGCGGACACTTTTGACACATTTTTGGGACCATTGGCATTTTTATAGCGATCAGTGCTATAAAAATGCATTGGATTACTATAAAAATGCCATTGGTAGTGTAGGGGTTAACACTAGGGGGCGGGGAAAGGGTTAAGTGTGTTCCTGGGTGTGTTCTAACCGTATGGGGGGGGGGGGGGGGGGGGGGGGGGGGGGGGGGTGGGTGGACTCACTAGGGAAAATCACTGATCTTCTGTTCATACATTGTATGAACAGAAGATCAGCGTTTCCCCGCTGACAGGACCGAGAGCTGTGTGTTTACACACAGCTCCTGTTCCCCGCTCTGTACCGAGCGATCGCGCGTGCCTACCGGGCACACGCACGGCACTCGGGGGCGGGCCGCTGGCGGCGCACCCCCTAGTGGTCTTTAAAGAGCCGACGTAGAGCTACGGGCTCTCGCCAAGGCGTGCTGACCTGCCGCAGTGAAATGACGGTGGCAGGTCGGCAAGCAGTTAAAGTAACAGTGACATAGCAGAAAACACAGCCCAGCACACAAAGCAAATCCAGTACAACAAATTAATAAGAAGGGAGAAGCTGCTGCTCCAGGTGAGCACACCTGAGCAATCAATGTCCTCTCAGAAACAGGTGGGTGCTGGCAATGCATGAGGCAAAAACTTGAAGGCAGGCAATGGACAGCCGCACACCAATGAATCTTAAAAAAGTAAGCCTTTAGGGTCCTTTCAGACGTCCGCCTCCGTTCGTCTGTTTTTACAAGTCCGTTTACGGACTTGTAATGGTTCCCTATGGGATCGCGTCTGTTAGCGGATGATGCATCCGCTAACGTCCGTAAAGATCTGCGCCCGTAAAGCTCCGCTTTTTCGGACAGAAGAAAACCCTATTTTTCTTCCGTACGGCGGATCGGATGAATACGGCCACACGGTCCGTATTCATCTGATTCCCCATAGGGGAGAGCGGAGGAGAGACAGGGCGGTCTCTGCACAGTGTGCGGGGACCGCCCTGTCCGCCGGCAGCTCAGCGACGGACACACACGGAGCGGATCGAAAAACGGTCCGCTCCGTGTGAAAGGACCCTTAATGGTGAAAAAGGAAAGGCACTACAAAAAATTAATAGCACCACACAGCAGCACAGCCCCCGTAGTCCCAGACGGACCCCTCCCTCTTACAGCCGCCACCCAGCATGGGGAAGGAGGGAGAGAGAAAAGCAGGGCAGACCCTCATTCAACCTCTCCCAGGAAAGCACCAGCCGTATCACCTTGCCAGGGCAAGGGGCCACTACTTACCCGTCCTGAAACCACCGGCTGGAGGCATTTTGGACAGAACCAACATCCGCTAAACGGCATGGCTGTCGGCCAGACACACTGTGACAAAGCCATAGAGACCGGCCATATGTGTGCCCTGGAACATGTAGTTCTCCAGCCACCCCTGGAGCAACGGGGCATGTCGTGGACGACCCAGAGCTGAGCTCCGGGCCGGCACACGCTCGATGGCCGAGCATGGGAGGACTACAAGGATCAAGATCCAGCCTGTCACCCAGTTGGCAGTTGATAGTGGATCCCAGGATCAAAAAATGCAAGAACAAAACAAAATAAAAGTGAAAAAAATTGCAGCAAATCCAGCAAGGCCATGTCTACTCCTGACGCTAGGCAGAAAAAACTGGGACTGCTGAGGCAGAATGAGGGATATACCTGGGGCCCCCGCCCCCTGGGAGGAGCTATACTGAGAAGTGCTGTTTTTTTCTGCCTAGTCTCTCCTGGAAGGAAGGATATAATACCCTAATGTCAATTGCTGCTGTGTTCGTCCATGAACGGAAGAGAAACCTACTCTAGTGCAGCTGCCCCCCAGAGCCCCCATTATACTTGCTTACCTGAGTCCGATCGTTCCTGCGCCAGAGACGAGCACACCCACTCTAGCTGGTAGTGATTTGATACATTAATAGCAGCACAGCCATTGGCTCCCGCTTCTGTCAATCAAATCCAATGACACAGGAGTGCGCTCGCATGGTTCCCCCAGAAGGGAAAGTGCTTCTCTGGGGCACTCGAAGAGTAGGAGCCAGGAGCGCCGCTGAGGGGCCCCAGAAGAGGAGGATCGGGGGGCCACTTAGTGCATAACCAACAGAGGAGGCAAGTATTGATTTTATTTTTTTAAAGGAAGGTTTAGTTCTCCTTTTTAAGATTTGACTATAAAACCTGGAAGCTGATTGGTTATTATTAGGGATGTGCAAATTAACTTTTAATTAATCGGTTAATCTTTAATTTTTTTGATTGATCAAAATCTTTTACAATTATTTTTATTGGTACACACCTCTCCGCCGGCTTCTGGGTCTTCAGGGAGTTCCTTTGGAGATCCAGTAATGTCACAGACACCGGCGGTGCTTGCCGCGTCCATCTAAAGGGCTCCTTTGCTGTGCCTTCATATCTGCATGCCGGCGGGACCTTACTATCTGCCACACGCAAGGGCTGTTACAATTCCCTCTATCAACCTGGGACTCTACAGCCATCCACTGGGAGTTGTGATAGTTCCCTTCACGGGACATCTACATGCTGACTAAATGATGTTAACCTCTCCTCATCTGGATTCAGCAGTGGTATCTTTGTACACATTTTTATACCAGTATCATACTTAGCTACATGTTTTTATGACTGTTTTTGGTACCGTTTGGTATTACTCTCACCATTTTTACTGTTTATGTAGCTACATCGATTTTATCTCCAGTACAATATTTATTTGGTTACCTACTTTTTTAATGCTATTCCCATCGAGCACTGCCTTTGTGTGTTTTTTGAATCCTGCTATCCATTTCTCCAGTGGTTGGAGCTGCACTGGGAATCAGCCTGCAAGGAGATCAGCTAAAAGTAGTTGGATCTGTATGTGCGTTATAATTAATCCAAATTAGTCGATTAATCGATAAAAAAAAAAACGATTAATCGAACACAAAAATTTTGATCAGTAACAGCCCTAGTTATTATGCAGAGCTGCACCAGATTTTGGTAAATCGATCCCCCCCATCCATTGTCTTCTTCCTCAGATGAGCTGAGTAACAAACCATTTATGTTTTTTCTGTAGCTCGGTATTCATGAAGATTCACAAAACCGCAACAAACTTTCTGAACTGCTGCGATATTACACCTCTGCGTCCGGGGATGAGATGGTGTCACTGAAAGATTATTGTATGAGAATGAAGGAGAACCAGAAACACATCTACTACATCACAGGTGTGTGTATATACAGTATACCGCTCTACTAGAACATTCCACAGGTGTGTGTGTATATACCGCTCTACTAGAACATTCCACAGGTGTGTGTGTATATACCGCTCTACCAGAACATTCCACAGGTGTGTGTGTATATACCGCTCTACTAGAACATTCCACAGGTGTGTGTATATACCGCTCTACTAGAACATTCCACAGGTGTGTGTGTATATACCGCTCTACTAGAACATTCCACAGGTGTGTGTGTATATACCGCTCTACCAGAACATTCCACAGGTGTGTGTGTATATACCGCTCTACTAGAACATTCCACAGGTGTGTGTATATACCGCTCTACTAGAACATTCCACAGGTGTGTGTGTATATACCGCTCTACTAGAACATTCCACAGGTGTGTGTGTATATACCGCTCTACTAGAACATTCCACAGGTGTGTGTATATACCGCTCTACTAGAACATTCCACAGGTGTGTGTGTATATACCGCTCTACTAGAACATTTCACAGGTGTGTGTGTATATACCGCTCTACTAGAACATTCCACAGGTGTGTGTATATACCGCTCTACTAGAACATTTCACAGGTGTGTGTGTATATACCGCTCTACTAGAACATTCCACAGGTGTGTGTATATACCGCTCTACTAGAACATTCCACAGGTGTGTGTATATACCGCTCTACTAGAACATTCCACAGGGTGTGTGTGTATATACCGCTCTCTACATAGAACATTCACACAGGTGTGTGTGTGTATATACCGCTCTACCAGAACATTCCACAGGATGTGTGTGTGTGTGTGTATATACCGCTCTACTAGAAACATTCCATAGGTGTGTGTATATACCGCTCTACTAGAACATTCCACAGGTGTTTGTGTGTGTGCGGTTCCTGTTTTGTGTGTATATACCGCTCTACTAGAACATTCCACAGGTGTGTGTGTGTATATACCGCTCTACTAGAACATTTCACAGGTGTGTGTGTATATACCGCTCTACTAGAACATTCCACAGGTGTGTGTATATACCGCTCTACTAGAACATTTCACAGGTGTGTGTATATACCGCTCTACTAGAACATTCCACAGGTGTGTGTATATACCGCTCTACTAGAACATTCCACAGGTGTGTGTATATACCGCTCTACTAGAACATTTCACAGGTGTGTGTATATACCGCTCTACTAGAACATTTCACAGGTGTGTGTGTATATACAGTATACCGCTCTACTAGAACATTCCACAGGTGTGTGTGTGTATATACCGCTCTACTAGAACATTCCACAGGTGTGTGTGTGTGTATACCGCTCTACTAGAACATTCCACAGGTGTGTGTGTGTATATACCGCTCTACTAGAACATTCCACAGGTGTGTGTGTATATACCGCTCTACTAGAACATTTCACAGGTGTGTGTATATACCGCTCTACTAGAACATTTCACAGGTGTGTGTATATACCGCTCTACTAGAACATTCCACAGGTGTGTGTATATACCGCTCTACTAGAACATTCCACAGGTGTGTGTATATACCGCTCTACTAGAACATTTCACAGGTGTGTGTATATACCGCTCTACTAGAACATTCCACAGGTGTGTGTATATACCGCTCTACTAGAACATTTCACAGGTGTGTGTATAAACCGCTCTACTAGAACATTTCACAGGTGTGTGTGTATATACCGCTCTACTAGAACATTTCACAGGTGTGTGTATACCGCTCTACTAGAACATTCCACAGGTGTGTGTGTATATACTGTTCTACTAGAACATTTCACAGGTGTGTATACACAGTACAGACCAAAAGTTTGGACACACCTTCTCATTCCAAGAGTTTTCTTTATTTTCATAACTATGAAAATTGTAGTCACACTGAAGGCATCAAAACTATGAATTAACACATGTGGAATTATATACCTAACAAAAAAGTGTGAAACAACTGAAAATATGTCATATTCTAGGTTCTTCAAAGTAGCCACCTTTTGCAGCAGACACATCTCTAGAACAACTGTTAAGAGGAGACTGTGTGAATCAGGCCTTCATGGTAGAATATCTGCTAGGAAACCACTGCTAAAGAAAGGCAACAAGCAGAAGAGACTTGTTTGGGCTAAAGAACACAAGGAATGGACATTAGACCAGTGGAAATCTGTGCTTTGGTCTGATGAGTCCAAACTTGAGATCTTTGGTTCCAACCACTGTGTCTTTGTACGACGCAGAAAAGGTGAACGGATGGACTCTACATGCCTGGTTCCCACCGTGAAGCATGGAGGAGGAGGTGTGGGGGTGCTTTGCTGGTGACACTGTTGGGAATGTATTCAAAATTGAAGGCATACTGAACCAGCATGGCTACCACAGCATCTTGCAGCGGCATGCTATTCCATCCGGTTTGCGTTTAGTTGGACCATCATTTATTTTTCAACAGGACAATGACCCCAAACACACCTCCAGGCTGTGTAAGGGCTATTTGACCAAGAAGGAGAGTGATGGGGTCTGCGCCAGATGACCTGGCCTCCACAGTCACCGGACCTGAACCCAATCGAGATAGTTTGGGGTAAGCTGGACCGCAGAGTGAAGGCAAAAGGGCCAACAAGTGCTAAGAATCTCTGGGAACTCCTTCAAGACTGTTGGAAGACCATTTCAGGTGACTACCTCTTGAAGCTCATCAAGAGAATGCCAAGAGTGTGCAAAGCAGTAATCAAAGCAAAAGGTGGCTACTTTGAAGAACCTAGAATATGACATATTTTCAGTTGTTTCACACTTTTTTGTTATGTATATTATTCCGCATGTGTTAATTCATAGTTTTGATGCCTTTAGTGTGAATCTACAATTTTCATAGTCATGGAAATAAAGAGAACTCTTGGAATGAGAAGGTGTGTCCAAACTTTTGGTCTGTACTGTATATATATATACCGCTCTACTAGAACATTCCATAGGTGTGTGTATATATACCGCTCTACTAGAACATTCCCTAGGTGTGTGTGTGTATACCGCTCTACTAGAACATTTGACAGGTGTGTGTGTGTATGTGTGTGTATATATATATATATATATATACTGTGGGCCAGATTCTCATAGAATTCCGGCGGCGTAGCGTAAGCCAGTTACACTACGCCGCCGCATCGTACTAGAGCAAGTGCTTTAATCTCAAAGCACTTGCTCCGTAGTTTTCGCCTGCGTCGCGTAAATCGCCCAGCGTAAACCCGCGCAATTCAAATGGGGCGGCTTGTATTTAAATTAAGTGCGCCCCCGTGTCGAACAAACTGCGCATGCGCCGGCCGGGGGAAAAGCCCAGTGAGCGTCATTTACGCAACTCCCTATTCGCGAACGAGTTAGTAAAACGACGTAAGCGACGGAAAAAGCAGACGCTGACCCGACACCATACTTAACATGGCATCCGACGGTACTTCGTAAGGTTACTCCACGTAGAAGCTGGGGTAACCTTACGCGGACTAAAACGACGTACGCGACGACGGGGCGGCGTAAAAGCGTTCGGGAATCGGCATACTACCTCATTTGCATATGCAAATGAAAAAACAACGTAAAGGCCACCTAGTGGCCGGAGTTGTCATTACAACTACGATCCGCAAGTGTAATGGTTTTACACTTGTTGGATGTAGAAGCGTATCTATGCAAAAGTGATGCTAAGCATCACGCGCATAGATACAAGGCAAAAAAAACGGCGATACGACGGGGTATCTGAGATACTCCGTCGTAACTCCGCTGAGAATCTGGCCCTATATATATATATATATATATATATATATATATATATATATATATATATATATATATATATATACATATAAGTGCAGAAAATAAGTATTTGAACACCCTGCTATTTTGCAAGTTCTCCCACTTGGAAATCATGGAGGGGTCTGAAATTGTCATCGTAGGTGCATGTCTACTGTGAGAGACATAATCAAAAAATAAAAATTCCAGAAATCACAATGTATGATTTTTTTAACTATTTATTTGTATGATACAGCTGCAAAGAAGTATTTGAACACCTGAGAAAATCAATGTCAATATTTGGTACAGTAGCCTTTGTTTGCAATTACAGAGGTCAAACGTTTCTTGTAGTTTTTCACCAGGTTTGCACACACTGGAGGAGGGATTTTGGCCCACTCCTCCACACAGATCTTCTCTAGATCAGTCAGGTTTCTGGGCTGTCGCTGAGAAACACGGAGTTTGAGCTCCCTCCAAAGATTCTCTATTGGGTTTAGGTCTGGAGACTGGCTAGGCCACGCCAGAACCTTGATATGCTTCTTACAGAGCCACTCCTTGGTTATCCTGGCTGTGTGCTTCGGGTCATTGTCATGTTGGAAGACCCAGCCTCGACCCATCTTCAAAGCTCCAACTGAGGGAAGGAGGTTGTTGCCCAAAATCTCGCAATACATGGCCCCGGTCATCCTCTCCTTAATACAGTGCAGTCGCCCTGTCCCATGTGCAGAAAAACACCCCCAAAGCATGATGCTACCACCCCATGCTTCACAGTAGGGATGGTGTGTTCTTGGATGGTACTCATCATTCTTCTTCCTCCAAACACGGTTAGTGGAATTATGACCAAAAAGTTCTATTTTGGTCTCATCTGACCACATGACTTTCTCCCATGACTCCTCTGGATCATCCAAATGGTCATTGGCAAACTTAACCACTTGACCACTGGGCACTTAAACACCCTTCCTAACCAGACCAATTTTCAGCTTTCGGTGCTCTCACAATATGAATGACAATTACTCAGTCATACAACATTCTACCCATTTGAAATTTTTGTCCTTTTTTTCACACAAATAGAGCTTTCTTTTGGTGGTATTTGATCACTTCTGGGTTTTTTATTTTTTGCGCTATAAAAGAAAAACGACTGAAAATTCTGTAAAAAAAAAAAAAAAAAACTTGTTTCTGTCATATTAGTGGGTTATTTCTCACACACAGCATATGCATACCACAAATTACACCCCAAAACACATTCTGCTATTCCTCCCGAGTATGGCGATACCACATGTGTGGGACTTTTACACAGCGTGGCCACATACAGAGGCCCCAACATGCAGGGAGCGCCATCAGGCGTTCTGGAACACCCAGACCAATTCTGACATTTCTCTCCTACATGTAAAAATCAACACTTATTTGCTAGAAAATTACATAGAACCCCAAAACATTATATATGCTTTTTTAGCAAAGACCCTAAAGAATACAATGGCGGTTGTTGCAACTTTTTATCGCGCACGGTATTTTCGCAGAAATTTATTGAACGCGTGTTTTTAAAAAAAACTGTTTTGTGCTAAAAAAAAAAAAAAAAACAAAACAGTAAAGTTAGCCCAATTTTTTTTCATAATGTGAAAGATGAAGTTACGCCGAGTAAATAGATACCCAACATGTCACCCTTCAAAATTGCGCACACTCGTGGAATGGCGCCAAACTTCGCTACTTAAAAATCTCCATAGGCGGTATTGCAGAGTATCGCGCAGGGTATTGCAGAGTATTGGGGTATTGCAAAGTATCATGCAGGGTATTGCCGAGTATTGGGGTATTGCCGAGTATTGGGGTATTGCCGAGTATTGGGGTATTGCAGAGTATTGGGGTATTGCAAAGTATCATGCAGAGTATTGGGGTATTGCCGAGTATTGGGGTATTGCCGAGTATTGGGGTATTGCCGAGTATTGGGGTATTGCCGAGTATCATGCAGAGTATTGGGGTATTGCCGAGTATTGGGGTATTGCCGAGTATTGGGTATTGCCGAGTATTGGGGTATTGTATTGCCGAGTATTGGGGTATTGCCGAGTATCATGCCGAGTATTGGGGTATTGCCGAGTATTGGGGTATTGCCGAGTGTATTGGGTATTGCAAAGTATCATGCAGAGTATTGGGGTATTGGCGAGTATTGGGGTATTGGCGAGTATTGGGGTATTGGCGAGTATTGGGGTTGGCGAGTATTGGGGTATTGCCGAGTATTGGGGTATTGGCGAGTATTGGGGTATTGGCGAGTATTGGGGTATTGGCGAGTATTGGGGTATTGGCGAGTATTGGGGTATTGCCGAGTATCATGCAGAGTATTGGGGTATTGCCGAGTATTGGGGTATTGCCGAGTATTGGGGTATTGCCGAGTATTGGGGTATTGGCGAGTATTGGGGTATTGGCGAGTATTGGGGTATTGGCGAGTATTGGGGTATTGCCGAGTATCATGCAGAGTATTGGGGTATTGCCGAGTATTGGGGTATTGCCGAGTATTGGGGTATTGCCGAGTATTGGGGTATTGCCGAGTATTGGGGTATTGTTGAGTATTGGGGTATTGTTGAGTATTGGGGTATTGTGGGGTACTGGGGTATTGTGGGGTACTGGGGTATTGTGGGGTACTGGGGTATTGTGGGGTACTGTGGGATTGTTGGGTACTGGGGGATTGTTGGGTACTGGGGGGATTGCAGGGTACTAGGGGATTGCAGAGCTGGGATGTTTTGAGGGATGGCTGGATCTGTGACTGCATTTGTCACAGATCCAGCCACAGCTCAGCTGCTGACACCCCGCTCCCCCCCCCTCTCCTCGCACACTGTACCGAACGGTACAGAGCGGAGAGCGAGGAGAGGGAGGAACCGGCGTCATCAAATGACGCCGGTTTGTTTACAAGTGATCGCGCCGTCATTCGACGGCGCGATCACGTGGTAAACGGCCGCTATCAGCGGCAATTTACCGTGATCCGTGATGCGCCGGGTCTTCTAGACCCGGCGAGCACGGACACTTTCGCGAGCGCGTCCCAGGGGACGCGCAATCGCGGAAGTGCACGAGGACGTCCCAGGGACGTCGTGTCAAAGCAACTCCACCGCGCCGTAGCAGTAAAATGCTTATGGCGCGGTGGGGAAGTGGTTAAGACGGGCCTTGACATGTGCTGGTTTAAGCAGGGGAACCTTCTGTGCCATGAATGATTTCAAACCATGACGTCATAGTGTATTACCAACAGTAACCTTGGAAACGGTGGTCCCAGCTCTTTTCAGGTCATTGACCAGCTCCTCCCGTGTAGTCATGGGCTGATTTCTCACCTTTCTTAGGATCATTGAGACCCCACGAGGTTAGATTTTGCATGGAGCCCCAGTCCGAGGGAGATTGACAGTCATGTTTAGCTTCTTCCATTTTCTAATGATTGCTCCAACAGTGGACCTTTTTTCACCAAGCTGCTTGGCAATTTCCCCGTAGCCCTTTCCAGCCTTGTGGAGGTGTACAATTTTGTCTCTAGTGTCTTTGGACAGCTCTTTGGTCTTGGCCATATTAGTAGTTGGATTCTTACTGATTGTATGGGGTGGACAGGTGTCTTTATGCAGCTAATCAGGGCTGGTGCAAGGATTTTTGACACCCTAGGCGAAACCTCATTTTGCCCCCCCCCCCCCCCCCATTGGATCACCCCTGACTCCACCCCCTTTTCCCTGTCCATGTAAACGGTGGGCTAGGGTACCATACGGACAGGCTAATTATGCAACTGCCTGTATGTATGAGCAGACAAATACACTAACAATGCTTTACGGGCTCCTAGTAAAAATAATAATAAATGCATTTTTTACCAGCAAAAATATCTGCATTTATATATGTTTTACAAAGCTGGACCTCCACACCTCCTATTACCCCTTCCCCCCCCCCCACACACATCAGCTCCCCTCTGTACCCCACCCCCCCCCCCCCAAAAAAAAATCAGTTCCTCTCTATACCCCCCCCCCACACACACACATGCACACATTAGTACATCAGTTCCCCTCTGTACCCCCCAGATCAGTTCCTCTCTGTACCCCCCCCCCCCACACACACACACATGCACACATTAGTACATCAGTTCCCCTCTGCCTCAACACCCCCCACAACCAAACACACATACCCCCCAAAATCAGTAAATCAGTTCCTCTCTGTACCCCCCCCCCCCAGGGTTGCCACCTTTTCTTTAAGCCAAACCGGACACATTAGCAGCGCACTGATTTTTTTCTCAGCAGTACATTCAATTCATTACCTCTGTACAGCGCAAGACCATTTTTATGTATTTAGGTAGTATACACTATACATATATTTTGTGATTAAATAACATTTCTAATCATATGGAGTTAATCTCAAGAGTCCCCCTTTACATCACAAAGTGGACATTCTTGACTTACAATTGCAGTGAGCAACCCTGCTGTGTAGCCACAGTCTGAGCCAGGGGTGGACTGAAGATCAGTTTAGATCAGATCAGTTTAAGGATGGCTATCTCATTGGAGCCAACATTAATGTGGCAGGCCAAAGCTTAGAGGCAATGAGCTCTGCAAAATGCAGAGTGGCAAAAGGAGTGTGGTGGGTATGATGGGGGCATGTACAGGAGAGGAGCGCAGAGGGGATGGTGGGGGTAGTATGCATAGGAGAGGAGTGCGGAGGGGATGGTGGGGGTAGTATACATAGGAGAGGAGTGCGGAGGGGATGGTGGGGGTAGTATGCATAGGAGAGGAGTGCGGAGGGGATGGTGGGGGTAGTATGCATAGGAGAGGAGTGCGGAGGGAATGGTGGGGGTAGTATGCATAGGAGAGGAGTGCGGAGGGGATGGTGGGGGTAGTATGCATAGGAGAGGAGTGCGGAGGGGATGGTGGGGGTAGTATGCATAGGAGAGGAGTGCGAGGGAATGGTGGTGGGGGTAGTATGCATAGGAGAGGAGTGCGGAGGGGATGGTGGGGGTAGTATGCATAGGAGAGGAGTGCGAGGGGATGGTGGGGGGGTGGGGGTAGTATGCATAGGAGAGGAGTGCGGAGGGAATGGTGGGGGTACTATGCATAGGAGAGGAGTGCGGAGGGGATGGTGGGGGTAGTATGCATAGGAGAGGAGTGCGGAGGGGATGGTGGGGGTAGTATGGATAGGAGAGGCGTGCGGAGGGGATGGTGGGGGTAGTATGCATAGGAGAGGAGTGCAGAGGGAATGGTGGGGGTAGTATGGATAGGAGAGGCGTGCGGATGATGCTAGCTGGATGTATGAAGTGGTCTCTGGGGGGGGGGGGGGGGGAATAGTGATGTAAATAAAAAAACAAAAGCTATTGTACTCATCCACTGATATTTACAACAATGAAAACTCTCAGCACTCTGTATGTACAGATGATGTGAAGATAATTTATGACCATTCATGTAACCTGTGTTATCCAAGCTCTGTACAGAAGTTTACACTCTCCATACACACAGGGTTAATGAATGGTCATAAATTACTGCACGTTATCTGACTGAGGAGGGGGGATGTTGTTATCTGACTGAGGAGGGGGGATGTTTGTAGACAGAGGTGTGAGGCTTGGAAGATATCTCAGACACACTCCAGATCCTCCTGTCACCTAACCCTTCACAGAAACTCGTGTCAGCTTCTCCCCTCAGGAGACTCAGGCAAAAACTCTCAGCTAACGGTCTCACCTCTTCCCTGCATGTAATGTGAGCAGCACCAGCCCGACATCATCTCCTCCTCCCGACCTCTGTATCCCCGCACACCTGTTTCCCTCTGTACACAATTCAATGCACTTGTGGTGGAGAGCGGTGAGGCTGCCTGTCCTCCCACCACAGATCACCGACAGTCCAGGAAGAGGGAGGGGAAATCACGGCAAGCCCGGACCTAACATGCAGGGCTTCCTTCTCAGGCCACTTAAATGCATCATGCAGTACTCGGCCGTCTGCTCTGTGTCCCATCTCTCTCTCTCTCCGCTCCTCTTCTCACTGCTGCCGCTTGGGCGGCATTGCAGGCTGAGGACAAAGCTCTAAAAAACAGGCTGGCAGAACGGGGGATGGAGAGGTGGAAATTGGAATTGTTTGTGCAGAGTCCGGCCGGGGATGTATTCAGAGGTGTGTTTTACCGCCCCCTAGCCTGGCGCCTATGCTGTCTCTTGTGTATAGTGTGGTGACACCGGCCGTCTGTCCCCGACTCCCCGCAGGTATTTTACAAGTTAGAATCTCCAGCGAGTGGGTGGAGATCCGGATTTTGCCGCACCTCCTACCCTGGCGCTCTAGGCAGCTGCCTGACTTGCCTATTGCTAGCGCCGGCCCTGCAGCTAATGACCTCAAACAGGTGCATCTAATTTAGGATAATAAATGGAGTGGAGGTGGACATTTTAAAGGCAGACTATGGGCTCTTTCACACGTCCGTTCAGTTTTTTAGATCAGTTTTTTCCCCCTTCAGTTGATCTGTTTTTTCGTCCGTTTTCCATCCGTTTTCCGTCCGTTTTTCATCTGATTTTTCGTCCTTTTTTTTTTTTTTTTTTTTTTTTTAGAACTTTTTTTTTTTACATATTTTGATGAAAAACTGACATTAGCGGATCGGATGGTAAACGGATCATCCGCTAACGTCCGTTTTTCGTCTGTTCCGTTTTTTTGACGGAAGAAAAATAGGGTTTTCTTCTGTCCAAAAAAACGGAGCTTACCGCAGACGGATGTTAACGGATGCTCATCCGCTAACGGACGCTAACCCATAGGGAAGCATTGAGGTCCGTTAACGGACGTCCAAAAAACGGACGAACTGAACGGACGTGTGAAAGAGCCCTAACAGGTCTTTGAGGGTCAGAATTCTAGCTGATAGACAGGTGTTCAAATACTTCTTTACAGCTGTATCATACAAATAAATAGTTAAAAATTCATAAATTGTGATTTCTGGAATTTTTTTTTTGATTATGTCTCTCACAGTGGACATGCACCTACGATGACAATTTCAGACCCCTCCATGATTTCCAAGTGGGAGAACTTGCAAAATAGCAGAGTGTTCTAATAATTATTTTCCGCACTGTATATATATATATATATATATATATATATATACCGCTCTACTAGAACATTCCACAGGTGTGTGTATACCGCTCTACTAGAACATTTCACAGGTGTGTGTGTGTGTGTGTATATATATATATAAGAAGGCCAGTATGGTGGTCTGAGTTTATGGGAGGATCCCAGAGGGTATTTAAGCAGCCCACTGACACATGCTCTATGTCGGTTCAGTGTGCAGTACTACACGTCACTGGGCCGACTTTTCCCAGCTCACCTCATGTCCGTGAGTCTGAGCATTCAATCGTTCAGAATGGGTTCAGACGGATGTTCGTGGTTACTAATGTTTACCAACGTTTCATTCACAGTCGTTTTCATAAAAATAAAAAAAAAGGAATATTGTCTCAGCAACTTGACACTTATTTGAGACCCTTGCAAATGTAATATCATCTCAGCTACCTCACACTCGTCTAGACCTTTGCAACCACACAATCTCGTCTCAGCAACCTAACACCCGTTCACACCTTTGCAGCCATACAAAGTCGTCTTAGCAAACTGACACTCATCTGACACCATTGCAAACGCAATATCGTCTCCGCAACCTGACACCCGTTCAGACCTTTGCAGCCATACATGGTCATCTCAGCAGCCCGACACTCACTTGAGACCATTGCAAACGCAACATCGTCTCAGCAACCCCTCACTTGTTGAGACCCGTGCAACCACACAAGGCCATCTCAAAACAACCTCATAATCATCGAGACCTTTGCAACCGTGCAATATCGTCTCAGCAAACCAGACTGAGACTCTTGCTACCGCGCAATGCCATCTCAAAACAAACCTCATAATCATCGAGACCTTTGCAACCACGCAACATCATCTCAGCAAACCAGACTGACACCCTTGCAACCACTCAAAACAAACCTTCATACTCGAGGCCCCTGCAACCACACAATATCATCCCAGCAACCTGACACTCACTGACACCCTTGCAACCACATAATATTGTCTGCAGTAGTATAAAACACTTTGCAGCGTGCACCACGTGCAAACCCGAATACAAACTAAACTTGCAAACACACCTCAGTGACAAACAATCAGCCACACAAACACACAGTGGCACCTAGTTGGCCATTCATCTTTAGTGGCACGCGGGCCACTCATCTTTTCCCTGTATTTTTCCCTGCAGTTAGTTCAGGTTTCCATCCAGCACCAGCGAGTGCACGTTGGTCAGCGAGTGCACGTTGGTCAGCGAGTGCACGTTGGTCAGCGAGTGCACGTTGGTCTGCGAGTGCACGTTGGTCAGTGAGTGCACGTATATCGTCTTGTTGAGCACCTGTGTATTGTCTTGATTTTCTCACACCAATGCAAGATCCAGTCCAAGTTCTCAAACTAGACCAAGCATCAGTAGCAGACTTAGCTATGTGGGACAACTTCCCCACCTGATAGAACAGCATTTCAATCTTCATCCCGGCAGTGTCAGCCGAGCCACCACAGGCTTTTGCGTGCATTTTTCGTCCGCCACTTGTTCTCCAAACCTTGGCCCCCAGAAATTCTCTTAAATTTCTGCTTCACCCAGTCTTCATCACGCCTCGTGCTGTACCCCATTGTGGCAGCTGCCCAGGTGTGGGGCCACACTTGTACTGGACAGACAGTGTTCTTCACCACAGACAATCAGGCCACAGCCGACTTCATCAATTAAGGTAGATCAAGCCTCTCCCCATCACGTCCTTCCTGCGCAGGCTCGCGCAGCTGTCACTCCGTCACCAGTTTAATATCTTCTGTAGACATATTCCAGGCAAATGCAAAATCGCAGCTGATGCTTTGTCCCATTCCAACCTTACTTTGTTTTTCCAGCAAGAGCCTGGAGCCGACCCAATAACCATCCCTGTCCCACCCTGGTCATTGCTGACGATGGACTGAAGTAGCATCTCACCAACTCAACCCAGCTTATTAACCACTCCTTGGCACGGAACACACTGAAGGCCTATCGCACTGCTTGGAACACTAACCGCTAATTTTTGGCTACTTGCCTCGGAGCAGCAATAGGCAACGTTAGACACGTACTAGCCTTCATATCGTATTGCCACACGCAGCTGACCCTTTCTCACAATACTATCACGCCATATCTAGATGGCGTCCAGCATTTCCTGTCCCTGCAGGACCCCAGTAAACTGTCAGTATTCTCGAGCCCAAGCAGTCAAGTCCCTCCTACAGGGCATACAGAAGCACCAACCTGTAGTCAGTGGCAAGCGCCTACCTTTCAAGAGTGCCCTCTTTAGGGACATGTCTGAAATCCTTACTCGTTCCCCATTTAGGGCCTTGCCCAGCATAGTCACCCAAGCAGCCATCTACCAGGCCTTCTACGGTTCCCTATGACCTAGTGAATTAACAGTCAGTGGCTCCGGCAGTCAGACACTGCTCCGACGCCACCCGGCTCGCTTTCGAACCCCTACACTCTCAGTCTGCAAACGCAACAAACCAGCCCCGGGGGTTGACAATAACCTGTTTCAGACTAACAATGCCTGACGCCCATTGACGGTGCTCGACCGACTACTGCTCCATCTGTATTGGAAAATAAGTGTAGCGCCAAAAAGAGAAAATCCACTTGTGAAGTGGAAAGTGGAGACAGGAGCTCCAATCCTTATTCTCACTCGTGTTAAGGGTGTCTCTCCCTTAAGTGATGGTTAAATATCAAAAGTGAAAAAAAATTATAATATACAGGTATGGCCGTGATCTGCCTTATCATAAACACAAAACAACACAAAAAAAACAAAACTTTTGCAAGTGATGATAAAAAATCGTGCTGCACAAATAGTGTAAACAAAGGCCCCAAGTATCAAACCTTAGACCAAAAATATAAATCTGTAAAAATAATCACAGTGACACCTCTAAAATAATGTGCACCCTCAAGTGGAAGAGGGTTGTGAATATACTAGATTGGTATGATCAAACACCATCTATGGAAAAGTTCAAGAGCCTAAACGAGGTCTCCACAGGACATCAACACTGGGTCCTGAAGATAGTCTTGAAACTGGAAAGGTGAGTCCGCCCACTCTATGGGTCTTATGAACAAAAACTTTCCTCCCACGGTAGATGTAAACAGGTTCAAGCACTTCAGAAGATGATATCCAAAAGTGTGGAAATGTAGAAATAATGAGGTACTCTTACCGGATTCTGTGGACCCGTAACTCACCGTACGGTGGAGGGTCTATAGAGCATAGATCAATCCGTGGCTGTCTCCTCTTTGTCCTCTCCGTGATGTCATCAGGGAAATGGCAGGATCCAGAGGGCCTCCGGTGTTTGAAGATGATATTCACGATCAAGGATATAAAGATGTGACTCCATAAACCGAAAATGGTGTATTCAATCAGTGGATATTTACACCCAAAAAGGAGAAAAAATTCTCATAGTGTGAAAATGTATAAAAATTTATTAAAAAACAAAATAAAAATGTAAAAATATACATAAACAGTCCCACAGCAAAATGTCACACTCCAATCCAAAAAGAATATGAATATAAAATGGTCCCAATGGGAAACCACATCACAGATAGAAATGCACTTTAACTCCACCACCTTGGATAGGTGAGAGTATATCAAAAAATGTGCAAAAGGTTGGGAATGACCCCAGCGTATCCGACCGGTTTCGTCTTAGACAGACTTCTACAGGGGTGTATAGAATGTACTGCTCCATCTACCCAGCCAATCTGATGGTAGATTTTTGCTACCTTTTCTAAACCAGCTCCCTGAGTGGCAGCCAGTTTGTTAAGCATGTCAGAATCCTAAGCAACTTGGGCTTCAAACCCCAGTCAGTTCTCTGGACATTCTTTCTGAATTAGAGCAGCCTCAACTGCCTCCCAACAGGGAGTACCAGACCACGTAATCAAGATACCAGGCTGATAGGAAGTCTCCTTGTTTTGCCACATACATCCCAAATCCTCAGGAAGAAATGGCACAAGCCTTTACCAAGCTGGCTCAATAAATACAAGAAATCAATAAAAGCTATTTCCCTATCTGAGTCTTTTGCCCC
Organism: Rana kukunoris; assembly: GCA_029574335.1. Lineage (NCBI taxonomy): Eukaryota > Metazoa > Chordata > Amphibia > Anura > Ranidae > Rana > Rana kukunoris. The sequence continues at coordinate 145,747,800 of CM056059.1, read as the reverse complement.
CTTTTTCTTGGCATACTGACCAGACCACCAAGGCACACTTCAGGTCTATTTATGTTGTAAGTCTTGTCGCGTGTTTATGTGATCCACATCACTCTCGGTCAGAGGGCCACGACCATAAATAAGAAGGCCAGTATAGTGGTCTGAGTTTATGGGAGGAGCCCAGAGGGTATTTAAACAGCCCACTCACACATGCTCTTTGTCGGTTCAGTGTGCAGTACTACACGTCACTGGGCCGACTCTTCCCAGCTCACCTCATGTCCGTGAGTCTGCGCATTCAATCGAATTCGACACCCTCCCGCCCTTCCCTTTTCCAGGGCACTTCTCAGAATATCCTTCTTCAATTAACTACCCATTACTTACTTTGGGTATGCCCCCTTTTCTTGGCATACTGACCAGACCACCAAGGCACACTTCAGGTCTATTTATGTTGTAAGTCTTGTCGCGTGTTTATGTGATCCACATCACTCTCAGTCAGAGGGCCACGACCATAAATATATATATATATATATATATATATATATATATATATATATATATACCGCTCTACTAGAAATTTCCACAGGTGTGTGTGTATATATACCGCTCTACTAGAACATTCCACAGGTGTGTGTATACCGCTCTACTAGAACATTTCACAGGTGTGTGTATGTATACCTACTAGAACATTCCCGGGAACATGTATTGATTGGTATGGGACGCTGGCCACAGCTGGCGTATCTAAACCCTGAGAACCAATGTAACTGCCACTTTCCATTTCTTAGATGGGTGGCTCTCTTTCTCCAGTCATCTTTGTCTCGTCATTCCTACCTCACGGTAAAATTTTGAAACGGAGTTCCACCGTTAAAAAAAAAAAACATTAAAAGCCAGCAGCTACAAATACTGCAGCTGCTGACTTTTAATATATGTACACTTACCTGTCCTGGAGTCTAGCGACGTCAGGAGCAGAAGAAGAGCGAATCTATCTACTGCCCCCTACCACCATCCTCAGTGAGGGAACCTGGAAGTGAAGCGTTCCGGCTTCACTGCCCGATTCCCTACGGCGCGAGTCGCGCTGTGCCGCCTCACTGGTCCCTATTGTGTTCTGGGAGCCGAGTGTTTCCCAGAACACAACGGGCGGGTGCGGGAAGTGACGTACTACCCGCAGGAGGACTCCCGTAAGTGGGTGCTAACGTGGCAAACTGGGGGTGTGCAGACCACACCGCCACTTTGCCCTGTGCTAAAAAGCACATTTCCCATCTTAATGAGATAATGCTATATTTAAGCTAAAATAAGTTCACTCACCATGCATTCGGTCTGCCATACCAATCAAAGACACCACAACAGCTTCTTCTCATCCATAGCTCCCAGACATAACTGCCCCTAGCAGCAGCTAGCTCCATTTATTTTATAGTCTCAACAAGAGTAACAAAAGAAGGTGGTGGCTTCACAAAACAGCCAATCAGACATGTGTGTATACTTTCAAAATAAACCAATCACAGACATGTGATTCAAATAATGCTAGTAGTGAGGTGTGCGAACAGCTGGGTGCCGAGCCATACTCTGTTAAACAAAGGAATCAGAAAGAATGGCTCTGCCCAAAGCCGTGTGCAAACCAAACCACCGCCATCATTGCAAACCATACTTAAATCATGGATCAGATACCCATAAAATCTGTATAGTTATGCTCCAGTTTCCATGTACGCAGATCTGTCCACTCGGAGTCATTTAATGCAGTCGACAAGAAGTGGCCAGTCCCTTGCTGAGGCATAAATGAACATCCCTAAAAGGAGCTCGCAAATCGTTGTCCATGAAAAGGTGTTTGCGCCAATGGCCTTCCACCAACGTCTGTATGCGTGAATACGCTCACCTGAGCGCATTACAGCAAAACCGACACTGGGGGACATCTGACAACATACATTTATAGAATTTTCCACAACAGTGCAAATACCAGTCGTAGACAGATATCTGCACCCCCCTCCCCCTAAAAAGTGTCAAATGTGTCACCCTGGATCGGTGGTGGGGGGGGGGGTTTCGATGAGCGGAAGTTCTACTTTTGGGTGGAGCTCCGCTTTAAGTGATCCTGCCATATACCAGGCAAAGTTCACTTTTATTATATCTCTGTAATGCATCAATAAAAATATTGAACAACAAAAGTGCTATGACTACAGAACACCTCCTCCTCTCTGACATAGGGAGGTGACCTGGTCATGGCTGACATTGCCACGGATGGAAGATGGAGTGTAGTAGAAATGTGTTGGCTCACTAGGGTAAAGAGCTCACTGGATTTCTGTCAGATCAACCAATTTCTGTACTTAAAGTGACACTAAAGGTTAAAAAAAAAAACAATGTCACACTTGCCTCCACTGTGCAGTTTGTTTTGCAGAGTGGCCACGAACATCCTCTTCTGGGGTCCCACGGCGGCTCCTCCCTGTATTAGATAACCCCCTCTGGGAAGCTCTCTCCCAAGGGGGTTACCTTGTGTGCGCGCTCCTGAGTCATACACTCGGCATCTACAGACACCAAGTGTATGATTCGGCCTGCATCATTGTATTTGATTGATAGCAGCGGGAGCCAATGGCTGCGCTGCTATCAATCTATCCAATGAAGAGCTGAGAACTTGTGGAGAGAGCGGAAATTTGGGGCTCAGGTAAGAAAAAAGGGGAGGGGCTGGGGGGTCGGACATTGCAAGTTGTTGTTTTCACCTTAATGTATAGGATGCACAATTCTTTACAACCCCATTAAGAGTTCTTCTTATCATTTCTGTTCTCAGGTGAAACCAAGGAGCAGGTTACTCACTCAGTGTTTGTGGAGAGACTCCGGAAGGTTGGCCTGGAAGTCATTTACATGATTGAGCCCATTGATGAATATTGCGTCCAGCAGCTGAAGGAGTTTGAGGGGAAGACGCTGGTCTCTGTCACAAAGGAAGGACTGGAGCTCCCGGAGGATGAAGAGGAGAAGAAAAGGCAGGAGGAGAAGAAATCCAAGTATGAGAACCTGTGTAAGATCATGAAAGACATACTGGAGAAGAAAGTAGAGAAGGTTGGTATTCGCACTCGCAGGTCCAGTGCGCGTCCTTATCTGTTGTTTTCCGGCTTCTAATGTCACATTTTTTATTTTTAGGTTGCTGTGTCCAACAGACTGGTGACCTCCCCGAGTTGTATAGTAACAAGTACATACGGCTGGAGCGCCAACATGGAGCGTATCATGAAGGCGCAGGCCTTGCGGGATAACTCCACAATGGGCTACATGGCGGCCAAGAAGCATCTAGAGATTAACCCTGACCATTCCATTATCGAAACGCTGAGGCAGAAGGCCGACGCCGACAAGAATGACAAGTCTGTGAAGGATCTGGTGATTCTTCTGTATCAAACTGCACTTCTGTCATCTGGCTTCAGCCTGGAGGACCCGCAGACACACGCCAACCGCATCTACAGGATGATCCAACTTGGTCTAGGTGAGTTCTGGACACCAGAAATTCACATGTCCTCCTCCTGAAGGTGAATGGGGCCAGATTTGTTTAGCTTATCTGAATGATGCGACTCACCTAGGATGCTGGTAATTCATCCACTTTGATGGGACCAAATCAGGACTAACCTTGAGAGCCCATTCACACAGGGGCGGCACGACTTTGGGGGGTGACTCGGCAAGGCGACTTGCAAAATGACTTCTGTATAGAAGTCAATGCAAGTTGCCCCCAAAGTCGTACAAGACTTTCGTTGCTCCTATTAGAATGGTTCTATTGAACAGAGCGATACGCGACTTGTCAGGTGGCTTTCGCCCCTGTGTGAATGGGCTCTTAAGCTGCCAATATCTGAATATTCCCATTGCCTGGCTCTGACTGCTGGCCTGGAGTAAGTGTCCAGTTCTGGGTTCATGTACTGAAACTGCTCTCCTCTGTCCCAGGAATGTGATGTCCACACTGGGGAGGGTGTCTGCAGATTTCGGACCTTTTGGCCATGTTGATTTTTAATCCTGACTCGCTTTGTGAGCGTTGTCTTGCAGGATTCAAGCCGCTGGGGTGTGCAGTACCGCATTTGGCCAGATGTGTGGGGTCGGCGTTGACGTTCGGAAACACTACGTTCCTGAGTGTCTCCAGCGCCCCCACACCTCTGGTCACATGCAATGCTGCATACACCGGCACCACGGCACCTCTGGTCATATGTGGTACTTCATACACCGGTGCCACGGCACCTCTGGTCATATGCAGTACTGCATAGACCAGCAGTGGCTTTGGAACTGATTATCTGAGTTTCCATTATTTCCTATGGGGAAACTCGCTTTGATATACGTGTGTTTTGGATTACAAGCATTCTCCTGTAACGAATTATACTCGTAATCCGAGGTTCCACTGTACTAAAAAAAAAAAAAACTGGATTTGGTGTTGTACTTTGGATGAGGAAGGGATGAATAACAAATACGTTGAGAGATGTATATTAATATTTTATTTCTAATGGTTATTATGATACGTTATGAACAAAAACACAGCACCTTTTACAGAAAACACCAAACCTATTGCCTCCAGCTTATATGAAGTGTACACAGCACAGTAAGAAAGGTGAAAAGCTGTACTAGGAAACGAGTATTATATATCGTGTGTCACGTGATGAGTAAAACACGGTCACGCGATGAGAGAGACAATGTATTATTACGAAGTAATAATCCTCTACCTCAAACAGGGCACTCAGTTTGAAAAGGTCTCCACAACCTCCATAGACAATCGGGAACATTAAATTTGCATCTGAAATGGACCAAAAGACACACAGGGCCAGATTCAAGTAGAGTTGCGCTGGAGTATTTCGATATGCGCCGCGTAACTGTGAATATGCGCAGTCGTTTCTATGTGGCCGTACCCACCAAACTAGAAGCGACAGAAAACGGGCCATTTCCGATCGGCTTAACTTTCCGACGCCAGAGTCTCGTCAGCGCATAATTTCGCTTGGCGCATCAGTCGCGCCTATTGATTTCCCCTGCAAATATGCAAATGAGGGAGATTTCCAGATTCGCGAACGGATTAGCACCATACGCTGGCTACATGCGCCGCGCGTATCTCGTCCGTCCGGCGCAAAGTTATTTCTACAAATAGCTGCTTTATCTTTACTCCAGACAGCCACAGGTCAGCAGGAGAGCAGCTACAGCAGCAGTGTTACCGACGAAACTTGCAAGGACAACACCTCTGTGTGCCAACATGCCAGGGGCAGTCGTGGTCCTAGCACTAGTACTGGGTCCCTCGCTACGGAGGAGGCGGGCACGTGAGAGGATATACCGCACGCGCATGAGCCTCTTTGGCATGGGGGATGAGGAGGTGTATCGCCTCTTCAGATTCAGCCCTGATGCAATACTTGAACTAACCACAACCCTGCAGGAGGACATCACCAGCAAGACACACCGCTCACAAGCAGTGCAGCCACTGGTGAAGGTACTGGCAACACTTCATTCCTTGCAAGTGGATCATTCCAGCGTACAAGTGGAGTGGTGGCTGGGATGTCACAATCCTCCGTGAGCAGATGTGTGCATCAGGTTGTCCCTGCAATCCTCAGACGCATGTCCAACCAGTTCATCAGACCCACCACTGAGGAGCTGCGGCTGAAGGCAATGACAGATTTCTACAGAATTGCCAGATTCCCACGCACTGTGGGGGCCATTGATTGCACACATGTGGCCCTACAGCCCCCCAGTGCCACAGAGCACATATACCGCAATCTGAAGCATTGGCACTCCATCAACGTACAGGTGATAGCCGATGCCCAACCCCTCATATGGCACGTCCGTGCCAAACACCCCGGATCCAGCCATGACAGCTTCATATACCGTCAGAGTCCCATCCCAGCAGAATTCGAGCAGAACATGTATGGGGACAGCTGGCTGGTTGGTGAGTGACATGGGTGGCAGGCATGACTATCCCCTCCCGTGATGCACATCACAAGGGGCACATGCATGACTAACATCCTCCTGTCTTTTCCCTTCCAGGTGACTCTGCATATGCACTGGGACCCCATCTCATGACTCCTTTCCGGAACCCCCAAACCAGAGGAGAGAGAAAATACAATGAAGCACACATCAAAACCCGTGCAGTGGTGGAGCAAACATTTGGGCTCCTGAAGTCCCCTTTCCGCTGCCTGTAAAGTCCGGGGGGACCCTATTGTATTCCCCTACCTTTGTGTGTCAGATCATCGGTGCATGTTGCATTCTGCACAACTTTGCTATGAGAAAAGGCCTGCAGATTGAAATGCGTGATGACCTGACCCCCGAACCAGACAGCCCCCCCCCTGCCAGAGGAGACCCATTCAGCTGATGGAAGAGCAGTCAGGAGGGTCCTTGCCGTAGGCATCTTTGGACAATAAACCAAAACATTAATCACACAGACAATGCACGCGTGTACACCACTGATGTCCCTAGATCACACACACCACATCCACATTGCATTGGATTAGCCCAAGTCCAGCATGTAGGACTTGGGAGCAGCAACGCCAGCGTCAAGACCCCAATGATGTCGCTGTCCATTCATACACCTTTCACACGTCATTCATACAGCCGTGGGGTTAACTTCACCACCTGTCACGTACCTGGTTGTAGAGTCCAACATGCAGGGAGCGGCCTCTCATAAGCCTCTGACACAGGAGTCCCTGATAGAGCAGACAGGGGAACCCGGGTCAAGAGGGGCACAAGTGCCTAGTGGTAGCTGGTGGCGGACCGGAGGAGGATTGGCACGGGTCCTGGCAGGGAACCACGGCACACTGGGACGGTGCGGTAGCGCTTGCTGTGTCAGAGCCCAAGGATTGGTGCACACCGGATCAGATGGCAGATCAGGAAACCGGAACAGATCCGAAGGGGTTAAATCAGTCCAGACAGGTTTAATACAGGCTGATAGCAGGTAGCAGAACCAGGGGGTCAAGCAGAATCGGTGGTCAGGTCAAGCCGGGGTCAAGGGCAGGCTGCAGGCAGAGGTATGTCACGGGAAGCCGGGTCAGGTAAACAGAGATCAATCAGGTTAGCAGGTGCAGAGTCTATCCGGAAACGCTGTAGACTGGTCAGCAAGATGCACCAGGACCAGACAGCTTAAGTAGCATTCCTTGGCGCCAAAACCGTGTCAGCGTGCGCGCGCCACAAGCACGGGCGCGCGCCCGCGCACACGGCCGCGCGCATGCGCGCGCAAACAGGCGCCAGCGCGCGTGCGTCGGGATCGGCTGGATCTTCCATCATGACATTGCCCCCCCCCCCTACGGGCAGCCTCCGGATGCCCAACTGTGCCAACCTTCTTGGATGCGCCCTTTTAAAGGCCTGGACCAGTCTCTGAGCGTGAATGTTGGCTTCTGGTTCCCAGGAATTCTCTTCCGGACCGTAGCCCTTCCACTTTAGAAGGTATTGTATCTGGTTACGTCTCTTCCGACAATCCAAGATAGATTCCACCTCGAACTCCTCTTCGCCGTTAACAAGCACCGGCTTAGGGGGACCGACATTCCGGTTGGTGAAGGGGTCCGGGACTATGGGTTTGAGCAGTGCCACATGGAAGACTGGATGGATCCGAAAAGAAGCAGGTAACTTTAATTCGTAGGCCACTTCATTAATTTTTCTGAGTATCTGGAAGGGACCCACAAACTTAGGGCCGAGTTTCTTGGACGGGCAGGCTAGCCTTAGATTCGAAGTGGACAGCCAGACTTGGTCTCCCGGTGCCAAGTCAAGTTCTCCTCTCCTCCTCCTGTCAAACACCTCCTTATTATACTCCTGGGTCCTTGCCATGGTTTCCTGGAGTACTTTGTTGTTGGTGGCAAAGAAGTCCAGGGTTTCTTGTGCAGCCGGTACTGAGCATTCCGGAATATTGTTAGATAGGAATAGAGGATGAAAACCGTAGTTGGCGAAAAACGGGGACTGTTTAGTAGCTGAATGGACTGAATTATTATAAGCGAACTCCGCAAGGGGCAGCAGAGAGGCCCAATCATCTTGTGAGAAACTGGAAAAGCACCGCAGATATTGCTCGAGCGTCTGGTTGGTGCGCTCGGTCTGGCCGTTGGTCTGAGGGTGGTATGCAGATGAGAAGGAAAGTTCAATCTTCAGCGCTGCACATAGCGCTTTCCAAAATCTAGAAGTAAACTGCACCCCACGGTCCGATATGATGTTAGCGGGTACGCCATGAAGTCTCACCACCTCTTTAATGAATATCTTTGCTGTCTCGGCAGCGGTAGGGGTCCCCACCATCGGCAGAAAGTGCGCCATTTTTGAGAGCCTATCAACCACCACAAAGATGGTGGTAAAATCTTCAGATGGAGGTAACTCAACAATAAAGTCCATCGAAATCATCCTCCAAGGTTTTTCTGGAACAGGCAGTGGTTTAAGCAACCCCCAAGCTCTGGTTCTGCTACCTTTATGCTGGATACAGGTGGTACAGGATTGTACATAATTTTTACAGTCTTTAAGTAATTGCGGCCACCAGAAGGTACGCTGGAGGAGCTTGGATGTCTTGTGTATTCCAAAGTGGCCTGCCAGCTCATGATCATGGCAGGACTTGAGGACCGCTATTCGCAGCTGTTGTGGCACGAAGATCTTGTCCTTATTCCAAAGCAGGTTGTCTCTTAACTGAAGAGCAGGGTCTGGGGGTAAGGAGATCTCTGAAGAGGCCTGCTTAATTTGAGAAAGAAGGTCTCCTTGCAACATGAGGAAATTGCCAGGAGCAAGAATGGTGTCCGGTGATGAAGGGGCTTCAGTCCCATTGAACATCCGGGAGAGTGCGTCCGGCTTGGTATTTTTCGAACCAGGTCTGTAGGTTATATGAAAAGAAAACCGAGTAAAGAACAGCGCCCATCTGGCCTGACGTGGCTTGAGTCTTTTGGCGACCTTTAGATATTCTAAGTTCTTGTGATCAGTATAGATCAGGATAGGGTGTGCAGCACCCTCGAGAAGGTAACGCCATTCTTCAAGAGCTGCTTTGATTGCTAGCAGCTCCCTGTCCCCGACGTCATAGTTCCTCTCTGCTTCTGATAGTTTGCGAGAAAAAAAAGCAACTGGGTGTAAAAGGGATTTGGACCCCTGCCTCTGGGAAAGCACTGCTCCGACCGCCACCTCAGAAGCGTCCACCTCCAAGATATAGGGTAAGGCTGGGTTAGGATGTTTCAGGATGGAGGCAGAGATGAAGAGGTCCTTTAAGGTGGTAAAGGCAACTTGGGCTTCGGGAGACCACAGGAACCGGGTGCCTTGCTTGGTCAGACTTGTGATAGGGGCAATTATGGCGGAGAAGCCCTTGATGAACTTCCGGTAAAAGTTTGCAAACCCCACGAAGCGCTGGACCGCTTTTTTATCGGTGGGAGCGGGCCATTCTGTGATAGCAGTGACCTTCTGAGGGTCCATCTTGACACCTTCTATTGAAATTATCAATCCCAAGAACTGAATGCTCACACGTTCAAACTCGCATTTCTCTGCTTTAACGTACAGGCTGTGTTGGCGGAGCCGGGCTAGAACTTTTTGGACATGTTTCCGATGGTCTGGCAGGGAGGACGAGAAAATCAGAATGTCATCCAAGTAGATGATGACGAACAGATCAAGGTAGTCTCTGAAAATGTCATTTACAAAATGTTGAAATGTGGCGGGGGCGTTACAAAGCCCGAAGGGCATAACTAGGTATTCAAAATGCCCGAATCTGGTGCGGAACGCGGTCTTCCACTCATCGCCATCCCTAATGCGGACAAGATTATAAGCTCCACGGAGGTCAAGTTTGGTAAAAATAGTGGCTGCTCCAAGTCTCTGAAATAATTCGGGAACCAAAGGAAGGGGATACCTGTTTTTGATCGTTATTTTGTTTAACTCCCGGTAGTCTACGCAGGGGCGTAGGGAATGGTCCTTTTTCTCTACAAAGAATATGCCGGCCCCTGCAGGGGATGTGGAGGGGCGTATGAACCCCTTTTCGAGGTTCTCGTCGATATAGGATTTTAGGGTGCCCAACTCCAATTCGGTCAAGGGGAATATCCTTCCGAACGGGATTTCTGCTCCTGGTAAAAGTTCGATAGGGCAGTCATAGGACCTGTGTGGTGGTAAAGTCTCTGCTCCTTTTTTGCTAAATACATCCAAAAAACTGTGGTAGGCTTCCGGGACAAGCTGGCGGTTTTCCATTTCAGATTCTGAACATAGCAGGGGGGACAAGGTGCCCGCAGGTTCCTGGAGGCAATGTTGGCGGCAGTAAGAGGACGGGAAACAGATTTTTCCAGACTCCCAATCAATCTGAGGGTTGTGGGCTTTCAACCATGGCATGCCCAGGATTACAGGAAATATTGGGGACACGATTATGTCCAGGCAGAGCAATTCCCAGTGATTGTTGGAGATGAGTGCATACAAGGGGATTGTTTCATGCGTGACAGGACCGGATCTGATGGCTGATCCATCGGCTAAGTGAACGGTGAGCTCCTGGCGTCTAGGTCGTAGGGGGATTCCATGACGGGTGGCAAAGGAGGCATCCATGAAGCCGCTGCAGGCGCCAGAATCAATAATGGCGGGAACCTGGACGTTCCTTCCTGGGAGCTGCAGGGAGATGGAGACAGCCAGGTGAGTATCATTATTACATAAAGCAGAGGAAAGGACAGGTGGACAGACTGAGCACTTACGGAATTTAACGGGACAGGTGTTTACATAGTGCCCGGATCCTCCACAGTACAGGCAAAGGTTGTTGAGTCGGCGCCGCTGGCGCTCCTCCGGAGTCAAGGATGGCCGAAGAAGACCCAGTTGCATGGGCTCCGGGAGGTCGGAGGAGGCTGGTACAGGATTTGGAGGAAGCAGGTGTGGAGGGCCTGGCACACGTGGCATCATCCACATGGGACGTGTGGGGCCGGATGTACGTTCAGCACGCCGCTCCCTCAACCGTCTGTCAATCTGAACAGAAAGAAGGATGAGAGCTTCAAGCGTTGCAGGGACGCCCACTCGGGCCAGCTCGTCCTTCAAGGATTCCGAAAGACCCATGCGGAACTGGTGACGCAGGGCAGCATCGTTCCAGTTGGTATCGGAACTCCACTGTCTAAATTCTGCCACATAGTCCTCTACTGCCCTGCGCCCCTGCTGTAGAGCGCATAATGCCGCTTCAGCAGTAGCTGCTAGTTGAGTGTCTTCATAAATGAGGTCCATGGCTTCGAAGAAGGTGCTAAGGCGATTAAGACTTTCTTCCTTGCGCTCCAAGAGGCGGTGTGCCCATGTTTGAGGTTCGCCAGATAGTAATGAAATGACGAAACCCACCTTTGTGGTCTCCAGAGAAAAGGTTCTAGGTTGCAGAGCGAAAAAAAGTTCACAAGCATTACGAAAAGCTCTGTACTTGCTGCGATCACCGGAAAATCTTTCCGGGGTGGGAACTCTGGGTTCTGGTGGCAACATCACCACGGATGGGGCAGCAGAGGTTCCAGAAGCTGTAGGTGCTGCTGCAGCCAAAGTCTGAACACGCCCCTCCAGACGGGTATAACCTTCTTGCAAGTTCCTTACAGCTGCGGTGAGGCCATCCAAATGGCGACATAAGTCCTCTATGGGAGACGCTCCCTGCGTGGGCTCGGACATGGCTGACCAGTACTGTCACGTACCTGGTTGTAGAGTCCAACGTGCAGGGAGCGGCCTCTCGTAAGCCTCTGACACAGGAGTCCCTGATAGAGCAGACAGGGGAACCCGGGTCAAGAGGGGCACAAGTGCCTAGTGGTAGCTGGTGGCGGACCGGAGGAGGATTGGCACGGGTCCTGGCGGGGTCCTGGCAGGGAACCACGGCACACTGGGACGGTGCGGTAGCGCTTGCTGTGTCAGAGCCCAAGGATTGGTGCACACCGGATCAGATGGCAGATCAGGAAACCGGAACAGATCCGAAGGGGTTAAATCAGTCCAGACAGGTTTAATACAGGCTGATAACAGGTAGCAGAACCAGGGGGTCAAGCAGAATCGGTGGTCAGGTCAAGCCGGGGTCAAGGGCAGGCTGCAGGCAGAGGTATGTCACGGGAAGCCGGGTCAGGTAAACAGAGATCAATCAGGTTAGCAGGTGCAGAGTCTATCCGGAAACGCTGTAGACTGGTCAGCCAGATGCACCAGGACCAGACAGCTTAAATAGCATTCCTTGGCGCCAAAACCGTGTCAGCGTGCGCTGCAGAGGTGCACCATCTCTGCAGAGGTGGTGTGGGCACTCTCCTCCACCTCGGTGTCTTCAGCACCCAGGGGCTCGTCCTCAGGATCCCGTTGGGAGGTTGGGGTGGACTGGCCGGCAAGAGATGATGGCCCAGCTCCGTCATCTGTGGATGACACAAAGCAGACACATGTTGGTGGTCACACACACTTGGCACATGTACCCCCCCCCCCCCCCCCCCACATGCAACACACCAAATAGGGTATAAAAAACACTTACCTGTCCTGGAGCCTTCCTCCACGGAGTCATATCCAGGGACCCCCTCCAACTGCTCCCTGTCCAGGCAGCGGGCGACCACCTCCTCCTCCGTGGTCAGGCTGACCGGACATGGGGGTCCACCACCTGTGCCCCGCTCATGGCTCTGAATGGTGGCCACCTTGCCACGGACCTTGCGCCGCAGGTCATTGATTTTTTTTTTGAATATCCCCAGCAGTCCGGGTGGAGTACCCCAACACATTGACCCTGCCAGCAATGGTGTCCAGGATGCCCTGCTTCCTCTCCCGGCTGGTCTTACGACTTTTTTTCCCGTGGAGGAAATCATTAAAAGTCTCCATAGCGGAGATTATAACTGAGACCTCCTGGGAGTTAAAATTGAGATTCCTCCTCTCTTTGGGGGTAGCGGGAGCAGCCATCACAGAGCAAAAGTAAATTCCCTGGGGTGGGGGGAAACGGAAATACTTTTGCGCCGGAATGGCGCTTCCGCTGGCGCTTTTATACACGCAACGGAACACATTGCGCTGACGTTTCCCGTGAAGTGGTGCCGACGGAAGTTGTGAGCATGCACACAAGGGGGCGAGTGGAGCCTCACTCACTGCGCATGCTCCGTGGATGATGCGCTGAACCTAAGCCTCTGCGCTGGGCTCCGCCCATCATTTACATATGATCACACCCACTTCCACTTGCGTCGGGTTACGCCAGCGCATTATTGTTACTCTGGCGCAAGTGCTATGGGCCAGATTCAGGTAGATCAGAGCATCTTTGCTCTGGAGTAACGCATCTCATTTGCGTTACGCTGCAGAAATTTTAGGAGCAAGTGCTGTTATTTAGGAAGCACTTGCTCCTAAAGTTGCGGCAGCGCATCGCAAATGAGCCAGCGGAATTCAAATTGGGCGGGTACGGGGCGTGTAGTATTCTAACTATGCGCGATCCCGCGGCGAACGTACTGCGCATGCGTCGAGTGTCAATGCATCCCAGTGCGCATGCTCCAAGTTCTGTCAGTGAACGTCAATGACGTCACGTCCCCATTCATGAATGTTTTACGCAAACGACGCGATTTGTTTTTTTTCCGACGCGATGACGACGGCTATACCTAACATAGGATACTCCACTAGGGGGCTGCTTTATCTATACGCCGCGTATCGCTTCCGGAAACGTCGTAAAGTCACTGCGTCGCGCCCGAAAAAGATCGTGAATTGCCGATTTCCGCTCATTAACATATTTTTTGAGCGTAAATCGGCGGGAACGCCCCCGGGGCCATTTTTTAGTTGAAGTAACGATGCGATGGCGAAATTCAATTACGCGGATCGCATCGGAACTCCAACCCGGCGTTTCTTGTTTTCTGGTTACAGAAAACAAAAACGCCGGCTTAAAGTGACAGTTAGGCTGGCGGATCCATTGATCCGCCAGCCTAACTCTACCTGAATCTGGCCCTATGTGAATAACAGTACGTTACTCCAGAGTAAAGATTCTCCCATCTACCTGAATCTGGCCCACAGTGTTTTTGTGCAAAATGCACCGGACCCGCTGCAGAGATATGTGAACCGGCTCCATAGAGAGACAGTCAAAATCTCCTGCTATTGCGAGTGGGATGCGGGGATACCACTTCCAATTTGTAATGGTGGGAAACCAGACTAAAGGAGTTGTAAAGGCAGGTGTATGCATTAAGATAAACCTTCAATGTGTAGCAGCCCCCTCCCCCCAATACTTGAGCCCCCTCTCCATCACACGATGTCCATGAGTGTCTTAGCCATCCAGGACTCTCCCGATTGGCTGAGACAGCAGCGGTGCCAATAAAATTCAACTAGCCAATCATGGGAGAGAGGGGGCGGGGGTTGGTGTCTGAATGGACACAGGGAGCTGTGACTCTGCTCAGGTGCCCCTGTAGCTGGCTGAGGAGCCACTTGATAGAAGGGAGGGGCCAAGAGCAATGAAGAGGGACCTAAAAGGAGGATCTGGGCTGCTCTGTGCAAAACCAATACAGAGGAGGGAAGTATAATGTGTTTTGTTATTTAGAAAAAAAAAAAAAAAAGAGAGACTTCAATCACTTTAAAACCAGAGATCTCCGGGTAGCAGCTTCAAGGGGTTGATAATGGCAGCCGACGCTTTGTATATTTCCTTTCAGGTAATTTGATCTAATAGTCAACCTGGAAGTTCTGCTCTATGACACCCCCCCCCAGTCTTACCTTCTCTCTTCTATGGTTTCAGGCATTGATGAAGATGAGACGGCCACCGAAGACCTGATGGCCTCCACCACGGAGGAGATGCCGCCACTAGAAGGAGACGACGACTCTTCCCGTATGGAAGAAGTAGACTGAATCCGTTAAATTCCCTAAAAACACTTTAAACGTTCCAGTTCTAATCTTAACCGATTAGTTTTTTTTTGTACTTTTGAGCAGCAATTCCACTGCCTGCAAGTTATGTCTAGAAATATATTTATTTTTTTGATGTTTTGTTTTTGTTAAATAACGTTCTATTAAAATAAAAGTTTAACTATTAAGATTTAACCTTGTCTGATCCTCTGCACTTTTTATTGCAATATTGTGAGCTTCTAGATAAAGGGTGCCCCCGCGGAGCCCTCTGATATGGCCCCCCGCGGAGCCCTCTGATGTGGTCCCTGCGAAGCCTTCTGATGTGGTCCCCCCTCGGAGCCCTCTGATGTGGTCCCCCCTCGGAGCCTTCTGATGTGGTCCCCCCTCGGAGCCTTCTGATGTGGTCCCCCCTCGGAGCCTTCTGATGTGGGCCCCGCGGTGCCTTCTGATGTGGCCCCCCTCGGAGCCCTCTGATGTGGTCAGTGATCTGCTCTGTGATGGTGGGTTTGCCAGAGCATTAGTGTTGTGAATGGAGCCGGTGAGCTGTCATATTATGCTCCCTATCGCAGAATGCTACGGAAGTCACGTTGCGGCCAGCTGCGCATGTGCTATGCGTTCCAAAAGATTTAAGACAGTACGCACCAGTGAACCCATCAGAATAAGTCACGGTGACTTGTTGGTATGATTCCCCTATTGAGATGGTTCTCCCAACCTCTGGCGGCATCCAGGCTCATTCATTAACATCCCCGTGGATTGGAGGATGTTAAAAAAAGAGCCAGGAGGCCGAGCGAGCCACTTTCCTCAAATTCCACGTCGCCCTGGAGATTTCTGTCGGCAAGGAACCATCTCGATAGGGGAATCATACCAACAAGTCACCGTGACATATTCTGATGGGTTCATTGTGTACTGTCATACATCTTTTGGAACGCAGCGCACTTGTGGTTGGAACGCATCGCGCAGGCAGCAGAATATGGCAACACACCGGCAGAAGAGGAAGCAAGTGGCTGCGGAGCAAAGCTGCATATACCAATGCTTCCTATATAGTGCCGGTGTCCTGTCGAGAAATTCCCTTGTGTTAGCTAGCTAAACCATCTTAACAGCACTGCTGCCCATCATTTTATAACATCCCCTTCTGTAGGCATCCTCCCCTCACGCGCCCATCGTGAAGAAATCCGCCCCTTTGCAGACTTGCACGAGCATCAGGAGCGTGTGGCACGTCGGCTATTGTGGCATGCGCTGTCTACAGCTGATAGTAATTTCCGCTGTTCGGCGGCTCAGTACTGCTCATGCGCGGTACCAGGCGGACATTATTCGACAGGGCATTTCATATCAGGACACCGGCTCCTGTCACAGGTGGAGTGATACCAAATGCAATAAAACTATCCCCTAGTTCTCTTCCGTTAATGGACGGACACAGCAGCATCTTGACCTTAGGGTATTATCCTCCTGCTAGGAGATTAACTAGGCAGAAACAAATAGCACGTTAAGTGTTAAAACACTTCACACAATACAGTACCTCCCAGGGGGCGGTTCCCCCAGGTACATCTTTTTCTCCCGGCATCTGCAGCCTCAGTTTTTTCTGCCTAGTACAGGAGAATGACATGGCTCCTATGTGGCCTGGGGACTTTTTTGCAATTTTCTTGCTTTTCTTTTTTGTTTTTCTGCATTTTTGGATCCTGAGATCTACAATCAACTGCCGACTGGGTGACAGGCTGGATCATCGATGGCAAGTAATTTGCGCCCCCTAACCAGTGGAGTTTTAGAACTCCCTGAGTCCCTTCCTACAATGGTACTGACCAGCCTGATTCCCACACTGACCACTACACTAACCTACCTGACCACTACACTTACCTACCTACCTGATTCATACACTGACCTACCTGACCACTGCACTAACCTACTTGATTTCTACATTGACCTACCTGACCACTACACTAACCTACCTGCTTCCTATGCTTGCCACTACACTGACCTAACTGTCCACTATCCTGACCACTACACTACCTGATTCCTACACTGACCACTACACTGTCACCTACATTGCACTGACCACTACACTGACCACTGCACTACACTGTCCAGTGCACTGACCACTACACTGTCACCTACATTGCAATGACCACTACGCTGACCACTGAAATGACCACTATACTGCACTGACCACTACACTACACTATCCAGTGCACTGACCACTGCACTGCACTGACCACTACACTGCACTGACCACTACACTACACTGACCACTACACTGCACTGACCACTACACTACACTGACCACTATACTGCACTGACCACTACACTGTCCAGTACACTGTCACCTACATTGCACTGACCATTACACTACACTGACCACTATACTGCACTGACCACTACACTGCACTGACCATTACACTGTCACCTACATTGCAATGACCACTACACTACACTGTCCAGTACACTGACCACTACACTGTCACCTACATTACACTGCACTGTCCACTGCACCGACCACTACACTGTCACCTACATTGCAATGACCACTACACTGTCACCTACATTGCACTGACCACTACACGACACTGTCACCTACATTGCACTGACCACTACACTACACTGACCACTACACTACATTGTCAACTTCACTGCACTGACCACTACACTACACTACACTGACCACTGCACTACGCTAACCACTGCGCTACACTGACCACTAAACTGCAGTAAACTGACCACTACACTACACTGCACTGACCACTACACTGTCCACTTCACTGCACTGACCACTACACCACACTGTCCACTACACTGTCCACCTCACTTCACTGACCACTACACCACACTGTCCACTACACTGTCCAACTCACTGCACTGACTACTACACTGCACTGATTACTACACTGACCACTACAATACACTTCACCACACTGACAATTACACTGACCACCTCACTGCACTGCCCACTACTGTGTCCACTTCACTGCACTGACTACTACACTACACTTATACTGACACCAGACTTTTTATTTATTTATACTGACTCTAACTCTGGCTGGCTGTTCCCTCTCCCTCTCTCCCCAGGATGTTTCCCCTCCCTAACCTGCAGCTTGTAGCTTTCATCAGTCCGCAGGCTCTGGTAAGCCTTCATTACTTTCGGTGATGGGATTACTGCACACTTGAAGAAAGTCACCTGTTATATTCCATTCACTTATTCACTTGATTGTTTTGGATTTATATGGACTTTATTATATTCTTTGTGTGTTAACAATTGCACTATCACGTCTGTGTGTCTTGATAGCGGTGTGACATACATACGCCTTATTTCATCATACGGACTTCTTTTCATATATATATATATTTTTTTTTTTATCTAATATTGATGTTTGCATATATTTTTGATGTGAATCATTGTTTTATGCTCTATTAATTCATAATGTTTTTTTCATAATTAGCATTGTGTAAGCGCTACACACTCACACTCTTTACATTTCATCTTGGCAGCGCAGTGTATTCACCACCTTGTAGTCATCTCAATAGTTGACTAAAATGGTATTAAATTAGTCGACTAAAATGTTTTAGTCGGTTTTAGTCTACGAAATGAATACTGCCCAGTCCTTGAGGGCAGCAAGGTAGGAAGCACCCTCCCCCCGGTGACGTGGTCCTCTACCAGGCTATTACACTTATGTGCAGGAGACATTCTCTCATTGGTGAACAAGCGGACTACTTCACCCAGCAGTGCCGGGATTCGGGTGTCACAGGAGGCGGAGAACTTGTGTCACCAACCGATCGCAGATCTGTAATCGGCAGTCCAATCAAAGTAAAGCCAATAATGTGTGCCATAGAAAGGTGAGATGTCATCACTAATGTGCCAGCCTCACCTCTGCCATCCTGCCCACACTGATGACAGAAACCCCATCGGACACGTTGGTCCCACTGGAGGAACATTGCAGCTTGTATTGGGATATGGTGTCCTGTTGCTAGGTAACACTGCATGCGCAGCATGGCGCCAGATCAACCCAGAAAGGGATATATAATGACATGTAGCGGCACAGTGCTGACCGGACATTAGGGGCCAGATTCACGTATTCCAGAGCATCTTTGCTCTGGAGTAACGCTTCTGATTTGCGTTGCGCTGCCGAATTTTTAGGAGCAAGTGCTGTCATTCACGAAGCACTTGCTCCTAAAGTTGCGGCAGCGCATCGCAAATGAGCCGGCGGAATTCAAATGTCGCGGGTACGGGGCGTGTAGTATGCTAACTACGCGCGATCCCGCCGCCGACGTACTGCGCATGCGTCGAGTGTCAAAACATCCCCGTGCGCATGCTCCAAAATCTGTGAATGAACGTCAATGACGTCACATTCCCATTCATGACCGTTTTACGCAAGCGACGTTTTTTTTTTTTTTCCCGACGCGATGACGACGCCTATACCTAACATAGGATACTCCAGCCCCATGTAGGTATATCTATGCGCCGCGTATCCCGTCCGGAAACGTCGTAACGTCACTGCGTCGCGCCGGATTTCGATCGTGAATTGCCGATTTCCGCTCATTAACATATTTTTTGAGCGTAAATCGGCGGGAACGCCCCCGGCGCCATTTTTAAGTTGAAGATGCGATGGCGAAACTCAGTTACGCTGCTCGCATCGGAACTTCAACCCGGCGTTTCTTGTTTTCTGGTTACAGAAAACAGAAACGCCGGCTCAAAGCCACTGTTACGCTGGCGGATCACTCGATCCGCCAGCGTAACCTTTCATGAATCTGGCCCTAGATCGATGAGAGGCGGAGCCGGCTGTCAGTGTCACGGCACTGAAGTTGTGGGGGGCAGGGACAGAGTGCCAGGGAAGAACGCAGGACATCGCAAAGTGCTGGAAATAAAGACACTATCCAAAGATTGGAAACGATTGGGGGAATCTCGCGCCAAAATACAATGGGGGGGGGGGAATAATACAAAAGTGAACTAAGAGCTGCTCCCTAAATAATACAGAGTACTGAATTATACATAAAAATAAGGGGCGCTAACTGCTAATATAATGAGCATAAGATATACAACATTAAAGTGAACAATATAAGTGAAAATCGTGCCACAGCAATATATGACAGAACAGTGGATACAATATTAGTGCAAATAACAATAGACAAAATTAAGATGTGCAATGATGTGCTGGAAAACAATTTTGATCTTAAGAAGATTTAACACAGAGCACTTCTTAAGCTCAAAATTGTTTTCCAGCACATCATTGCACATCTTAATTTTTGATGGACTTTGTTTAGACATATATTGTCTATTGTTATTTGCACTAATATTGTATCCACTGTTCTGTCATATATTTGCTCATATATTGCTGTGGCACGATTTTCACTTATATTGTTCACTTTAATGTTGTATATCTTATGCTCATTATATTAGCAGTTAGCGCCCCTTATTTTCCACTATCCAAAGATTGTCGATAAAGAGGGTTCAAGAGAGAATGTCTGACGAAGGGCCGAACTTCACTCTCTCCATCAACACTGACTTCAGTTGGTTACTGGCCTAGGCCAAAATGATGTCATCCATCTCAGGAGGGCAGGGGGAGGGGCTTTCTCACGCTAGCACACCCTCCTGCCCGCATGCCTTAGCTAAGGGCAGATGGATTCCAGGAAGTAAATGCTACATGAATCATCTTCCCTTAATATGGCTGCAGCTAGAAGTGCTAGCGGAAAAGCATGGAGACCCTCTCCTGGATGGAGACATGTAGTGGTCCCTTCCAGAGTCCTGAGTCCTTCTCCTGAGTAATGCAGTGATCCCTTCCAGGGTCTTGAGTCCCTATTGAGTGGTCCCTTCCAGGATCCCTCTCCTGAGTAATGTAGTGGTCCCTTCCAGGGTCTCAGGTCCCTCTCCTGAGTAATGTAGTCATCCCTTCCTGAGTCCCTACTGAGCAATGTAGTGGTCCCTCTCCTGAGTAATGTAGTGATCCCTTCCAGAGTCACCCTCCTGAGTAATGTAGTGATCCCTTCCAGAGTCACCCTCCTGAGTAATGTAGTGGTCCCTTCCAGGGTTACCCATCTGAGTAATGTAGTGGTCCCTTCCAGGGTCCTCCTTCTGAGTAATGTAGTGATCCCTTCCAGAGTCCTGAGTCCCTCTTCTGAGAAATGTAGCGATCCCTTCCAGGGTCCTGGGTCCCTCTCCTTAGTAATGTAGTGGTCCCTCTCCTGGGTAATGTAGTGGTCCCTCTCCTGAGTAATGTAGTGGTCCCTCTCCTGAGTAATGTAGAGGTCCCTCTCCTGAGTAATGTAGTGGTCCCTCTCCTGAGTAATGTAGTGGTCCCTCTCCTGAGTAATGTAGTGGTCCCTCTCCTGGGTAATGTAGAGGTCCCTCTCCTGAGTAATGTAGTGGTCCCTCTCCTGAGTAATGTAGTGGTCCCTCTCCTGAGTAATGTAGAGGTCCCTCTCCTGAGTAATGTAGTGGTCCCTCTCCTGGGTAATGTAGAGGTCCCTCTCCTGAGTAATGTAGTGGTCCCTCTCCTGAGTAATGTAGTGGTCCCTCTCCTGAGTAATGTAGTGGTCCCTCTCCTGGGTAATGTAGAGGTCCCTCTCCTGAGTAATGTAGTGGTCTCTCTCCTGAGTAATGTAGTGGTCCCTCTCCTGGGTAATGTAGAGGTCCCTCTCCTGAGTAATGTAGTGGTCCCTCTCCTGGGTAATGTAGTGGTCCCTCTCCTGAGTAATGTAGTGGTCCTTCCAGGGTCCTTGGTCCCTCTCCTAAAGGAATGTAGTGGTCCTTCCAGGGTCCCTCCCTGGAGTAATATCGTGGTCCGTTACAGGGTCCCCGGTCCCTCTCCTGAGGAATGCAAGGGCCCCTCTTCTGGGGAATGTGGTGGTCCTTCCAGGATCCCACTCCTGAGTAATGTGGTGGTCCGTTGCCCGGTCTCTCTGTGATCGCTCAGTGATCTCTCTGTGATCTTTCTTTAATCTCTCTGTGATCGCTCAGTGTGATCTCTCTGTAATCTCTCTGTGATCTCTCAGTGATCGCTCGGTGTGATCTCTTTGTGATCTCTCTGCGATCTCTTGGTGATCTCTCGTGATCGCTCTGTGATCGCTCGGTGTCATCTCTCAATGATCGCTCAGTGATCTCTCTGTAATCTCTCTGTGATCTCTCAGTGATCGCTCGGTGTGATCTCTTTGTGATCTCTCTGCGATCTCTTGGTGATCTCTCGTGATCGCTCTGTGATCTCTCAGTGATCGCTCGGTGTCATCTCTCAATGATCGCTCAGTGATCTCTCGGTGACTGCTCGGTGTGATCTCTCTGTGATCTCGTTGTGTTCGCTCTGTGATCTCTTGGTGATTGCTCTGTAACCGCTCGATGTGATCTCTTGGTGATCTCTCAGTGACCGCTCGATGTCCTCTCTGACCGCTCAGTGTGATCTCTTGGTGATCGCTCAGTGATCTATTGGTGATCTCTCAGTGACCGCTCAATATGATCTCTCTGTGATCGCTTTGTGTTCGCTCTGAGATCTCTTGGTGATCTCTGTGACCGCTCAATGTGATCTCTCTGTGATCTCTTTGTGTTCGCTCTGTGATCTCTTGGTGATTGCTCTGTGACCGCTCTATGTGATCTCTTGGTGATCGCTCAGTGACCACTCGATGTGATCTCTCTGTGATCGTTCAGTGATCTCTCTGTGACCGTTCGTTGTAATCTCTCTGATCTCTCGTGATCTCTTAGTGATTGCTCGGCTCTTCTTGCTGATTGCAGTAGAAAGGAATCCGGAGAGCTGCACTGCCAGAAATTTCCTCCCTCATCACTGAAAGTGTAAAATCTTCAGATACAAAGTAGCACGCAAAGAGTCGTTTCCTCATGACTGAAACGGTCTCGATGACTGTCGATGCGTTTTCGCTCTTCGCATGTTCAGCTTAGTCATTCCGGTTCTTACTCTCTGTCCCCGCAGTGTTTTCCTCTGTATTCCGGAGAGTTTACACTTTCAGTGATGAGGGGGAAACTTTTTTGGAGTGTTTTGACTTTATTCTGCAAACAGCGCAGAGACAGACCATTGTGAATGGGCGGGGACAAGGGGTGGGCAGGAGGAAAGGCTGCCCTGGCGCACCGGTTTACTGTACGGATGAGGGCGCCAGTGAGCTCACTCTGATACAATGAGTTTTGACAAGCGGATGACTGCTGGGGTGGCATCCCCTGGGCTTGCACATAATAGGGGGGGGGGGGGGGGTCGTTTTGCTTCTTTGCACTGGATTACCTTGTCCCGACACTGGGATGGGCCCCTCACAGCAACAATGTGAGTTGGGTTACCGCCCACCTGCAGCCACCCCTCCACAACCACCAGATCCAACATAATACAGGAGGTCCTCACTCTGCTCCTCCCTCCTGTCAGCTTGCAGGACGTGTGTGTGCGCAGCACATCTGATTGGCTCCTAGCTTTACCCCTCCCATTCTGAGTGTAAGGTGGGCGGGGCTCATAGCGGGCTGAATTTTGGTACATAATACATTTTATGAAGTTTTAATGAGCAGATCCTTTCATTTCATATATTCGGATTTGTAGCCCCACCCCGCTTCATGTTAGATCTCTGTTTCCGGGTCTGGGGATTGGCTGCTGCCCCTTGGAAGGTCACATGACCTCAATACTGAGAAGTTCTGGCTGCAACAGCAGATGAATATAAATGGGGGGGGGGGGTTATTAAGGAGACCCCGCCCATTTTCTCTGATTGGTCATAGTGACTCTGTCTCTTTAAACTCAAGTCTGAAGCACGTGACCCGGGGGGATGTCATCCGACGTCCGACCGAAGGAGACACCGCAGGGAACACCCCATATAGGCGTGGCTATAGCTATGTGGGCGTGAGTGCTGGGCGGGGCTCGGCGCTGTGTACCGGAGTGAGGTGTGAGCGGCGGGAGAGCGATGTCCGGGAGACGCAGGAGAGGAGGAAAGGCGGCGGGAGAAGACGAAGGAGGTATACCGGAATGTACAACTTACCGGACACCGTCCTTGTGAGAGCTCAGAGAATACCGGGAGATGCAAACCCCCCCAATACCGGGAACTATTAACCCCCCCCAATACAGAGAACTACTACCCCCTCCCAATACAGAGAACTACTACCTCCCCAATACCGGGAACTGCCCCCCCCCCAATACCGGGAACTATTCTACCCCCCCCCCCCCAATACAGAGAACTACTACCCCCTCCCAAATACAGAGTACTACCTCCCCAATACCGGGAACTATTCTACCCCCTCCCCAATACAGAGAACTACTACCTCCCCAATACCGGGAACTGCCCCCCCCCCAATACCGGGAACTATTCTACCCCCCCCCCCAATACAGAGAACTTACTACCCCCTCCCAAATACAGAGTACTACCTCCCCAATACCGGGAACTGTCCCCCCCCCCCCAATACCGGGAACTATTCTACCCCCTCCCCAATACAGAGAACTACTACCTCCCCAATACCGGGAACTGTCCCCCCCCCCAATACAGAGAACTACTACCTCCCCAATACCGGGAACTGTTCCCCCCCCCCCAATACCGGGAACTATTCTACCCCCTCCCAAATACAGAGAACTACTACCCCCCCCAATACCGGGAACTGTCCCCCCCCCCCCCCAATACCGAGAACTATTCCACCTCCCCAATACCGGGAACTGTCCCCCCCCCCAATACAGAGAACTACTACCTCCCCAATACCGGGAACTGTCCCCCCCCCCCCCCCAATACCGGGAACTATTCTACCCCCTCCCCAATACAGAGAACTACTACCCCTCCCAAATACAGAGAACTACTACCCCCCCAATACCGTGAACTGTCCCCCCCCCAATACCGAGAACTATTCCACCCCCCCAATACCGGGAACTGCCCCC
This sequence comes from Rana kukunoris, assembly GCA_029574335.1. Taxonomy (NCBI): domain Eukaryota; kingdom Metazoa; phylum Chordata; class Amphibia; order Anura; family Ranidae; genus Rana; species Rana kukunoris. The sequence continues at coordinate 145,723,354 of CM056059.1, read as the reverse complement.
CCCCCCCAATACAGAGAACTACTACCTCCCCAATACCGGGACATGTTCCCCCCCCCCCCAATACCGGGAACTATTCTACCCCCTCCCCAATACAGAGAACTACTACCCCTCCCAAATACAGAGTACTACCCCCCCAATACCGGGAACTGTCCCCCCCCAATACCGAGAACTATTCCACCCCCCCAATACCGGGAACTACCCCCCCAATACCGGGAACTACCCCCCCAATACCGGGAACTACTCCCCCCACCCCTAATACTGGCAACTAGCCCTCCCCCCAATACCAGGGAACTATTCCCCCCCCAATACCAGGGAACTATTCCCCCCCCAATACCGGGAACTACCCCTCCAATACCGGGAACTACTCCGCCCACCCCTAATACCGGCAACTAGCCCTCCCCCCAATACCAGGGAAATATTCCACCTCCCCAATACTGGGAACTACTTGCCCCCCCTCCCCCAGTACAGAGAACTACTCCCCCCCCCCCCAATACCGGGAACTACTTGCCCCCCTCCCCCACTACCGGAACTACTCCCCCCCCCCCACTACCGGGAAACTACTCCCCCCCCCAATACCAAGAACTACCCCCCAATACCGAGAACTATTCCCCCCCCCAGTACAGAGAACTACCCCCCAATACCGGGAACTACAAATCCCCCCCCCCCCAATACCGGGAACTACCCCCCCCACCTTTCAATACTGTAAACTACTCCCTGATACCAGAGAATACCTCCCAATATTGGGAACTGCCCCCCAATAACAGAGAATATTAGAAAATACCCACCAGTCTCTGGATATACTCCTAATACTGGAATATTACCCCCAATATCAGAAACTACCCTCAATACCAGGAGCTACCCCCACTAGTACCTGACTTTACCCCCTAATACCAGAGAAATACCCTGCCTATCCCGGGAACTACCAGTACCGGGATAGACCCCTTTATACTGGAATATTACCCCCAATACTGGGAACTACCCCAACCATACCAGAGATTACCCCCCCCCCCCCCAAAACCGGGAACTACCCCATCAGTAATGGAATATACCTCAAATACTGAAATATTACCCCCTCAAAACTGGGATTAACCAACACCGGTACCTACCCCACCAGTACCAGTATATGCCCTCCATTACTGGAATATACCCCCAACACCAGAAAATATCCCCCAATAATGGGAACTACCCCACCAATACCATGATACCTTAGTATAGCCTCCAATACCAGGAACTACCTCATCAGTACCGGGATATATCCCCAACACCAGGAAATACCCCACGCAGCTTATCAACCAATCCTTCAGGGAGGGCATAATGCCCTCCCAGCTGAAGGAGGGCTTTATTCAACCCATCTTGAAGAAAGCCACCCTGGATCCTAAGGATCCACTCAACTGGCGCCCCATAACAGGCCTAAATGTTCTCTCCAAGGTAATGGAGAAAGCAGTGGTACAGCAGCTGCAACAGCATCTAGATACCCACAACTTACTCGACCCATTTCAATCAGGATTCCGTCCCGGACACGGGACAGAATCAGCATTGCTTAAGATATGGGACGACGTTCTCGAGGCCGCAGATGAAGGAGAATCTTCTCTTCTGGTTCAGCTGGACCTAAGCGCAGCCTTTGATACAGTTGATCACAAGCTGTTATTGACTCGGCTGGCTAAAATAGCCAGAGTCGCAGAAAGCGATCTATCTTGGTTCTCCTCTTTTTTGGAAAACCGATCGCAAATAGTGAAGCTAGGACCCTTCACTTCTGAACAACGCACATTATCGTGCGGGGTCCCTCAAGGATCTCCCCTGTCGCCGATGTTATTCAACATCTATGTGCGTCCTCTTTTTGAAATCATCAGCAGCCAAAAACTGCTATCACTCTTACGCAGACGACACGCAACTGTACTTCCGCATTTGCAATAAAAAGGATCACCACCTCAATCTAGAGACACGCCTCTCTTTGATAGAGGACTGGATGACAAAGAGTTATCTCAAACTCAACGGAGCGAAAACAGAACTTCTTCTGTTTCACGCCAAGCGTAGGAATCAATCGACAACAACCTGGATCCCCCCGCCCATTCTGGGCAAAATCATCACCCCTAGCGCCAAAGTCAAAAGTCTTGGGGTCATCTTTGACTCCGACATGACAATGAACGCACAAATAGGGTCAGTAGTCAGCGGATCTCACCATCTGCTGCGCCTACTACGCAGACTCACTCCTTTTATTCCCAAGAAAGACATAGCGGTCGTGGTGGGAGCGATTGTAAACTCCAGACTGGACTATGCAAATGCCCTTTACCTCGGACTCCCCAAGTACCAAATTGCTCGTCATCAAGTCTTTCAAAATACGGCCGCCAGACTTGTGACTGGGAAAAAACCCTGGGAATCAATCTCACCTTCACTGAGATCCCTTCACTGGCTACCAGTTAAAGACAGAATCACCTTTAAAGCTCTCTGTCTAACGCATAGATGTGTCCATGGGAATGCTCCCCATTATCTATACGAAAAATTAAAAGTTTACAATCCCAATCGTATTCTACGATCCAACAATCAAAATCTGCTTCAGATACCGAAAGCCAGATACAAGTCCAAAGGAGACAGGAGATTCGCTGTCCAAGGTCCCAGACTATGGAACGCCTTACCAGCCTGCATTCGGCTGGAGGAGAACTACTTAGTCTTTAGGAGAAAGATTAAGACTCATCTCTTTTGATCTCAAAGGAGACAGGAACAACAAGCGCCCAGAGGCGATTTACTTCGCATGTGCTGCGCTATACAAGTTCTTCATTCATTCATTCATTCAGGATATACCTCCCATGACCAGGAATTAAAACTCCAATACCAGGATATACCCCACGTTACCTTGGCAAACCGACCGTCCAATACCAGCAACTGCCCCACAAGTACAGGGATAAAAACCCCACTACCACAATATTACCCTACACTGGAAACTACCCCACCAGTACTGTGATACAGTGCATCCGGAAAGTATTCACAGAGCTTCACTTTTTCCACATTTTGTTATGTTACAGCCTTATTCCAAAATGGATTAAATAAAAAAAATGAGACATTACCATGTTTGCAAGTTTTACAATCTCCTCCCATCACAGGCTCCTTTCATGTACTTAAGTATCACAGACTACACCCATCGCAGGCTCCTCCCATGTACATAAGTATCGCAGGCTCCTCCCATGTACATAAGTATCGCAGGCTCCTCCCATGTACATAAGTATCGCAGGCTCCTCCCATGTACATAAGTATCGCAGGCTCCTCCCATGTACATAAGTATTGCAGGCTCCTCCCATGTACATACGTATGCTCCTCCCATTTACACAAGTATCACCGGCTCCTCCAATGGCACTCAGAATTGAGCTTGGGTGCCTGCTGTTTCCACTGATCATTCTTGAGATGTTTTTATACGACTTGATTGGAGTCCACCTGTGGTAAATTCAGGTGATTGGACATGATTTGGAAAGGCACACCCCTGTCGCAGGAAATACCCCTCAATACCAGGTTATACACCCTCCAGTACTGAGATTTACCCCCCAATACTGGGATATACCACCACCCCCTTTAATACTGTAGAAAAAATCTCCAATACCGGGATATACCCCTTCAATACCAATGACAGGAAAGTACCCCTTCAATACCAGGAAATGCCTCCAATACAAGGGAAATGCCAGAAAATACCCCAAAATATCTGTGTATTGTGTGCGGAGAACAACCTTTACCTGTGACTAATGAAATTCCCCTCCCCCACCTTCAAGTAGGGACCCTTTACCTGCACATAGTGTGGGGCACTTAGATAAAGACCCCTGTGCCTGTTGCAATACCTGAAGCTAGATGCCTTTACAATACCAGGTAATACCCCTCCATTACCCCACTGTAATCTCAATACCAAGAAATGCCTTCCTAATGCCCCTCTAGTACCTGGAAATACCCCCCCCCCCAGTATAGGGGGAAATACCCCAAGATGTCTGTGTATTGTGTGCAGAGAACACCCTGTATCTGTAACCATAGAAATCCCCCTCACCTTATAATATAGACCTCCTCCTTACCTGCACATGGAAACCTCACCGTACCTGTACATCAGGGGTGGGGAACCTTTTTTCTGCCAGGGGCCATTTGGAATTTTGTAACATTTGGGGGCCGTACAAAATGATCAACTTAAAATTAGCCTGTTATATTTGATCAAACATTTGGTCAAAAAATGCATGCCAGACGTATACGTTTTTGTGTCATGGTAGATACAAAAACACAATCCCCACAATGCGATATCCCCAAAACACAATCTGCAGTCCCTCACCCCCCAAAAAGCACAATGCAATCCCTCACCTCCATCCCCAGTTTCGGTGGTGCTGGGCTCTGTGGTGCTGGGCTCTGTGGTGCTGGGCTCTGTGGTACTGGCTCTGTGGTGCCAGTGGTGCAATGCAGATTGTACAAAATCATTGTATGCAATCTGTCTGCTGTCTCTCTGATTTCTCCTGTATCCTGTCCGCATGAGTGTATCCTGTCCGCATGAACTCCATAATTCTGCTGGGTGGGTGAAAGCCATGAGTGACAGCCAGGAAACTAGTATTTTTGTATTGGAGTAGTCACTGGTCAGCAGTGTCAGTATGTGTGTGTGTGTGTGTGTGTGTATATATATATATATGTGTATGTATGTATATGTATGTATATATATGTGTGTATATATATATATATATATATATATATATATATATATATATATATATATATATATATATATAGTGTGTGTGTACACACACACACTGCTGACCACTCCAATACAAAAATACTAGTTTCCTGGCTTTCACCCACTCATGGAGCAAGTGAGGAGATAAGAGAAAGGGGGTGAAGAAAATAATGGGGCAATGGAAGGGGGAGATAAGAGGCTTAGGGGGCAGAGGGAGGGGGGCTGCTGACATGTAGTAATTGGGATAGTTAGTTGCTCGTCCACCACAGACATGCTGGACATTGTAGTCCCACTCCCACAGACAATGGGGCACACGGACACGACTATCCCGCTCAGCCTCCGCCGCCTCTATTACACACAGCGTCAGCCCAGACCTTCACTCACCAAGCATGTACTTCTGGGCTGCTCCTGAGTTCTGCTAACCTGAGGAAACCCCTAGGGATGCCAGTCTCTCTACTGCCAACTCTGCACAGCATCACCGGCCATGTCCACGCCGCTACTCACCACAGTTCCTGGCATGTGATCAGAAACACTGATGAGCCGAGTGAGAAGGAGAGCGGCCCGGGTGGACTCCAGTGAGAGAGGGGCTCCCAATCTATTACATTACTGCGCATGCGTCGCCCGGCCGAGTGCATGCGATCTTTCCAGAGCCCGGTCGGCTTTGGAACGGCGCATGCGCAGTTGCATGGTCGGCTCGACGCCATCTTTTTTACGGGCCCCGGATGCCCATAATGGACAGCCCAAAAAGGGGTTAAATTTAGGGGCTGTCCATAAATGTGCGTACATTTGGTAACACAGCTCCGCGGACACGCACTCAGCGCCACGGGGGGCCAGGATGGAATGATTTTGCGGGCCGCAGGTTCCCAATCCCTGCTGTACATAGAGACCCCACCCTCCTTCTACCTACACATAGACCTGTACCTGCAGATACAGATCATCCCCTCTCTCCCCCAGTACCTACAGAAGGAGACCCCCAGTGTACCTGCACATGGAGACCCCCCCGTGTACCTGCACATGGTGACTGTAACGGTCAACACCGTTTACGATTTCCTTTCCACCAACCCAAGACAGCTAATCCGACAATCCAGCAGACGCGACCCATTCCTTTTCCAGAGTAAACGAGACACAAGCTCTGTTTCTGGTTCCAAAATTAATGAGTACTTTTAATGGTAAAAATTTCAGATGAGCTAATCATTCCCCAGACGTCCTGACTCCGGCAATAAGTTATTAACCTACTACATAATACACATTCCTATGTCAGACGTTCTGGCACCAAATCTACAGGAGTTAATTACTACAGCTGACAAGACACATTCCACATCTATTATCAATAGTATTTTCACACTAAACAGTGTCATTAGCATACACAATGAAATATCTTGGGAGAAGACTTAATTAGCAGAATCGAATGCAATCACAGCAAGCCCCTTCACTACAGTCAGTTGGAGGGAATTAACATCTTTCAATTAACCTGTTGAGTTCAGAACAATTTAATATTTCAAGATATCCTGCAATACATGAATTATAATTAATGTCCTATCATGTAATTCATGATATAATTTCTCAGTCATTCTATGCCCCTATCGGACATAGGATGACCCTAGACCAGTGATGGCGAACCTTGGCACTCCAGATGTTTTGGAACTACATTTCCCATGATGCTAATGCACTCTGCAGTGTAGTGGAGCATCATGGGAAGTGTAGTTCCAAAACATCTGGGGTGCCAAGGTTCTCCATCACCGCCTTAGACCCAAGAGTCATTGGTGAAGCTGGCACAGGAGTACCCCGCATCCTTCAAAGGTCTCTGGTTCCCACGGGCCATACCGTTACAGTGACCCCCCAGTGTACCTGCACATGGTGACCCCCAGTGTACCTACACATGGAGACCTCCACCTGTACCTGCAGATAAAGATCATTCCCTCCCTTCCCAGTACCTACAGAAGGGGACCCCAATGTACCTGCACATAGAGACCCCACCTGACCTGTATAATATATAGCCCCCCACTGTATTTGGACATGTTTGGGGACAGATATAGAGGGACCCCTGTGTCTGTTGCAATGGCTGATTAAGAGACCAGCAGTGAGGCAAATCTAGTCAATGTGAGGTACCTGCATTTGGGGGAGGGGGGGCACACCTCTGTACCTATGGTGAGAGAATGAAGAAGTCCCAGCCTTTAGTCTTCCTAACATTTCATTTGCTGGTCACTATAGAGAGAATTTTGCGGCTTTTTTACCTCTTTGGCCACAAATCTTCATTTTATAAATTTTACAGTGATTTCCCGATGGAGGACATAAAGCTGGCGGCTCCCCCCTGTATTGTGTCCCATAATGGACTGATATTGTGACAACATCGGGCCTGCTGGCAGATGTCAGAGGTGTACCGTGCCCCCATCGCCGGTCCCAGTATGTGCTATGAGCAGTGCTAACCTTTAGAGACCCAGGTAGATAATACGACCCAAAAGTCATTCCAAGTCTTCTCTCTGCACAGGTGCCGATGTGGAATGTGAGAAGAATCCGGACTACGTTGAGCATTTGGCTCGAAAATATATGGTAAGAATTCTACTCCTTATGTTGTAGGAAGTGGTGGAGAATGCGGGCAGAGTAGCCAGCAGAGCGCACTCTGTTATGTTTTTATGTCGCTGTAATTCCTTTATTAGTCACCAACACACAGAAGAGTGTTGGTTACCATTTCCGAGAACTGGTCCTTTACCCTCTAAACCAGTGTTTCTCAACTCCAGTCCTCAAGCCCCCCCAACAGGTCATGTTTTCAGGATTTCCCTCAGATGGAAAGGCTGGGTCACGGCACTGACTGGGTACCGGTACCTGGGTCACGGCACTGACTGGGTACCGGTACCTGGGTCACGGCACTGACTGGGTACCGGTACCTGGGTCACGGCACTGACTGGGTACCAGTACCTGGGTCACGGCACTGACTGGGTACCAGTACCTGGGTCACGGCACTGACTGGGTACCAGTACCTGGGTCACGGCACTGAATGGGTACCAGTACCTGGGTCACGGCACTGACTGGGTACCAGTACCTGGATCACAGTATTAATAGAATACCAGTACCTGGATCACGGCACTGACTGGGTACTAGGATCACAGTATTAATAGAATACCAGTACCTGGATCACGGCACTGACTGGGTACTAGGATCACAGTATCAATAGAATACCAGTACCTGGATCAAAAACTGATAGGGTACCAGCACCAGGATTACAGCACCAATAGGATATCATTACTGGGATCTTAGCGCCAATACGGTACTGGTACAGGAATCACAGTACCAATAGGATACCAGAACCGGGATAAGGATAGGATACCAGTAATGGGATCACGGTGCCAAATAGGTACCAGTGTAAAGATCATAGCGCTAATAAAGCACTAGTACTGGGATCAGAACGCTGATATACCAGTGTCAGGATCACAGCACCCATAGTGTACCAGTGTCAGGATCACAGCACCCATAGTGTACCAGTGTCAGGATCACAGCACCCATAGTGTACCAGTGTCAGGATCACAGCACCCATAGTATACCAGTGTCAGGATCACAGCACCCATAGTATACCAGTGTCAGGGAGCACAGCACCCATAGGGTACCAGTGTCAGGATTACGGCACCCGTAGGGTACCAGTACTGGGATAACGGCACCCATAGGATACTGTGACAGTACTTGGGCTGCCCATAGATGGTTTGAATCTCAGCCAGTTCAGCAGGAACCGGCTGAGATTCAAACCATCTATGGGTGCAGGAAGTGGTGGAGAATGCGCGCAGTGTAGTGAATGCGGGTACATTCAGCCAGTGCAGGCTGAATGCACCAAGTTGATCGATCAATAATTAGGGTACAACCACTCAATCACTTGAATATATTGCCAATGGCTGCTATAGCCGCTAGCAATAATCCCTGTTTTCTCCTGGTGGGGGCGGCTCCCCTCGCCCCCGCAGCCACAGGCCTGCTGGGAAAATACAATTGCTTGATGGGAGGGATTGCCCTATTGGCACTGTCTCTGTTCATGATGGGAGAATCGTGCAAATTTTCTTTCCTGCAACCCATGGTTGCAGGACAGAAATTTGCGCCATCAATGGCCTGCCTTAGGAATGGATGGAACCTTTCATTTTAAAATTCGGCATGTAATTAAGGCCAGGTTCACATCCATGCCTTCCCGCAGCAAGAGCGTGCCGCTGGGTAGCAGATGCATGGGGGGTGCCATCCATTCCTAATGGCACCCCCACACATTGGAAATCGCAGTGCATAGCACATCACCAATGGGGTACCGGTACCAGGATCTTGCTTTTCTCGCAGGTACAGCACCCCATTGAAATGAATGGGCTACAGTGTGTGCACTAATGCTGCCGCAGGGAAACCGCATAAGTGTGAACCCAGCCTTACTGCCATTTGGAGTAACTGGGAAGATGCAGATTTACATTCACCGACCATTGTGGAAGTGTATCACATGACCCCCAGATATGAACCAAACTTACAGTAATCTACAGCCTCCTCCTGGGAACACCATTCATCGGCGCAGGAAGAATGTGCTGAAGTGTTGTCCCAACCAGTGGCGGTGTGTCTATAGAGGGCGCTGGAGCGCCGCCCTTCTGGCTCTCGCACTGCGACTGATCTAACATAGATTAGTGCATTGCATGAATCTATGTTATTGTTGCCGGCCGCTGACGCAACTATTCAGATGGTCGGCCGGATGGTGAGTGCCGGCCACCTGAATAACGGCAGCTGGTTGGCTGTGTGGAAGTGCCTCTCAGGGCCAGTGGCTCTGATAGGCTTTCTGAGTACAGCCCTCAGCCTTTCGCATGCTTATCCAGGGGACTTACGGGGGGTGCGTTCCTTGGACAAGACTGACAGGCGTCTCAGCCAATCAGGTTCACCAGTTCTGGTTATTGGTAACCTGATTGGCTAAGGCGTCATCGAGGGACGTGGAAGGAGAAAGGTAAGTGCCGGGGGGAAGGGGCATTTTACAGGGCACAGTGGCGACAATTAAAGGGCACAGTGGCTGCGTTTGATGGCAGGGCACAGTGGCGACAATGGGCACAGTGGCGACAATTGATGGCACAGTGGCTGCGTTTGATGGCATGGCACAGTGGCGACAATGGGCACAGTGGTGACAATTGATGGCACAGTGGCTCCCCCCCAAAAATTTTTAGCACCAGCCACCACTGCTCCCAACATGACCTGCCTTGACACCTCCGCTTGTCTCTCTCCAGCACTCATCCAACAAATCTTTCTTTTGTCTTAGAGGAAGTGCCGAGTGGAATCCAGCACAGACTCTGAGTCCGACAATAACGAGGTATTCCCGAGCTTCTGTCTGCTTGCTTTATTATATTCATTTATCGTAGATGCTAGAACAGTAAAACCTTGGCTTGAGAGTAACTTGGTTTGAGAGCGTTTTGCAAGACAAGCAAAATATTTTAATACATTTTGCCTTGATATACAAGCGATGTCTTGATTTAAGAGTAGTGTCATGTCACAACTGAGTATAAAAGAGAAGAGAGGCGCCTCTAAGTGTAGCAATATGGTTACATTTAATGAAGGGACAACATTTAGCAACTTATTGCTACACTTGGAGGCGCCTCTCTTCTCTTTTATACTCTGTAAAAAAAATGCTTTGATATACAAGCGCTTTGGATCACAAGCATGTTTCTGGAACAAATTATCCTCGCAAACCAAGGTTTTTACTGTACTTGGTCACATCCAAGATTCCTCCTGTAATGCTGAAGACCTTCCGTAGCTTCTCTAGTTCACGTCTTCGGTTCTTATAAGTGTCAGGAAGATGCTCCTGTATTTATATCCGGACAGGTTAACGCCTTCATCCATTCACCATGGGACCTGTCGGGGCAGATGTCGATTGTCCAAGGGCAGGATGGGAGGTGTGAAAGTTCACTATTCGTTATTCATTATTGCCTACAATTTTTATTCATTTATTTTTGGTATTGTGGTTCTGATTTCACCTTTGCGCTGTCATTGTGTTTGTTTTTTGGGAGGAAGCCCCCCTGTTCTAATTCAAAATTGCGCATGTTTGGGAGAGCCCCCCTGTTCTAATTCAAAATTGCGCATGTTTGTGTAATGACGACCAACTCCGATACTTAAAAATTCCATAGGCAACACTTCTCACAGATTAGCAGGTTAGAGTCACAGAGGAGGTCAAGCACTAGAATTATTGCTCTCGCTCTAATGTTTTTGGCGATACCTCACATGTGTGGTGCGAACAACATATACATATGCGCGCATGCAACTTGCGTATTCGTTTGCTTAATATTTTTAATTAATAACTTTTTTTTTTATAATGTCTTTTTAAAAAAAAAAAAATTTAATATGTATATTTTTGAACTCTTTTATTCCTATCACAAAAAAAGTAAATATCCCTTGTGATAGAAATAAGGGATGACGGGTACTCTTTATGGAGATATCTGGGGTCTAAAGGACCTTTTTAACCGCTTGCTGACCGCCCACCGTAGTTAATGTTACGTGATTTTTGCATTGTTGCCCCTAGGGGCACGCGCCCCCGGTGCTGATGCGAGTGCCTGGCGGGCGCGCTCACCGCCGGGCACCCGCAATCGCTTGTGACAGAGCAAGAACCGCGAGCTGTGTGTGTGTAAACACACAGCTCCTGGTTCTTTCAGGGGGAGAAATGCCTGACCGTCTGTTCATACAATGTATGAACAGCGATCTGTAATTTCCTCCAGTCAGTCCCCTCCCCCCTTCAGCTAGAAAACACACAGGGAACCTACTTAACCCCTTCCTTGCCCCCCCTAGTGTTAGCCCCTTCCCTGCCAGTGAAATTTTTACAGTAATCAATGCATTTTTATAGCACTGATCACTGCATGAATGTGAATGGTCCCAATTTTTGTTTATAGCGCAAAAACTAAAAAACACAGAGGTGATCAAATACCACCAAAAGAAAGCTCTATTTGTGGGAAAAAAAAGGATGTCAATTTTGTTTGGATGCCACGTCGCACGACCACGCAATTGTCAGTTAAAATGAAGCAGTGCCGAATCACAAAAAGTGGCCCGGTCATTGACCAGCAAAATGGTCCGGGGCTGAAGTGGTTAAAAGCATAAGCTAAAAAAAAAACATTGATCTTTTGCTTTAATAAAATGAAATAAAAAATTACTTCTGCCCTAGACCGGAAGTGATGTCATTACATCGTTTTGGTCCTCCTAGATCAGGCATGTCCAAAGTCCGGCCCGCGTTACGGTTTTAGACGGCCCACCTGGTAATTTTGATGTATATATCTTTTGTGGCCCCCAACAAATCCCTGAGCAAGGGGGGGGGGGGTGGCGGCACAAAAGATATATATGCTGGCTGCTTGGAGGGAACGGGGCGAATACCATGCATACAGGAGAGTATTTCCTGTTTACACGGTGTCCTGTGTAAAAGGAAGTCCTGTCTCCTGTGCTGCCATTGGACGACTGTTCTGTCCATCATAGGAGGCGGGACTTTCTATTAAAGAGGCAGCCGAGAAAACAGGAGTTTCTCCTGTATGTCTGTCAGGGCTTGTCCCGCCCCCTCCCTGTCTCCTCCAAGGCTGCAGATGGGCAAGGCTGCAGATGGGCATGAATCAGGCTGGACTGACGGTTATGGTGAGTGCTGCATGCATGGCAATGGTGGGGCTGCAGATGGGCACTGACCCTTATTTTGCTTCACAGTTCTTTATTTAAAATGTACGATTTTTTTTTTTCCTGAAAAGCCTTTTTTAAAGTGAAGGTGTGTGTTATACGCCGATAAATACGGTATATATCCAAATAATGCGCCTGAACTCATCTCTTCACCACACACTGCCACAAAGGCGACGAGCTTCTAAAAGCAATTCAGCAGCTAATCAGCCACTCGGATTTCTTTTATGAAAAAGAGAATTGCCAGCTCAGAAAAAAAAAAGGCGTTCTGGCTGATAACTTCAGCCATAACCCCCGGTAAACCACTTCAAAGCCACAAGGTGTATATTATATGTATAAGTGGAACAAGCTGAAGTTGGAAGCTGATTGGTTACTATGCACAGCCACACCAGAATCTGTGTGCTCCAGTTTTGGTAAATCCCCCCCCCCCCCCATGTCAAGGCAGATGCTGATTGTCCCTGAAAATAATTGGGAGATGTGGAAGTTGTGAAATCGTTGTAGTTGCACCATCCCATCCTTGGTGTCAGGAAGTCTACATGGACAATCCTCATCTACAACTGTTCTTGGACAACCCATTTTTTTTTTTTTTTTGAAAAGCCTATGGCGTGTGAAACACACTCAAAAAACTCCACCCGGTGCAGAAAAAATGTGCACACACATAAAGAGTGTTCACAAAAACGTGCAGACGGGTGCAACGTCAAGTGGTCCTCCTGTGCAGAAGGGACCCAAACTCTGATCCCCCGGGGCGTTAGGCTCCAGACGGGGACTGAGGTACTGTGGTCCGAGCAACCGAAGCCGACACGGACCCAACTTCCTTGGAGGGACTGCCGAAACAGAACCCTCCAAGTACTAGGTGGGACTCCCCCGAAGGGAGACCCCATGAGAGCAGGCGAACCAAGCCAGAAGGCCATGTCCACCCACTCCCAAGACGTTCAGGGCTGGCCCGAGGACCGGCACCCTACTAATCACACTGTGTACAAAACGTGCACAAACAAAAAAAGACAAAAACGTGACAAACATAGGAAATAAATTAAATAAAGTGGGGGAAAGGGATAGTGGAGAGGAGAGTGAAAGAAGTGGTCATTGTGTTCAACAATGACCAGGCCCTCCGGCCAGGAATAAAAAATTCCTCCGATCCTGGCCAAAAGGCCCAGCCCAGGAGGCAGGTGCTAAAAAAGCGTGTAGCTGGTGCAGTGACCGTGGTGTCGTTAAATCAAAGTGACCCTCACTCACAGTGATTCTCGGACACCCCTGGACTGCCACTCCAGGGGCACATGCACCATAGGCTTTTCCGTTCCAAATCTAACCCCCCGACCGGCCAGTGCAGCCCTCCACCCCTGCCAGAAAGAGAGCCCTTCAAGGTTTTCTTGGGAAGAAGCTGCCCCCATCTAGCAGCCTCCACCAATACTAACCCTTCCAGACTCCCTGTCAACCCAGCAGGATTTGCATGGCCCTACCCCGTCTTTCCACCAGGGCAGTTCCAGCTCCTCCTACCAGATCTCTGACAGGGACAGCACTTGCACCAGCCAGCCAGAAGGCCAGACTAGAACCCGGCAAAAAGACCAGACCAGGCACAGCCACCCATCCTCACCAGAAGCACCCTTCCAGGTGGCTCAGACGCAACCATTGGCCGGCCCCCAGTATCTGTCGGGCAGCACGGCGTAGTCCCTGCTGAAACCACCCTTCCAGGTGCAATGACGCTATTGGATTGCATCCACCCTCCACATATAGGAGGTGCTTCAGCGCTCCTCTAGCAACTGACAAGAACGGATACCACACCTGATCTTAGACAAAAGGCCGAGCAGTGGCAGGGAAGACACCTCGATCAGCCCAGCCGGAGTGCAATGGCCGAGCCTCGCCCTGGGAGAACCACCTTCATGATCATGGTGTCTCCCCTGCCAGGTAAGTATTGGACAACCCATGTCTGCACGTTCCATTGCTATTGGATGGCGAGTTGATATAAATATATGTATTTCCCGGCACCCTACTAATCACACTGTGTACAAAACGTGCACAAACCAGAGGTGGTTCTGGCCAGATCAGTAGATTGCTTTAAGAAAGGCCAAAAATGGTACTTGGAATATAACTGAGTACTAAGGGCCAGATTCACAGAGAATTAGATTATCGTAGCGTTTCTAAAATACACTACGCCGCCGTATTTTTCCTGGCTCTACGTGGAATCCAGGTAGATTTTGTCCAGTAAATGACGGCGGCGTAGTGTATTTCTCCCGGCGCAATCCATCTACGCGAGTAGGGGGCGTGAAGCATTTAAAATTGGCGCGTTCCCGCGGCGATCGAACTGCGCATGCTCCGTTCCCAAATTTCCCGCCGTGCATTGCGCGAAATCACGTTGTTACGTCGTAGTAGCGTTGTTTACGTACATTCCTATTCCCGAACGAGTTACGTTAAAAAAAAAAAAAATGTAATTCGACGCGGGAACGACGGCCATACTTAACATGGGTTACGCACTGTTAGACCAGCAAAAAGCTGCTCTAACATTACGTAGCCAAAAAATGACGTAGGCGATTGCGAAGGACACTCGTACCTTCGTGGATCGCCGTAAAAACTCATTTGCATGCCCCGACGGTGAAAACGACGCGGACTCCCCAGCGGCCGCAAAAATATCGCAACGTAGATCCGAAGGCTTACGAAGACGTAAGCCTCTCGGATCGAAGCCTGAAGCCACCGTATCATGGTTTGAGGATTCAAACTAGTGATACGGCGCGCAAAATTTGAAATTACTCCTGTCTAACACCAGTTAGACAGGCGTAATCGCTCTCTGAATCTGGGCCTAAGATTTTTAGGTAAAGTTGATCCCCCCCCCCTCGGTCTAGTTAATGTGGGAAGTTGTTGACCCCCCCCCCCCCCCCGGTCTAGGTGATGTGGGAAGTCATCCCCCCCCCTTCCTGGTTTAGGTGACGTGGGTAGAGTAGTCGTCCCACAGTCAAGGTGACGTGGGAAGTCGTGGTCCCCCAGTCTAGGTGATGTGGAAAGATCCCCCCCCTGGTCTAGGTGATGTGGGTCGTGTGTCCCCCCCCAGTCTAGGTGATGTGGGAAGTCATTCCCCCCCTCCTGGTGTAGGTAATGTCCCCCCCCCCCCGTCCCACGCTCTAGGTGATGTGGGAAGTCCTGATCCCATCTTCCTGTCTGTGTTCCGGAGAAGAGGTGAGGGGAAGGTGGTGCTATCTGGTTTTCTCTTGTCCTAATACAGTTCAAGGAGTGACCCAAGAACAGGAAGTGTGTTACTGGCAGGATCAGCCTGGAAAAAAAGAAAAAAGAAGCAAACTAACGCAGCCACAATATCGAAGGACTAATAAACCGCAATGTGAAATTTTTTGTTCTCGGGGTTTTGATCTTTCCTAATCTGCACTTTTCAGGGAAATATTTTCAGACCGGACCATAGTCATGGGGGGGGGGGGGGGGGGGGGGGGGGGTACACCACTAATCCAACTACATTCCTCCTCATCATTTTGTTTTTTTGTTTTAGAATTTTGGAAATCCATTGTCCAGCACTCCGACACACGAGATCACATCCAATGTGGAATTTCTGACATTACAGGTATTTATCATAAGTGATTGTAAAGTCTTTGTTGTTATTAAAAAAAAAAAAAAAAAAAGCTGTGCTACATCCCTCCTCTGTGTATTGGATTTGCCCCGATCCTCCTCTTCTTGGATCCTCCTTCACTGCTCCTGGCCCTCCCATCTTGCTGAGTGCCCCCCACAGCAAGCAACTTGTTATGGGGGGAACCCGAGCCGAACCACAGCTTCCTGTGTCCATTCAGATACAGAGTTGTGATTTGGTGCCGCTCCTTCCCTTCCTCCTTCCTCCTTCCTTCTCTATCCTTCCTCTCTTCTTCTATCTTCCCTCCTCCCTCCTCAGTTCTTTCTTTCTTTCTTTCTTTCTTTCTTTCTTTCTTTCTTTCTTTCTTTCTTTCTTTCTTTCTTTCTTTCTTTCTTTCTTTCTTTCTTTCTTTCTTTCTTTCTTTCTCTTTTTCTCTCTTTTTTTTTCCTTCCTTCCCTCCTTCCTTACCTCCCTTTTTTTTTTCCTTCCTTCCTTTTTTTTTTCCTTCCTTCCTTTTTTTTTTTCCTTCCTTCCTTTTTTTTTTTCCTTCCTTCCTTTTTTTTTTCCTTCCCTCCTTCCCTCCTTCCCTCCTTCCCTCCTTCCCTCTCTTCCCTCCTTCCCTCTCTTCCTCTCTCCCGATTGACATTGACAGCAGCAGGAGGCAATATTGCCACTGCTGGGTCTCGGCCAATCAGGTGGGAGAGTCCCAGATGGCTGAGGCACTTGTGCACATCGCTGGATGGAGAGGGGGCTCAGGTAAGTATTGGGGGGGTGCTTCACACACAGAAGGTTTTTTTTTATCTCAATGCATAAAATTCACCTTCTACTTTTAGAACCACTTTAAGGTCTGAAATCAAAAAGTTAAAATTTCCTGTTCTAGGGATCATTTTAGAAATGTGAAGAAATACCGGGAATAAATCTAACGTCTTTTCTGAGATTCCTCCTGAGAGATTTCTCTTCCTGGGATGAGGGGCCCCAGCTCTCCTATCCCTGCAGCCTCCGACCTGTATATCTGCCGTGTGAGATTCAAGGCACTGCTGCCTCTGACTGCTACTTTCAGATTTGGTGATATGATTGCTGTGCTGCCATAGGCGTGCGCACAGGGAGTGTGCCAGGTGTGCCCAGGCACATCCTAATCACCCTGTGCAGCATAGATTCTCCCTACTATCCTAGCTCCCCCCCCCCCCCCCCCCCCACCGCTGCTGGCTTCCCTCCTCTCCTCTCCCGGCGGCTAATGCTGCAGGGATGTTTTAGGATGAACGTATAAATATGTTACATAGTGTTAAGAATACGTAGTAATTTACACTGTAGTATTCCTTGACTAAGATATTCATATGAAAAAAGGCTTTACTATAATATACTAAATGCGTATGTGTGTGTGTGTGTATATATATATATATATATATATATATATATATATATATATATATATATATATATATATACACACACACATTAACCACTTGCCGCCCGCCTTATGCAAAAAGACGTTGGCAAAGTGGTTTCAATATCCTGAGTGGACATCCATACTATGTCCTCAGGGTATTGAGCCGCTGCGCGCGCATTGCGCCGATCGTTGTTGCAGGGTGTCGGTCTGACACCCCACCCCGCAACACCGATCTAGGTAAAGAGTTTCCGACGGAGACTCTTTACCACGTGATCAGCCGTGTCCAATCACGGCTGATCACGGCTATCAGACGCTCCTCTGACAGGGGGGGTTTGTGCCGATCGATTATCAGCACAGCCCCCCGAGGATGCCCACACTGGACTGCCTGGGATGCCACTAGACCACCAGGGATGCAAAATGCAGGTATGCCACCCTAGACCACCAGGGATGACAATGACAAATAATGGATGCCAATCAGTGCCCGCAATGGGCATCACTGATTGGCAGGCATTTGGCAGCTGCCCATCCGTGCCACCTACCCGTGCTGCCCATCCATGCCACCTACCCGTGCTGCCCATCCGTGCCACCTACCCGTGCTGCCCATCCGTGCCACCTACCCGTGCTGCCCATCCGTGCCCATCATCAATGCCGCCTTATCAGTGCCCATCATTGAAGGACAAAACATACTTATTTATCGGCGTATATCGCGCACCTTTTCCCCCCTTAAAATCAGGGGAAATCGTGGGTGCGCGATATATGCCGCTTCCTGCGCTGGGTTTGAACGCCGCCGCCGACATATACCGAGCACAGTACACTCGGGTACGCTCAGCCAGGCTCGGTTCCCGTCACGGTCTGTGCCGCCTCCTAGCCTTTATGCGAGAGGAGCTGAGCATGGCCGAGCGTGCCCGAGTGTACTGCACTCGGTATATGTTGGGGGCGGCATCAAACACAGCGCGGGAAGCGGTGTTTGGCAAAAAAAATTGCGCGGGAGAAGGCCGCCGATGGACGCCGGGCAAGACACCAACGAGGGGCATTCAAGCTAAGTATTTTCTTATTTTTTTTCCCTGAAATTTCCCTTCTAGGTTGGGCGTGCGCGCTATACGCCGGTGCGCGCAATATGAAGATAAATACAGTATTTACAATGTTTTATAACGGAAACAAAAAAAAATGTTTTTCTAAATTTTTCGGTCGTTTTTTTATTTTATTTTTTTGCAGAAAATAAAAATCGCAGAGGTGATCAAATACCACCAAAAGAAAGCTCTATTTGTGGGAACAAAATGATAAAAATTTTGTTTGGGTACAGTGTAGCATGACCGCGCAATTGTCATTCAAAGTGCCCCCCGGTATGGAAGGGGTTAATTTCACATAGATTGGGAAAATAAACAGACTTTTTTTACTATATATATATATATATATATATATATATATATATATATATATATATATATATATATATATATATATATATATACATACACACACACACACACACACACACACACACTAATGAAAAAAATAAATATATATAGTGTGTGTGTATACAGTTGCAATAAAAAGTATGTGAAACCCTTTGGGAATGATATGGAATTCTGTACAAATTGGTCATAAAATGTGATCTGATCTTCATCCACAGCTCTTCAGGCATTGGCCCCCTGTGGAGAACCGGGGGGGGGGGGGTGCCTGTAACCCCCCTGATGGCAGTCCTGACCAAGGGGTGATTCTTCACCATTCCTCTTTACAGAACTGTTTCAGTTCAGCAATATTCTTGGAATGTCTTGGAATGTCTCGGTGTGAATGGCTTTCTTGAGGTCATGCCACAGCATATCAATGGGGTTGAGGTCAGGACTCTGACTGGGCCACTCCAGAAGGCGGATTTTCTTCTGTTGTTGATTTACTTCTATGCATCTTCTGTTGAGCTTCAGCTGGTGGACAGATGGCCTTAAGTTCTCCTGCAAAATGTCTTGATAAACTTGGGAATTAATTTTTCCTTTGATGATAGCAATCTGTCCAGGCCCTGACGCAGCAAAGCAGCCCCAAACCATGATGCCGCCACCACCATACTTCACAGTTGGGATGAGGTTTTGATGTTGGTGTGCTGTGCCTCTCTTTCTCCACACATAGTGTTGTGTGTTTCTTCCAAACAACTCGACTTTGGTTTCATCTGTCCACAGAATATTTTGCCAGTACTGCTGTGGAACATCCAGGTGCTCTTCTTGTGCAAACTGTAAACGTGCAGCAATGTTTTATTTGGACAGCAGTGGCTTCCTCTGTGGTATCCTCCCATGAAATCAATTCTTGTTTAGTGTTTTACATATCGTAGATTCGCTAACAGGGATGTTGGCATATGCCAGAGACTTTTGTAAGTCTTTAGCTGACACTCTAGAATTCTTCTTTACCTCATTGGTCAGTCTGCGCTGTGCTCTTGGCGTTTTTTTTACAGGACGGCCACTCCTAGGGAGAGTAGCAGCTTTCGCCATTTATAGACAATGGGGTAGATTCACATAGATCAGCGGATCTTTTGATCCGCGTGATCTATCTTTTTTACGATCCGCCTGCGCCAGTTTTTGAGGCAAGTGCTGTATTCAGAAAGCACTTGCCTCGTAAGTAGCCCTGGCGGATCGTAAATCCCCCGGCGGAATGCAAATTCCGCGGCTAGGGGGAGTTTACTATTTTTAAATCACGCGCGTCCCCGCGCCGATCGTACTGCGCATGCGCCGCCGGCTAAATTTCCCAGCTTGCATTGCTTTAAATGACGTCGCAAGGACGTCATTGTTTTCGTCGTTAACGCTATTAACGTATGGCCGTATTCCCGAACGACTTACGTAAACGACGTAAAAAATTCAAAACTCGACGCGGGAACGACGGCCATACTTAACATAGGATCCGCCGCACTTACCCCGCATATAGCAGGGGTAACGATCCACCACAAAAAGCCGAACGCAAACGACGTAAAAAAAAACGACGGCCGGGCATTCGATTCTGAATCGGCGGTTCTCCTCATTTGCATATTCGTCGCGTATAATAACTGAAGCGCCACCTAGCAGACGGCGGGAGATTGCAGCCTAAGATCCGACAGTGTAACTCACTTACACCTGTCGGCTCTAAGGAAGATCTATGCGGAACCTGATTTGAGGAATCAGCCGCATAGATCCGAGCGTCGGATCACACAGATACGACGGTGTATCAGTAGATACACCGTCGTATCTCTATGTGAATCTACCCTAATGTGTCTTACCGTGGACTGATGGAACAGCAAGGCTATTGGAGATACTTTTATAACCCTTTCCAGCTTTATGCAAGTCAACAATTCCTAATCGTAGGTCTTCTGAGAGCTCTTTTGTGCGAGGCATCATTCACATCAGGCAAAGCTTCTTGTGAAAAGCAAACCCAGAACTGGTGTATGTTTTTTTTATAGGGCAGGGCAGCTGTAACCAACACCTTCAATCTCATCTCATTGATTGGACTCCAGTTGGCTGACACCTCACTCCAATTATCTCTTGGAGAGGTCATTAGTCTAGGGCAGGGGTCTTCAAACTACGGCCCTCCAGTTGTTCAGGAACTACAATTCCCATCATGCCTAGTCATGTCTATGAATGTCAGTGTGTTACAATGCCTCATGGGATGTGTAGTTCCGCAACAGCTGGAGGGCCGTAGTTTGAGGATCCCTGGTCTAGGGGTTCACATACTTTTTCCACCTGCACTGTGAATGTTTACATGGCGTGTTCAATAAAAACATGGAAACATTTAATTCTTTGTGTGTTATTAGTTTAAGCCGACTGTGATTGTCTATTGTTATGACTTAGATGAAGATCAGATCACATTTTATGAGAAATCTATATCCTTCCAAAAGGGTTCACATACTTTTTATTGCAACTGTACACACACACAGAGCTTGCACATGGTTAAAAGGGATGATGAGAGGTGGTACGATGACAGAGAGTAGTCATGGGTGGGTAGGAGCCTTGAAGAGAACCTGTATTATTTGATATTTTGGCCCAAATGATGGACATTTGAAGTCTGTGTCCTGCTGGATGACCTCCTGCACCTTGTGTTGTAGTTTCGGGACCCGTACGATGGGGACTCTGAATCATCGGCACAATCGGAAGGCAGCACCCACGATCCCTTTCTGAGTGAAGCCGACTCGACTATCCTTGGCACTAAAGATGACCAAGTCCACATGGAATGTAGCTCGGGGGCCACACAGGAGCAGCAGACCACATGGGATGACTGCAGCCTCGCCTCGTGCGAGATTACCGACGTCAGTTTCCAACCTCGAGCCACCACAGACTCTTCACCGAATAACGTCCGATCATGTCAGAGCGCCACCTCCTGGACTCACCAGTCCATGGACTCTGGCTCGTGGCCGAGGCAGCCAGTCCTACATCTGGGCGCTTGGTCCTGATTGGTGTAGACCCAAGAGCGGCAAATTCTCCTCTTTCTGTGTTTGCGGCCAGTATGACCTCAGAGGAGAACAGTGACTTCAGTATGGTGGAGTCCTCGGTCATCAAACGGAAATTTGGACTAAAAATGGACATTGAGAAGCTGAGAAGGAAGAAGGCGCGCGTGGCGGAACATTCCGTAAGTTTCAACCACTTTGCTGTTAAGGGCCATTTTGTTGTTCACCTGTACAGTCCGTTGAATGTATTTTTGTGTTTCACACTCTATTTTTGTATGTTTTGTATGTTGCAGGGTATAGTTCCCCACTTGCCGACCGCTATACATATACAGTGGAACCTCGGATTGCGAGTAATGCGGTTAATGAGCGTTTTCGCAAGACGAGCGCCGTAGTTGAAAAAATCTTAACTAGGTTTCCGAGTCTTGTCTCGCAAAACGAGCATGATTCAGGCCAAATCAGTGTGCAGTACTGCGTTTGGCCTGCGATGGGTGGCGCCCCCCACCTCTGGCCGCATGCGGTATTGCATGCCATTGAAGTCAATGCAGAACAAATTATTTTTGTTTCCATTGACTTTAATGGGGAAACTCGATTTGATATGCGAGTGCTTTGGATTACGAGCATTCTCCTGGAACGGATTATCCTCGTAATCCGAGGTTCCACTGTATATAGAAAAAAAGACTCTGACCATGGGCAAGTCAACTTTAATATTGGCACCACATCCCTTGATTTGTTGAATATAGACAAGAGGATCTGGATTTTTAAGGCGCAGAATAAATTGAAATAGTATCGGCTGTAATGTATAAGAATTTTTTTTATTTTAAAGAACAAAATAAAAAATTATTAAAACGTAACAATTGGCAGGTACAGATCATCAAGATTTTATGGATACAGTACTATAGAATGGGAGAAACATGTTGGGAACTCCATTCTATAGTGCTGTATCCATAAAATGTTGTTGATCTGTACCTGCCAATTGTTATGTTTTTAACAATTATTTTGTTCTTTAAAATAAAAAAAAATTCTTATACATTACAGCCGATACGATTTCAATTTATTCTGCACCTTAAAAATCCCAATCCTCATCTAATCTATTCTATCTATCTAATCTATTCTATCTATCTAATCTATTCTATCTATCTAATCTATTCTATCTATCTAATCTATTCTATCTATCTAATCTATTCTATCTATCTAATCTATTCTATTCTATCTATCTAATCTATTCTATCTATCTAATCTATTCTATCTCAATTTATTCTGCACCTTAAAAATCCCAATCCTCATCTATTCTATCTAATCTTATCTATCTATCTAATTAATCTATTCTATCTATCTAATCTATTCTATCTATCTAATCTATTATATCTATCTAATCTAATCTATTCTATCTATCTAATCTATTCTATCTATCTAATATAAATAAGAGATGACAGGTCCTCATTTGTGTTTGGTCTCTCACATAAAATCCCAATAAAATACATTTACGTTTTTGGTTGACGTGACAAAATGTAGAACATTTTCAAGGATTATGAATACTTTTTCAAGGTACTGTAGAGGGGAAGAGCTTCAACACATGGATGTTGTCTAACTGTGCCAGGAAATGCATTTTGGTTTGTGCCTTTGTTTTATATCACTTCTTGATCTGGGAGAAAAAAAAAAGAGAAATACGGTGTCCTGTGTCTCCTACCTCCCCTCCGTTCCCTGTAATAGAAGAGGTATTATACCCCCCTCTCCGGTGTCCTGTGTCTCCTACCCCCCCTCCATTTCCTGTAATAGTAAAGGTATTATACCCCCCCTTCACCAGTGAAGATGGGTACTCTCACCTCAGGTTACGACCTTTGTTTTACCAAAAGGTCTGAATAGGCTTATAGAATCAATGGCAGGAAACCAGATGACTCAGAGATGTACAATATTCCTCCAAGAGAAATAGCCGTATGACCAGGAGACACAATTATGTTCAAATCCTCAGTAGCACCACCAGACAAGCATGTACCGATAAATGCAAGAAGATAAAACGAAATCTAAGAGCTTCCGCTTGGTTCCGCCCTGCTGAGGAAGTTATCTTACGCAACGCGTCCGGGAGTCAGAAGCTCTTTCCACGTCACTCGCTGTTGTCCCATATTTTCGATTGAGCTGCGAATTTTGTGATGTACATGCCCTATTAATCCATCGAATATGTGAGTAGCCTGTACGTTTTTATTTTAATAAAATCATCGGAACCAAGCGGAAGCTCTTAGATTTTGTTTTATCTTCTTGCATTTATCGGTACATGCTTGTCTGGTGGTGCTACTGAGGATTTGAACATAATTGTGTCTCCTGGTCATACGGCTATTTCTCTTGGAGGAATATTGTACATCTCTGAGTCATCTGGTTTCCTGCCATTGATTCTATAAGCCTATTCAGACCTTTTGGTAAAACAAAGGTCGTAACCTGAGGTGAGAGTACCCATCTTCACTGGTGAAGGGATCACATTTTGAATTTGGTTTCCTACAAGTCACGTGGTGAAGATTCTTTCATATTTTGGTCGCAGGATCTCATTCATCCTTTATTTTCACATACATATTGTATTTAACTTTATGGACAATTTTTCCTTTCTTCGTTTTCACATTTATATGAGCATGTTTAATAATACTTAATGTTTGGTTTGCGCTGCACTGTTTTTCTGTTATTTTATCACTGTTTGGGATTTTGTGAATGTCCTTTTTTGGTGTTCAGCTTGCATCTGTATGAATTACACTCTGAAAGCTGTTCTTCATTGTTACATTTATTAGTTATTACATTTTGATTCTCTATTTTTGCGCTGATTGCACCCCCCCACTATTGTTATATTATACCCCCCCTCTCCGGTTTCCTGTGTCTCCTAGACCCTCCCCATTCTCTGTAATAGAAGAGGTATTGTACCCCCCTCTCCTGTGTCTCCTACCTCCCCTCTCTGTAATAGAAGAGGTATTATACCCCCCTCTCCGGTGTCCTGTGTCTCCTACCTCCCCTCCATTCTCTGTAATAGAAGATATATTATACCCCCCCCCCCTCTATTCCCTGTAATAGAAGTAGTATTATACTCCCCTCTCTGGTGTCCTGTGTCTCCTACCTCCCCTCCATTCCCTGTAATAGAAGAGGTATCATACCCCCCTCATCGGGGTCCTGTGTCTCCTACATCCCCTCTCTGTAATAGAAGAGGTATTATACCCCCCTCTCCTGTGTCTCCTACCCCCCTCTCTGTAATATAAAAGGTATTATACCCCCCCCTCTGGTGTCCTGTGTCTTCTACATCCCCTCCATTCCCTGTAATAGAAGAGGTATTATACCCCCCCTCTCCGGTGTCCTGTGTCTCCTACACCCCCCCCCTCCATTCCCTGTAATAGAAGAGATATTATACTCTCCTTTGCGTTGAATTATTGGGGGTTGAATGAGGCTCTTCGGGTCTCGGCTGTTCAGACTTTTTATGTCATTTTATCGGAGATTTGAGACCCCTCCTCCTCCTTTCTGTATTCATTACATTTTTTGTGCCCACAGAGCTGACGATCCCGCGATGAACTGAAGGGCCTCTGCAGCTTCTGTTTACCTGTCTGCTTTATCCGCATAATGTAATAAATATGGAGATTGAATACTTCTGTCTCAGGTGTGGCTTCTCTAGGGAATGCTGGCGGTGAAGCATCCAGGGGTCTGGCTCCAGACATTTATTGGGTAATGCGGCGTCCAAATTGCTAAATACAAAAAAATATGTAGGATCCGATACTTGGCTAAATGTGTGAAATGCGTAGGGTTGTGACCCCGCCATCCCTTTCATTCATAGCAAAGAGGATGACCCTAAACTGGGAACCTCCATGCATTGCTCTTCTGAACTGTAAGTCCACCTGAGTACTTCTCCAACCTATGAGCTTCCATCTATGGTTGTCAACGTTTGTGATATAGGGGCCTCGCGTGTGGTCCCTGACACCCCACTAAAGGGACACACCTAACATTATATGATACAAAAAGACTGCAGACACTCCTGTACCATGTCTGCAGTCTCTGACCGTCTCCTGTACCATGTCTGCAGTCTCTGACCGTCTCCTGTACCATGTCTGCAGTCTCTGACCGTCTCCTGTACCATGTCTGCAGTCTCTGACCGTCTCCTGTACCATGTCTGCAGTCTCTGACCGTCTCCTGTACCATGTCTGCAGTCTCTGACCGTCTCCTGTAGTTTAAATTGGAGACTGCAGACATGGCACAGGAGACGGTCATCTAACCACTATACTAGCTGTAATGTTGGACAGGTTTCCAAATCCCCCCCCCCCCCATCTAGGTGCATGGGGATCACCTGTCCTGGAAATCCAGGGGTCTGGCTCCAGATTATCTCTGTATTAGAAGAGGTATTATACCCTGTGTCTCCTATCCCCCCCCTCCATTCCATGTAATAGAAGAGGTATTATATCCCCCTCTCCAGTGTCCTGTGTCTCCTACCTCCCCTCCATTTCCTTTGCTTTTGTTTGCACCCACCCACCCAAAAAAAAATTTGAAACCAGCCGCCCTGGGTCTGATGTAGTCAGATTCTGTCCTGCAACATTCAGCGGGTGACTCCGATGTAACAAGTCTTTGTTGGATCCTCCACTGCCTAAAATGTGCATGGTCTCCAACTTATGGCTTGGGGTACCAAGGCCTTGTCCTGGACAGGTCCGTTGGTGAGTGAAAAACGTATCTAGCGAAACACATGCGAACTGAATCGCCTCAGGGCGCTTGGTATCCATTTGCTCCTACACGTTGCCTTCAGAATAGATGGGTTTTGAGTTTTTTTCTGAAGGCCTGGTGATGGTTTGGGTCTTTGGAGTCGAGGGTGTTTTTTTTTTAAATGGGTTTTTATTATGCCTCGTTTCAGCAGGGTTGACACGATGCCTTCCTTAAATGATTGGTTTATGAGGTGCGTGATGGCCGGTGCCACAATATCGGCACATTCTTTCAAATGTGGGGATGATATCATTAGGTGCAGTGCTGTCTCGCAGGGTACCAATGATATTTTTGGTGGTGTCGATGGAGATTGATTTTAGCGTGAATTTCATTGATGGTGACATATTTGTGTGGATATTGCCTTTTTGATTTAAAGGGGAGTCAGTGGTGGTTCTCTTTTGCAGAATCGTTTCACGGATTTTTTTCAATTTTGTTAGTGAAATAATCCATTGCAAAACTCTTGTGAATCAAAGTTTGGAGCCTCTAGGCAGGCTGAGTTCATATCCTGAGCGACTAGATTAACCACTTGACCACTGGGCACTTAGACCCCCTTAATAACCAGACCAATTTTCAGCTTTCGGTGCTCTCACAGTTTGAATGACAATAACTCGGTCATACAACACTGTAACCAAATGAAATTTTTGTCCCCCCCCCCCCCCACAAATAGAGCTTTCTTTTGGTGGTATTTTATCACCTCTGCGGTTTTTATTTTTTTTCGCTATAAATGAAAAAAGAACAAATTTTGTAAAAAAAAATGAAATTTTCTTCATTTCTATTATAACATTTTGCAAAAAAGTAATTTTTCTTCATAAATTTGGCCTAAAGTGTATACTGCTACATATCTTTGGTAACAAAACAAAAAAAATGTGGATATTATTTAGTCTGGGTGAAAGTTATAGGGTCTACAAGCTATGGTACCAATTACTGAAAATGTATCAATTTGATCACATCTGATGTACTGACAGCTTCTCTCATTTCTTGAGACCCTAACATGCCAGAAAAGTACAAATACCCCCAAATGACCCATTTTGGGAAAGAAGACATTCCAAGGTATTTAGAAAGAGGCATTGTGAGTTTTTTGAAGTTGCCATTTTTTTTCCCACAATTCTTTGCAAAATCAAGATTTTTTTATTTTAATTTTTTTTCCACAACATTTTCATATTAGCGGGTTATTTCTCACACACAGCATATGCATATCTCAAATTGCACCCCAAAACACATTCTGCTATTCCTCCCGAGTATGGCGATACCCTATGTGTGGGACTTTTACACAGCGTGGCCACATGCAGAGGCCCAACATGCAGGGAGCACCATCAGACCAATTCTGACATTTCTCTCCTACATGGAAACATCATCATTTATTTGCTAGAAAATTACATAGAACCCCAAAACATTATATATACTTTTTTTTTTTTTAGCAAAGACCCTAGAGAATACAATGGCGGTCGTTGCAACTTTTTATCGCGCATGGTAATTTGCACAGCAATTTTTCGACGCGTTTTTTTGGAAATAAAACGCTTTTCCTGGTGCCTTCATGGCAGCATACATATGGTTGGTGGCTCCGCCCTCATCCAACCCACAGGACCAATTATAACTCTTTAAAAGAGAGCGACAGCCTCCCCTCTGACATTCTTTTTTCTGTCCCCAAACCTGCAGGATCATGGATCACCTGGATTCAGCCCTTACTATGCCACTGCGTTGGCCAGCCATTACAAGTTCATGCTCCCCTGTAGATGAAGTCCCATATCTTAGGCTGCTAAATGCGCCAAAAAGGTTTGGGAGCCCATTTTTCTGTAGATCTTTTCTGGGTCTGGAGTTCAGGTATTTTCCTCCATCCGTGACTGAAAACACTGCTCCAAGGTAAAAGACGACTGATTACAAGTTTTGCAGTGCTATTTTTCACTGCTGATGATTGTGGTTTGTTGGGGGCAGCTGCTTACAGGGCAAGTCTTGTTCAACTGTTTAAAAAAACTGTTTGCTATAAGGGAGATTACATTCTAGACCACCTGTCCCTCACCTCTTTCTCTGTCTTCCAGACGCATGCTGCCGTCCTAGCCGGCAGACTCCTGGGCTATAACGAGGTATGGCAGAGTTTATGACTCTCGTAGCCAGGCATGCGATCTCCCGTAGCAGGGGGGGGCCCCCCTCCTGCCGCCCCTGCTGGAGAGCATCTGCGGCGCTTCGCGCGCCCCCTCTGCATTTGATTTATCCCTTCTTTGGACACCGTCGTGTCGCAGGGATATGACATCACCGCGCGCATGCGCAGTAGCCTCCGGAGGCCAATGCGGCCATCTTGGTATACCCGGAAGTAGTCGGTGTATAAATGAGGATGTTTTTCCTCATTATGTTTAAACAGCTCTCCACTGCAACACATCCTAGGTTAAGGGAAGATTACATTCTACTGCCTTCCTCCTGTTTATTCCCCATATTATGGATCCAGCCCAAGGTAAATTTGGGAGTGGATCATGTTTGTGCATATTTCTATGGAATACATATTTTCATGTGCATATAATGGGTGAGGACGTTTTCTGTACATATGGGTATGTACATGGGATGTGTAGGTGCATGTGTATATGTATATACTTAGGTAGGGTATCCTTGATACCGCATGGATCTCAGCCTTTCCTGTGCATAGGCCTGGATGTGTATATGTATGTATACACAGATATATATATATATTTATGGTTTTTATGTATTCAATATAAAAAATAAAACATATATGAACATATGCGTTCATGGGTGTGTATATATGCATATTCGTAGGTACGCTATACATATAGGTATGTGCTCCAAAAAATAAATTAATAATTAAATAAATAATAATATATATAAAAAAAAAAGTTAAACAACGCAGGTTAACCTTGTTGGTTTCCCTCTTTAACAGCCCTTCCCCGCAGCTCAGTATTACAAAAAGATCCTCAACATACCACTAGGTAAGTGGCTGCAACTACCAGGTAAGTTCAAAATAAAAAAGAGCACGTGACTACCTTATAGAGAAAAAACAGAATTTTTCGGTCCTTTCCTTCTTTTGCAGCCCGCAACCTCAGCCAAGTCGCAGAGGGGCGCAGAAGAAGGGGTCCAAAGCTCATGGTGTCCCAAAGAGTGGTCACTCTGCTTCAGCCTACACACCTGACAGCCGCAGGTCTTCCCGACATTCGGCTAGAAAGTATCCCTCTCCTCATCACCCTGCCACCCCCAAAGCCTGCTGGGTCTGTGGTGATGATGCGCTTCCAAAAAAAAAAAAAATTGGTCTGCAGTTACTGCTTTCTGGGAGCAGCCGGAAATGAGCAAAAGGAGAGGGAGGAATACTGGGTCAACAAGTAGGAAAATAATTAAAGATGCAATCCAGGAGTCGTCTCCATCTCAAGGTCCAGCTACCTCTTCATCAAAAGATATTTTTCAGGGGTCTGCCCCCAAGATCCCAGGTCAGCAGATAAGTGCAGGGGCCAGTTTGGATGACTCCAAGATGCATCCGAGAAGCAAGGGGCCCACTACGATTCTGGGGTACCTGATAATTTTCTGGCCGCCTTAATGCGAAATATGGTAGCAGGCCAGGTCGCCTATATCCATCCTCGTGGGCTGTACCCTCCAGCTGACACTAGTGCTCAGTCGTTTTTCTTACCATCTATGGATCACTCGGCTACTGTAAGAAATGCAGCACATTCCTCAAGAGGTGCAGCGTCTCAAGAAGACATATTGGGTCACAAGATTGAGAACGGCCTCAAATCTAAATATGAGACAGCTGAGAGAGCGCGAGAACCAGCAGCCGCTTTAGCTTCAGCTGCCGAGACAACAAAGGCATGGTCTACCAATTTTGAATTGGCCTTGAGCCAGGGCCTCGAGCCAGAGGAAATTCTCAATTCTCTGGAGCAATTAAATTGGCTTCAGGATCTATGGTCGAGGCAGCAGTGAAAACACTGAAATCTTCCTCTCAGGCCTTACTGCATACAGTAACTGCCAGGAGGTATAGGAGTAGGTAAAGCCACCTCCAGGCTACCCTCATGAACATAAGGAAAAAAGGGGACGCGTCTAGCTCTCCCGGAATTCAGAAGCCCTTTTGACGTCCTGTTTACTCAAGCTGAACCAGCGCGTACTGCCATTCTGGTTTAACGGGAAACTGACTCCCCTACAATTCTCCTTGGTCGCACCGAGAAAAAAACAAAACTTTCTAGCTCAACAGGCTCCTATGTCCTTGCTACTCACCAAGGTCCATCTAGGATAAAAGATCTCAGGACTCTGATTCAGCTTACACAAAGCCCATACATGATGGATTTCAGTTCCGAGAGCTGTTTGGGGGTTCATACCTCTCAAATCTTTTCCCTTTCTGGTTATTTGAAAAAAGGAAATGTGTATGTTTCTTTTTTTTTTTTTTTCCCCATCCTTCAAATGTACGCAATTCATCCCAGATCTACAGCAAACTTGTCAACCTGGCAATCCTCGGGTGAGAATCCCTTAAAATAATGGGACTCATGGCAGTACGACCAGAAGTGGACATGGTCCCTGTAAAGCCTCAAGGGTTTCCACCTGCATTTTCATCAGGTTCTCCTACCCCTTATGTTCTAAGACATTAGTGGACTTCATTTACAATTTTGATGCCTGCCTTTAGGCACACCATGCGCCCCGGATCCCAGCAGGAAGGTCTAGTGTTAATCTCTTCCGAAGGGAAAAGTTGCACTTTCCACATGAGCAGGAAGATGCTCTATCTTCATTTCATTACAATAAGGTTTCCGATCTCGTATACAAGAGGTGTATGTTCACCTTAGCATGAATGCATCTGGTCAGGTAATTACCAAAAAAAAGATTATATTCCTAAGAGACTGATGTCTCCCCTAAAGAGAAAAAAGTCCCCACCCACAGCCTAAGCTGGGAACATGACAATCGGAATCATATCGGGGTCCTCTTACATCCTCCCCCTGGACTCTGGCAGCATGGTGGGAACATTAACATCCCTACACCTTGTTACAACAGACTTTCCTAACGGAAAGGTCCGGGTCTCAGAGAATTCTACTTTTTAGAAGTAGTACTGGTCCTGCGCTATAATCAAGTCTTCTCGGTGGGCGGAGCCACTTCCAGTTGGTTCCTACTCCTTGGTCCATCCCTGTAGCAGCAGCGGTTCTTCTGAATTTCAGCAACCTTAGGGGACTCAGTTGACCAAGACAACTGGTATTTAAGGACAGTTCGGTATCCAACATACTGGAGTCAGGTACCGCTGACATATCAATATTCTGCCAGAACATTACCTCTGAAGGACGAGTCCATTCCCACACAGATGAGCATCAGGTCGACCTTAACCTGAGTCCAGTCATAAAGGACGAACACATGCACATAGGCAGATCGTCATTCGTCAAAAACATTCCTGATATGACTCAAGGCCAAGAGGATCTCACCAGCCTCAAGCAGTTGATGTTTAAAAAAAAAAAAAAAAAAAGGGAAGGGAATAAATCATTTGGCTGATCACCTAGGAAGGAAAATACCAACTCCAATATGCAGCTATTGGTTCAGCTTGCCTCCCGAGAGGCTGTCCTCATGGGCTAGTCCGCTAGTTAAGATCTCTTCCTTTTGGTGCATGTTTGTTTTTACACGGAAGGCTCCCAGTTCCTTCACACAATTTCCCAATCTCAAGGGTAATACGGGCGTACGCCCTCCTACCTGGTTAAGTGCCAGTGCCTAGCAGAGAATTGGTTCACCTCCCCAACTACAAATCCTCGGTTGGTCTAGGAAATCTTGATACAGGCTGCCAGGCAAGCGGGCCCTGTTCGGTCCTTCTGCCGATTCCAGTTGCGTACATTCGCATATCCGAAAAAGTTCACTCCTATCCGCTTTCGGATGTCCCTGGAGTTAATCATCAGGAATGGAGCAGGGGGAAAAAAACTAAGAAAGTTCAGTCACTCCCACAAGATAAATGGCACTTTTACCCAGAAAGTCTTCCTCCAGTAGCACCTTTTGACAGGAAGAAAAGCCTCTTTCAGCCCTGGAAGACATCAGATGGAACCTAAATTCACAATAAGAACATGCCTCGAGGGCAATCATTCCTTTTTTCCCCAGATAGGGTGACTACGTCTAAAGGGGGATGTGCCTCTGCTATTCAGTTTACTCGCAGTCTTTCCTTGCACATACATGAGAATCTTCTATGTAAGACTCTCGAAGCAATTTTCTTTTTTCCATACTTCTAAGCACCATCTCATCCGTCCAAAGGCCCTCAAAGTCCAAGCCTCTGTATTTAAGATTCCGATGTTTCAATTTAAACAAGTTGGTCATCTGGCAGTCTTGCCAGTTCAAGTCCAGAGCTCCCTCTGCGAGCCAATTTATCTAAGAATTGGTAGTCCCAAATCTTTCAGTATGTTCCAACAACTCCTGACTGGCCAAACCAGTTAGAAGAAGACTTCCTCAGGCGTCTCGGATCTGGTAGGCATGCTACCAGCTTACCTTGAAAAAAAAAAGAGGGGGAGAAAGCTGTGGACACCGAGGACAACTTCATCAAGTTGGATGGTTCATCTTATCCAGACAACATACCGGGCTAGTGGTCCTCCGCTCCAAAGTCAAAGAAGACTTGTGCGGGGAATGGCGGCTTCCTGGACTACAGCAACACTAGAATCTTCCAGGCACCCTGCCATTAGGCAACCGCTCATTCTACACCGCATTCATGACCTAGTTGGGTCTACTCTTACTCATAGTGATGTAGGGGGAAAAGTCTGTTCAGCTGTTTTCTCTTGGATAGAGATTAAAATACTTTTTGCAGCAACCCTCCCTATAAGCGAGTTATTTACCATATGTATGCTGCCATGAAGGCACCAGGAAAACGGAAAATTAAATACCTACCTTTCGGTAATTTTCCTTTCCTGGTGCCTATCCATGGCAGCATACGCCCTCCCTTTCTTAAAATCCTTAATTGTTTGAGTCTAGTTACAAGAATGTCAGAGGGGAGGCTGTCGCTCTCTTTTAAAGAGTTATAATTGGTCCTGTGGGTTGGATGAGGGCAGAGCCAACAACCATATGTATGCTGCCATGGATAGGCACCAGGAAAGGAAAATTATTTAATTTTCCGTTTTGTGCTTTTAAAAAAAACAGTAAAGTTAGCCCAATGTTTTTGCATAATATGAAAGATGAAGTTACGCCGAGTAAATAGATACCTAACATGTCACCCTTCAAAGTTGCACACGCTTGTGGAATGGCACCAAACTTCGCTACTTAAAAGTCCCCATAGGCGACGCTCTAACGTTCGCAGCAATACCTCACATGTGTGGTTTGAACACCGTTTTCATATGTGGGTGGGACTTGCGTGTGCGGTCGCGTCTATATACGAGTACACGGGTACTGTAATTTTTTATTTTGTTCATTTTACTTTATTTATTTTAGTTTGACACGTTTTTCCCCAAAAATAAATGTTTTGATTACTTTTATTCCTATTACAAGGAATGTAAACATCCCTTGTAATAGGAATATAGCATGACAGGTCCTCTTTACAGTGAGCTATGGGGTCAGTAAGACCCCACATATCACCTCTAGGCTGGGAAGCCTGAAAAAAAGAAAACGATCGCAGAGTAGTTTTCGGGGAGTGTTGCGTGCGCGCCGCCCGGGGGGGGGGGGGGGGGTTTGGCATGTGGCAGAGTATTGCGCGCGCAGGGGGGAGGGTGTGTGTGTGTGGCAGAGTATTGCGCGCGCGGGGGGGGCAGGTGGCAGTGGACGGCGCGATCACGTGGTAGGGAGCCGCTTCCATTAGCTCCTTACCGCGATCATTGATGCTGCGGGTCGTGTGTGTGTGTGTGTGTGTGTGTGTGTGTGTGTGTGTGTGTGTCTCTGACGGTACCCATGGGCCTGAGCGGCTTTGTTTACATCTGTGATCATGCCGTCATTGGGGTGTGGCAGAGTATTGCGGGCGGGGGGCAGGTGGCAGTGGACGGCGCGATCACGTGGTAGGGAGCCGCTTCCATTGGCTCCTTACCGCGATTATTGACGCTGCGGGTCCCGTGACCGTATGTGTGTGCGCGCGGATCTGACGCTACCCATGCGCCCGAGCGGCTTTGTTTACATCTGTGATCGTGCCGTCATTGGACGGTGTGATCACGTGGTAAGGAGCCGCCTCCATTGGCTCCTTACTGCGATCATTGATGCTGCGGGTCCCGTGGACCCGGTGATCGCGTGTGTGCGCGCGCCCGCCTGACTCGGTAGGACGTTCATGGACATCCTGTTAGAGTTAAGTAACCGCCTTATGGACGTATTTCATCTATAGGGCGGTTACTAAATGGTTAAAGAGCTTGCAGTTAGACTTTTGGGAGGATATTGGAAAAGTAATCTTTTTTTGCTTTAAAGATTTTATGATATTTCTTGGTAATTAGTTTATAAATTGTGTGGTTTAACTCTGTTGAGCTCCTTCTCCAAGCTACTTCCGCTCTTCGGTGTTCTTGTTTCCGCATTCCGCACTATTAAGACTTCTTCTCTGGGGCAACCCATGTGGCTGTTGGCTGGAGCCAGACCCTCTGATGTGGTGGATTTGCACCCCGGTGCTGGAGTTGGAAAGGTCCTTTCTCCAACTAGATTGAGCGGCCGGTGATCATAATGAATGCCAGCCTGCCAGGCTGGGGTGATGGCCTTGGGACAGTGAGGGGGGGGGAATTTTTTTTTTTTAAATAAATCACGACTTCTCTTTGGGGGGGAGAGAATGCTGCCCTTACGAAAAAAATATTCACACCCGTTCCCCTTTGGGCGCCGCCTCCCGCACTACAGCTCTGGTGCTGGCACAGCAATTCACTTGTAGTACACTGTTACTGGCTGGCAGTATAATTGCACACCCCCCCCCCCCCCCTGCCTATAAGATCACCCAGACCGCCTTCGGCTAAAACTCTGCCTACTCTCCTCTGTGCAGCACTGCTTCATCTTCTCCCCGAGCGGGTCGGTGACGTCACCGGCGTCACTCGTGAGGTTAGTTAGGACTCGGGAGGAAAAGGAGTTGTCTCTGGAACCCCCAGGAAGGCAGCACTGCAGCAGGCCAGGTACTCCCAATAGTCGCACACTAATCTGTTAGCATCTTCATGTGAACAGTATGATGTGTGCCACTGCTAAGCAAATGTAGTGCTTAATATATGGATAAAATAAATTAGAATTCTGCAAAGCCATAGTTATCATAAAGTGATTTGTGCAAGTAGTACCTGCTGTTTATCTATGGCTATGCAGAATTATTATTTATTCCATATTGAGCCAGCACTATATTTGATTGGCTGCTTGCTTCTGTCTGGGCCTGTGCCTGGCACATGACTCAGGCTATTTTCACACTGGGATGTTACGGCCGCATTTATGGGCGCTGCTGATGTTACGGCCGCATTTATGGCCGCTGCTGATGTTACGGCCGCTGCTGATGTTACGGCCGCATTTATGGGCGCTGCTGATGTTACGGCCGCATTTATGGGCGCTGCTGATGTTACGGCTGCATTTATGGGCGCTGACAGGGGTGTAGTTTTAGTGCTTGCTATAAGCGCCATTTTCACTAGATACCTCTGGGAGGCAGAGAGGGAGGAATCATACTTGACTTCTACCCCAAGGGTAAGCTGTACCCCCAGATCTATGAGAAGTGAGAACACGGGAGTGTAATAGTGAAAAGTCAGATTGCTGCGACCCAGAACCGCTACATTCACCTCAACATGTTGTGCAGCGCTGGGCTTCTTCAGGAGGTTTTATATCATGTCTAATTGTATAAAGAAAATTAAATTAATACACAGCAATCCGACTTTTCTGTGTGATCGCCACAAGTATGGGGCTGCAACTTACCCCTCGGGTCTCAATACTCAAGTATAATTTTACTGTTATATACAGGTTTACATACCCCGGTAGAATTTCTGATTTCTTGGCCATTTTTCAGGGAATATGAATAACAAAATCTTTCCTCTCCGTCATGGTCAGTGATCAGCTGAAAACATTATCAATGATCTGTGTTTACTCTTTCTATATCACAACAGAAACTCCCTCCCGCTCCTCCGGGATAACAACCGAGTGGCCTTCAGCTGCATCAGCTGTTATCCCTGGAAAGCCAATTGCCGGCTCTAAAAAAAAATTATACCGTGATGATGCCTGCAGCTGCCTATCATCATCCCGGTATAACTCCTGAAAGCCGAGGACGCATATCTGCATACACTCGGTGGGAAAGGGTTAAAAGCCCAATAACTTTTTGTTATAAAGTTCATATACTCTATTTTGCTGGGTGGCTTAAAAAAAAAAAATGCTTTTGGAGTAAAAAATCTAGCCAATGATAGTTTAACATGCACTAACCACTTAAAGGAACACTAAAGGTGTATTTTTTATTAGATCAATTGATTGCTATAAGCTAGAGCATTTAAATATCACTTACCTCGTTTTTCCTTTTGACCTCCAAAATACAGTAATCCAGGTTAGAAAATACCATTTCCTGTCTCTCCTCTTCTTGCTTTCCACCAGCACCTGAGCCATTTTGCATGGTGGAAAGCAGGATGTGCTCACCCCCTCCCTATGACTACAGCCCTGCATGAAGATGCTCTCTTATCCCTCACAGGCATGGAGGCTGAGTCTAATGGGAACTGTAGTTCCCATTAGGCCGTGATGTAGCAAGAATGAATGCGCACCGCAAACCAGGAAGTCAGTGAGAAAAACGATTCAGGAGTGATGGAGGTGAATAAAACAGCTCGATTTCAACAGGTATTAAACTAGTTATAATGCAAAACATTACTTTTTACTTTATCAGCTACTGTCAGACTTTAATTTAAGAGGAAAATATTTTTGTCTTTACAACCCCTTTAAGGACCAGACCAAAATGCTGCTAAATGACCCAAGGGGTTTTTACAATTCGGCACTGCGTCGCTTTGACAATATCGCGGTCGTGCGACGTGGCTCCCAAACAAAATTTTCGTCCTTTTCTTCTCACAAATAGAGCTTTCTTTTGGTGGTATTTGATTGCCTCTGCGATTTTTATTTTTTGCGCTACATACAAAAATAGAGCGACATTTCTGGAAAAAAAAAAGGGGATTTTTAAATACAGCTTACCTGTAAAATCCTTTTCTTGGAGTACATCACGGGACACAGAGCGGCATATTCATTACTATGTGGGTTATATGGAGTACCTTCAGGTGTGGACACTGGCAATCTTCAAACAGGAAGTCCCCTCCCTATATAACCCCCTCCCCTAGAGGGAGTCCCTCAGTTTTGTAGCAAGCAGTATGCCTCCCAAAATGGTCACCCAAAAGAGGGGTGGGAGCTCTGTGTCCCGTGATGTACTCCAAGAAAAGGATTTTACAGGTAAGCTGTATTTAAAAATCCCTTTTTCTTTCTCGTACATCACGGGACACAGAGCGGCATATTCATTACTATGTGGGATGTCCGAAAGCAATGCTTTAATGAGGGGAGGGAGACATCTTCCAAAGAAGGATTCAATTTTAGAGCTAAACTCAAATCATAATAATATTTCCAAATTAGTCAAGAAAGAAGAACCTTTTTCTTTTTTTTTTTTTTTTTTTTTTTTTTATATAACCAAGGGTGTTTCTGATCACGAGGATTTCAAACTGCAGCCTGTAGTACTGCCTGACCAAAGGCAGTATCCGCATTTCTTCTCACGTCTAGTTGATAAAACTTTGTAAACGTGTGGACTGATGACCACGTTGCCGCCTTGCATATCTGAGCCATAGAGATCTGATGGTGTGCTGCCCAAGAGGCGCCCATGGCCCTGGTAGAATGGGCCTTTACCGACAACGGAGGGGGCAACCGCTTCAATCCGTAGGCTTGAATGATTAATTGTCTAATCCATCTCGAGATGGTGGATTTTGCAGCTGCCTGCCCCTTCTTGGGGCCATCTGGTAGAACGAATAACACCTCTGTTTTCCGGATCTTTTCCGTAGCTTTAAGATAGGCCTTCATGGCCCGGACAATATCCAAGGTATGCAGCAACCCCTCCTTTCTAGATGTAGGTTTTGGAAAGAAGGATGGAAGTACCAAATCCTGGTTTAAGTGAAATTTGGATATAACCTTTGGTAGAAAGGAAGGATGGGGCCGGAGAACTGCCCTGTCCTTATGCAGAACAAGATATGGTTCCTTACACGATAAGGCTGCTAATTCTGACACTCTCCTGGCCGAAACTATGGCGACCAAGAAAACCAATTTTCTTGTCAGTAAGAGTAAAGGAATCTCAGCCAAAGGCTCAAAAGGCTGTTTCTGTAGAGTGGACAGGACAAGATTTAGGTCCCAAGGACAAACTGGTGACTTGACAGGAGGATTAATACGCAAGACCCCCTGTAAGAAGGTCTTTACCAGCGAGTGGGTGGCCAGCGGCCTCTGAAACCACACTGACAGAGCTGAGATCTGTCCTTTGATTGTGCTTAGTGCCAGGCCTTTATCCACTCCTAGCTGGAGAAAACTTAACACCCTATCAATAGTATATTTGCGGCAATTCCATCCTTTGGATTCACACCAGCCTATATAGTTCCTCCACACCCTGTAATAAATTACCCTGGAGACCGGCTTTCTAGCCTTAATCAGGGTAGGGATTACCTGCCTAGACAGACCCCTACCCCTGAGAATCAGGGATTCAGCCTCCAGGCCGTCAAATTTAGACGCTGTAATGTAGGGTGGAGGATCGGGCCTTGTGAGAGTAGGTCTGGTTGTAGAGGAAGAGTCCAAGGGTCTCCCACTGCCATATTCAGGACTAGTGAGTACCAAGCCCTCCGGGGCCAAGCTGGAGCTATTAGAATGACTGGCTTGTGCTCCACTCTGATCTTGCGCAACAGGCGGGGGAGTAACTGTAGTGGAGGGAATGCATATAGAAGTTTGAATTGATGCCAAGGGCAAACCAACGCATCGGTTCCGCAGGCCATAGGATCCCTCGCTCGCGACACGAACCTGTCTAGTTTCTTGTTGAACCTGGATGCCATTATATCCACGTCTGGCGTTCCCCACCTCTGGCAGATTGTCTGAAAGACCTGGGGATGCAGAGACCACTCCCCTGGCAACAGACTCTGGCGACTTAAGAAGTCTGCCTGCAGGTTGTCCACTCCGGGAATGAATATCGCTGAAATGCAGGGTACATGAACCTCTGCCCATTGAAAAATCAAGTTCACTTCCCTTTGAGCGGCCTGGCTCCTGGTTCCCCCTTGGTGGTTTATGTATGCCACCGCCGTGGCATTGTCTGACTGGATTCTCACCGGGAACCCCTTTAATCTGGAGGTCCACGCCAACAGGGCTAGGCGAGCAGCTCTGATTTCCAAGATATTGATGGGGAGCTGCCTCTCTGCTTTCACCCAAGTTCCCTGGCGGGAGAACCCTTCGAAGACCGCCCCCCAGCCTGCCAGGCTGGCGTCTGTGGTAACTACCTTCCAGACAACAGGGCTGAAGGATCTTCCCTTTAGAAGATTCTGAGGGTTCAACCACCAGGCCAGGCTCTGTCGGACCCTTGATGATAGCGTCAAAGGGGACTCTAAGGCATGTGCCCTCTTGCCCCAGGCTGCTAGAATGGCTGCCTGTAGGACGCGAGTGTGGATCTGAGCGTATGGTACTGCCTCGAATGTGGCCACTAGCTTGCCTAGTAATCGCATACACAGGCGAATAGTTGGTCTTTTCTTGTTTATAACCAACTGAACCAACCCCTTGATCGCCTTGATCTTTACAAGGGGCAGGCACACCTTTTGATGTTCTGTGTCTAACCTCATGCCGAGGTATTCCAACTGCTTTGTAGGCTGGAATGCTGACTTTCCCTGGTTTAGGACCCAGCCGAATTCTTCGAGGTACCGAACCGTGAGGTTTACTGCATTTTGCAGACCCGTCCGTGAGTGATCTATGATTAAAAGGTCGTCCAAGTATGCTAGGACTGTGACTCCTTGGATCCTTAAATTGGCCAGAACTGGGGCTAGGATCTTCGTGAATACCCGGGGGGCCGTGGCCAGCCCGAAAGGGAGCGCCCTGAATTGGAAGTGTCGCTGCCCCACCGCGAAGCGTAAAAACCTTTGATGCGACTGAAAGATTGGTACATGAAGGTAAGCATCTTTTATGTCTATGGAGGCCAGAAAATCGTCTTTCTGAAGCGCGGCGGCTGCTGACCGGATGGATTCCATCCGGAAGGACCGCACCCTTAGATAAGCGTTTAACCTCTTTAGGTCCAAGATTGGCCTGACATCGCCGTTGGGCTTTGGTATGACAAAGAGATTGGAATAGAAACCTAGGCCTTGCTCTTGGGCTGGCACTTCTATAATTACGTCCTGGCAAAGCAGGTGATCCAAAGCTGCCAGCATTGAGGCCTTCCTTGCTGGATCCCTTGGTAGCCTTGATTCTTGAAAATGAGGCGGAGGATATCTTAGAAACTCCAATCTGTAACCTGTGGTTACAGATGCCCGGGCCCAATTGTCGGGGATCTTGGCTTCCCAAACTTCTGAGAAGAGACGAAGCCTTCCCCCCACCCGTGAGAGTGGGGGCGCCCCTTCATAAGGCAGACTTAGGGGCTGTCTTTGACGGCTTGCGATACCACGGCTTCTTACCCCCAGGGGTCTGTCCCTGCGATCTACTGTTAACGTTGGATCGTGCAGGCGGCCGTCGATACTGCCTGGAATTAGAGGGCCCCGAGACAGGAAAAAGCTGCCTTTTAAATGTAGGAGCCCGGAATGTCTTTTTGACCGGTAAAAGGGTACTCTTGCCATTTGAAATAGTCTGAATATATTTATCCAGATCTTCTCCGAAGAGTCGTCCTCCATGGAAGGGAAATCCTGCCAGAAGCTTTTTGCATGGGGGTTCTGCCGCCCAGTTCTTCAACCATAAGAGCCTTCTCATGTGTACCAAACATAGTGATAAACGAGAAGCCTGCTGGATGGAATCTTTTATAGCATCTACCGCGAAACACAGAGCTCTGGGAATGTCAGCAAACTCTTCTGCTTGTTGGGTAGGCATGTCCTTTAACATCTCTTTTGTCTGGTCTTTTAATGCCTGACAAACTCCAATTGCAGCTACCGCTGGCTGCACCACTGCTCCTGCCGTAGCAAAGGATGCTTTTAAAAGTGTCTCTAATCT
Source organism: Rana kukunoris (assembly GCA_029574335.1). Taxonomy (NCBI): domain Eukaryota; kingdom Metazoa; phylum Chordata; class Amphibia; order Anura; family Ranidae; genus Rana; species Rana kukunoris. The sequence continues at coordinate 145,681,983 of CM056059.1, read as the reverse complement.
TTTATCAACCGGATCTTTAAACATATGTATGTTTTCCACCGGGCAAGTTAGTGATTTATTCACACATGAGATGGCTGCATCCACTACTGGGAGCCTCCACTTCTTGAAGAATTTTTCCTCCAAGGGATAAATGACCGCAAATCTTTTCGGTGGCAGAAAAACCCTGTCCGGCCGTACCCAATCCCGAAAGATCAATTCCTCCAAGAGAGGATGGACCGGAAAAACTGCGTTGCTTAACGGGGCTTTCAAAGAGCCCAGAGAGGATACCGGAGGAACCTGAAGTTCTGGCAATGGCAAACTAAATGCCGAGCGGACCATGTCCGTCAAAGACTGTACCCACAGTCTCTCTGTCTGGGAGTCTGAAAATGGTTCCTCAGAGGTAGACCCCTCCATCCCTGAACCCTCTTGGTTCAGGTCCAGTTGATCCTCCTGTGATTCTAATTCCTCCGGGGAGAGAATCTCAGCATCTGAGGATACACCCCCTGGTGATGGGGATCTAACCCGTTTCTTACCAGGAATAGCTCTGGCGATCAATGCCGCTATTCTCTCTTCTAGCCCCCCTAGGGATACGGCTAGCATCTCCTCTGTGACAAACACAGGGCTGGGCTGATCTGGGCCAGCCTCCGCACCAGATCCCCCTAATGGCTCATCCAAGGCGCTTCTTAAATTAATAAGCTGCGGGGAAAGTATCGGCATATCAGAATCAGAAAGGGACCCCTTTTGTTTTTTGGTCTTTTTTGTCCCCTTTGACCCCGAACCCTTGGAAGCCATAATACAAAATCGAGGGACTCCGCCCACACAACAGACTGTAGTGGCCAGGAGTACAAATTTCAGAGTTTAGGGGAGAATAGATCACTAGTGTCCCCAAAAACTGATGGGCCCGTATGTTGGTCTTTTTTTTTTTTTTTTTTTTTTTTTTTTTAAATAATTATATATTATATATTATATATTTGACAACATACAATGACCCTAATTTAAGTTTGCCAGCCTCCAACCTGCTGCAAAATAAGGGGGATTTCTTGGCTTAACAATAAAGACATTGGAACAAAGTCCACATGTACTACCCCTCTTCCGCCACCGGGAGTCACTGTTCTGCCGCTCTGCGTCCTCTCCTTGAAAAAATCAGCCTCAGACTGAGCCCTGACAAGGCCTGCTGTCTATAACAGCACAAAGGCGCGCCCCTGTATGACGCCGCAGGCCCGCCCCCCCCGCCCTCCTGTCTGGACGGCGCGAAAAACGTCAATAAGACGTGCGCGCGCACGCGCGCGTATGCCGGATACAGGAGGAACATGGAGGAGCCGCGCTGCTGGAGATCCAGGCACGCAGAAACAGGCGGCAGATTCAAACCCCCGGCCAGGTAGGACTCTCTCAAGGCCCCTAGGGATCCTTACTAGCCCTAGGAAGAAACAGCAGGTTAGCTAGCAACACATATTTAGACAGGGGGGCCTAGTGATGGGGGGAGAAAGGGTGTCATCCTGTCTCTTTTAGACATAGTGATCACGGTTGCCCATGCAGAGCATACTTAGGCTATCCCCCCTTTTAGGTTACCCCGGGGAGCCTGCTGTCGAACCAAGTCCCGCAGGCTCCCCCTTACCTGCTCCATGCTGCAGGATGTTTGACCAGCAAACTGATCCAATCTTCTCCCATCTCCGTGGGTAGCGTAGTAGACCTTCAGGCCCTGGGGTCCTATGAAGGTACCCACTGTCCTGGACCTATATAGCACCCTGGCAAAACAGGAACTTTATGGTTTTTGCAAACTCCAAGTCCTGGGCCCAGGGTCCAGCCCTCCAAAGAGGAGCATTATAGGCAAAACCCCACGGTTTGGGGCCCGGGTACTGTCCACTTTGGCACTGAGGCTCCTTGGACAGATCCGGTTAGCCCGCCCTTAATCCCAAGGATGTGGAGCAAAGCTATTCCGTGACCAACACCTAAGACACTGGCGAAAAAACTGAGGGACTCCCTCTAGGGGAGGGGGTTATATAGGGAGGGGACTTCCTGTTTGAAGATTGCCAGTGTCCACACCTGAAGGTACTCCATATAACCCACATAGTAATGAATATGCCGCTCTGTGTCCCGTGATGTACGAGAAAGAAAATCAATATTTTTTACTTTTTGTTATAAGAAAAATCAAATAAACTACATTTCAGTCAAACGTTTAGGCCAAAATGTATTCAGCCACATGTCTTTAGTAAGTGTAAACAGCAACACTAATACAGCGTTTAGAAAAATGAAGGCTTAGTGACACTGGCAATAGGGAGTGAAAGGGTTAACTAGGGCGGTGATCAAGGGGTTAAAACTTTATTGGGGGGTACCCTGGACCTAACACTAACTGCCACACTGATACTAAATGCAGTGATCAGTACATATATGATCACTGCATTCATTGACACTGACAGGGGGTGGGGGTGATCGCAAGGGGTTAATGTGCCTACGTGTTACTGTGTCAGTGTAGTGTTGTGCAGACTTACTATGTGATGTAATCTCTCACCTCCGCGTTATTTTCAACCGCCGCTGATGAGAGATTACATCACTTCCCCTTCCTGTGTTTACACAGGAGGAGGAAGTGCAGAGCAGGGGGAGCGCATGAATTGGCTGGGAGCGATCTGGGGGGGGGGGGGGGGGATGTCAAAAACCAACAGCCGCCCCCTCATCCCGGATCGCTTCTGCAGCCACGGGGGGAGGGGGGGTTCCGATCGGACCCCCATCAAGGCAGGGACGTACAGGTATGCCAATGTGCCATTCTGCCAGCGTATATGCGGCGGTCCGCAAGTGGTTAACCACTTCCATACCAGGGGGCACTTACGCACCTTCCTACTTAAGCAAATTTTCAGCGCTGTCGCAGTTTGAACAACAATTGTGCGACGTGGCTCCCAAACAAAATTGACATCTTTTTTTCCCCCACAAATAGAGATTTATTTTGGTGGTATTTGATCACCTCTGCGGTTATTTTTTGCGCAACAACTAATAAGACTGCAAAATTGAGAAAAAAAAATTTTTTTTCTGTTAATTTTTTTGTAAATAAGTAAGTTTTCTCTTTCAATTACAGGCACTGATGAGGTAGTACTGATGGGCACTCATAGGCAGCACTTGGCATGGATCCATGTTGCCAGTCAGTGCCCATGTGTGGGCACTGACTGGCATTTTTTTGCCCTTTCCTGGTGGTCTAGTGTGGGCATCCAGGGGGGGCTGCGCTGATAAACAATCAGCGCCCCCCCCCCTGTCATGAGAGCCGCCGATAGGCTCTCCTTTGTCAGACGCGAGTGAGGAAGAGCCATCAACTGCTTTTCCTGTGTACACGTGGTAACGAGCCTCTGCCGGAGACTTGTTACCGACACCCCCCCCCCCCAATCACCGCTCTGCACACCCCCACGGGCGCGCGGCATGAAATCGTGCAGGACGTTAAGTCAGGATTTCAGAACCACTTCCAGGACGTCAATCTGCGATTGACCGGGCAGGAAGTGGTTAATAAAGCTTTGCTATGTAGCATGAGACTATATTCTGCAAAATACACGTTTTTTTGGTAAACTCATTCAATGAATCCAAGCTTATTCTCCATGGGATGTTCCCATGAAAGTTAGGATCCCATCCCCCACAGACCTAAAAAAACTGACCCCACTGTATAATGCTTACATTAGATGATTTGTGGTCAGTACTTCTTCACTCGCCACAAAGCAATCGTTCCTTGAAGGATCACAAGAAAAAATAAATACAAGGCAGCACCATCCTCCCTGCTTGAATGAGATTTGTAAAAAAGCCAGGGATATAATTTGGGTTAAACAAAGACAAGAGGGCGCAAGCGAAGTGCAGCATGCCATGTCTTTATTAAAATAGCGTTGGTGCCAATAATGAATCATAGTAGTCATCAGATGACCCTAATGAACAGCCGTCCAAATAGAGAGCACTTTATGTGCCCATTATGAACGGTTCATCTAGAACCCAGTTGCGTAGAGCCCCCCCTGCCCATTACCCGTTGCATAGAGCCCCCCCCTGCCCATTACCCGTTGCATAGAGCCCCCCCTGCCCATTACCCGTTGCATAGAGCCCCCCACCCGTTGTGTAGAGCCCCATTGTGTACCTGTTGCATAGAGCCCACCCATTACGTAGAGAGCCCCCTGCCCATTACCCCATCATGTGCCCGCTGCGTACAGCGCACCCACATTGCCCGCTGCGTACAGCGCACCCACATTGCCCGCTGCGTACAGCGCACCCACATTGCCCGCTGCGTACAGCGCACCCACATTGCCCGCTGCGTAGAGCCCCCTGTCCATTACCCTGTTGCGTAGAGCCCCCTGCCCATTACCCCTTCGTGTACCCATTGCGTCGAGCCCCCTGCCCATTACCCCATCGTGTACACATTGCGTCGAGCCCCCCTGCCCATTACCCTATGTTATAATCAGCTGTAAACACGAAAGAAACAAGCTCACACAAAATAATGTACTGAATATTTATTAGGATAAAATGGACACATCACCGATTACTACAAAAACATAAAGCGGCAGACTTTGTATATTTTAGGGATTTTTGAATTGCAGTGCAGCACGGTATACAAGACATGATCGGTTCTGAAGACAAAGTGTCACCAAAATATTATTTGTTGTAAAAACACAATCTGCATCCTTTTCTCTGTCCAAATGTGAACCTACCAAATTCTCTCTCCATACAAGGAATCACCTCCCCGACTCTCTCCATACAAGGAATCACCTCCCCGACACTTCCCATCACTTATCTATATACACTTCATCTTATTCCTTCCACCACCTGACATAAAACTTTCTTCTCTTTCTTGTATGCAGAACATAAAAAGCGAGGAATCAGAGTCGAAAAAAAAACTAAGAAACGAGAGCCGCCGTCTACTCTGTGCTCAGGATGGCCACTCCACGCTCATAGAAGCTGTGAGGATCTTCCTTCGTGGCAATTTCGAGGTCAACTGTAAAGATCAAATCGGCCCGAGTGAAGTTCAGATAAACTGGAAGAGTCACCTAAGAAAAAAAAAGAAAAGAAAGACGGCCGTGAGCTGAAGATCTGAATGTGTTAGTTGGCCCTTCCACACAGGGCCAGTTCTGTTGGGAGTCGGCCTTCTAAGGGAATCTGTCCACCGATCCCACAGCTGGTCCATATCCGCTTATTGCAGAACGGACAGCCCACTCTTCTCTATGGGTGAACAAATGGATATAGACCGCCTTGCCCATTTACACCTGACTGCCATTCGATCCACGAATGGGAACAAACTCCCCATCTGTTTTTAGCAACTAGGATGTTGGGGGGGGGGGGGTGTAGATTGTCACATGAGCATAGGGAAGAATGGAGGGTCTGATCGGGTTCACTTTCTGCTCTCCATTGAGAATTGTCTAAAATCGTATCCGCCTGAAAAAAACCAACAGCCTGACCCCCAATCTGTCTGCTAGTGTGACCCCCCCCCCAAACTACAGGAAAGAAGAAGTCTATTGGCTTTCCCCATCTCCATGTTGGAGGTCTACTCACCACATTGGCCTTCTTCTCAGCGTTGGTCTGTCGGGACCAGCGGAGTTGGGTGAGAGCCAGAGCCGTAGAGATGGCGTTAGAAAGGGACAGCTTGTTGTTGGTACAGGTCGCTCCTTGAAGTTTGAGACCTAAAATGGGATTGGATATTCAAAATCAGCAAAGCCATACATTTTTGTTTTTTCTTAACCATTTCACAAAAACTGAGGAACTCCCGGCACCGTTATGGCTGAATAAAGTGCCGGGAGTGTCGTGTGCCACAGGAACCAAGCAGATCGATCCCCTGCCCCATTACTATACCTTGTAATATGGTTTATGTTGGTGTTGTACAAAAGTGGTCTACCCTTAGGGGGGCACTTTGGCTATATAGCACTTTACCGCAGAAAACTGTCAAAGTTTATGACCTGCACGTCCCTTTGAGGGAACGCGTTTCGGCCCGAGTCTTGATAATACAAGGATGCCACTGGTGGCGAGTATTACCCATCTTCTCAGCAGAAGCCAAAAAGAACCGACTAAAGAATCTTCTCCCCCCAGAGACTGGTCTCTTCCTTGGTATAGTCCAGGTCTCCAAACTGCAGCCCGGGGGCCAGATGTGGCCCTTTGCTTGCTTTTATCTGGCCCTTGGGGAAATATTTCTCCCGACTGCCACCAAGGCCCCAATTCCTCACAATGACACCAACGGTGGCTTTTTTTTACCCACTGACGTAGAGACCTTTCTTTCTCTCAATAGCTACAGTCTGGACCCCCCCAAAGTCTGAAGGACAGTAAACTGGCTCTTTGTTTAGAAAGTTTGGAGACCCCTGATCTAGTCTATAGACCTCCATTAAAGATGGAATCCCCTTTGGCTCACCTGCAAGACCTGCCAATGAAAGTCTGCCGAAGTCTCAGACAAGCTTTTTGCACGAGGGTGCGCCACCCCCACTTTCCAGAGCACAATATTAGGTGCCCCATGGCTGTACAATATGTATATCGGGTAAGTTGGACATACCGGTCACTCCGAAGCTGTAAGCATCCATCACGGCATTCTGGGAAGTGGTCACGCTGACTTCCAGGCAGAGCTCCTCTAGCGACCAGCTGTTGGCCTGGGCCACGTATTGCCTGGTGGCGGTGATGTAGGCTTCAGGGACAAACAGACCACCCAACCACACGTGGAGGTTCTGCAAGGAGAAAATAGACCAGCAGCTGATATCCAAGCAGAGCTAAAGCCAAAGTTTGAACCATTACAAGCAGTCACAGGAATCAACGGCATCACCGGAGAAATACCACAGAGTAGACATGTGCAATTCATTTAGTTTCAAATTCCTTTAATGAATTTTGACAAATTAGTTAATTCCAAAATTAAAAATTTCAAGAATTTTGAAATTCGAAGTCGCTGTAATTTCGAAAATTCTAAATTTTGGAATATCAAAGTGTCAGAAATGTTAGAATTCCAAAATTGTAGAAGAAAATAAAAATATTGGCACGAATTTCGGGAAATTTGTAATTGAGACTCGGAAATTCAAAGAAATGTGGAAATTCAAAAAAAAAATGGAAATTCAAAAATCTATTTTTTCAGATTTTAGAATTCTGAATTTCCGAATTACAAAATTTAGTTTCCAAATCGTTTAATACAATTTTGACAAATTAGTTAATTCCGAAATTTTAAATTTCCAGAATTTTGAAATTCGAAGTTGCGATAATTCGAAAATTCTACATTTTGAAATACCAAAATGTCAAATTCCAGAATTCCAAATTTGGAAAGCGAAAATTAGAAAATGTAATAAAAAAAGTTAGGAAATTCCCCAAAAAAATTAGAATTCAGCTCTCAAGTTTTTGGAAATTGGAAAATATTGGCATTTGGGAAATTCTTCAGATTTTTTAAATTAGAACTGTTGGAATATCAAAAGGTCAGAAATATTAGAATTCCAAAATTGGAAAGAGAAAAATTCAAATATTTCCAAAATTCAGCGCTCAAATTTTTAGAAATTCTAAAATATTGGCAAGAAAAATTTGTTTTTCTTTCTGGAAATTTGTAATTCTGAGACTGGGAAATTCAAAAAAATAATTTGGAAATTCCGAATCACAAAATTCTAAAAAAAAAATTAAAAAAATAAAACAGAAATTCGAAATCCAAAATTTTCGAATTTCCATTTTTTTTTTAGAATTCTGTAATTCAGAATTCTAAAATCTGAAAAAAAGGGATTTTTAAATACAGCTTACCTGTAAAATCCTTTTCTTGGAGTACATCACGGGACACAGAGCGGCATATTCATTACTATGTGGGTTATATGGAGTACCTTCAGGTGTGGACACTGGCAATCTTCAAACAGGAAGTCCCCTCCCTATATAACCCCCTCCCCTAGAGGGAGTCCCTCAGTTTTGTAGCAAGCAGTATGCCTCCCAAAATGGTCACCCAAAAGAGGGGTGGGAGCTCTGTGTCCCGTGATGTACTCCAAGAAAAGGATTTTACAGGTAAGCTGTATTTAAAAATCCCTTTTTCTTTCTCGTACATCACGGGACACAGAGCGGCATATTCATTACTATGTGGGATGTCCGAAAGCAATGCTTTAATGAGGGGAGGGAGACATCTTCCAAAGAAGGATTCAATTTAGAGATAAACTCAAATCATAATAATTCCAACTTAGTCAAGAAAAAACTTTTTTTTTTTTTTTTTTTTTTTTTATTTATATCCAAGGGTGTTTTCTGATCCCGAGGATTTCAAACTGCAGCCTGTAGTACTGCCTGTCCAAAGGCAGAATCCGCATTTCTTCTCACGTCTAGTTGATAAAACCTTGTAAACGTGTGGACTGATGACCACGTTGCTGCCTTGCATATCTGAGCCATAGAGATCTGATGGTGTGCTGCCCAAGAGGCGCCCATGGCCCTGGTAGAATGGGCCTTCCCCGACAACGGAGGAGGCAACCTCTTCAACCCGTAGGCTTGAATGATTAATTGTCTAATCCATCTTGAGATGGTGGATTTTGCAGCTGCCTGCCCCTTCTTGGGGCCATCTGGTAGAACGAATAACACATCTGTTTTCCGGATCTTTTCTGTAGCTTTAAGATAGGCCTTCATGGCCCGGACAATATCCAAGGTATGCAGCAACCCCTCCTTTCTAGATGTAGGTTTTGGAAAGAAGGATGGAAGTACCAAATCCTGGTTTAAGTGAAATTTGGATATAACCTTTGGTAGAAAGGAAGGATGGGGCCGGAGAACTGCCCTGTCCTTATGCAGAACAAGATATGGTTCCTTACACGATAAGGCTGCTAATTCTGACACTCTCCTGGCCGAAACTATGGCGACCAAGAAAACCAATTTTCTTGTCAGTAAGAGTAAAGGAATCTCAGCCAGAGGCTCAAAAGGCTGTTTCTGTAGAGTGGACAGGACAAGATTTAAGTCCCAAGGACAAACTGGTGACTTGACAGGAGGATTAATACGCAAGACCCCCTGTAAGAAGGTCTTTACCAGCGAGTGGGTGGCCAGCGGCCTCTGAAACCACACTGACAGAGCTGAGATCTGTCCTTTGATTGTGCTTAGTGCCAGGCCTTTATCCACTCCTAGCTGGAGAAAACTTAACACCCTATCAATAGTATATTTGCGGCAATTCCATCTTTTGGATTCACACCAGCCTATATAATTCCTCCACACCCTGTAATAAATTACCCTGGAGACCGGCTTTCTAGCCTTAATCAGGGTAGGGATTACCTGCCTAGACAGACCCCTACCCCTGAGAATCAGGGATTCAGCCTCCAGGCCGTCAAATTTAGACGCTGTAATGTAGGGTGGAGGATCGGACCTTGTGAGAGTAGGTCTGGTTGTAGAGGAAGAGTCCAAGGGTCTCCCACTGCCATATTCAGGACTAGCGAGTACCAAGCCCTCCGGGGCCAAGCTGGAGCTATTAGAATGACTGGCTTGTGCTCCACTCTGATCCTGCGCAACAGGCGGGGGAGTAACTGTAGTGGAGGAAATGCATATAGAAGTTTGAATTGATGCCAAGGGCACACAAACGCATCGGTTCCGCAGGCCATCGGATCCCTCGCTCGCGACACGAACCTGTCTAGTTTCTTGTTGAACCTGGATGCCATTATATCTACGTCTGGCGTTCCCCACCTCTGGCAGATTGTCTGAAAGACCTGGGGATGCAGAGACCACTCCCCTGGCAACAGACTCTGGCGACTTAAGAAGTCTGCCTGCAGGTTGTCCACTCCTGGAATGAATATCGCTGAAATGCAGGGTACATGAGCCTCTGCCCATTGAAAAATCAAGTTCACTTCCCTTTGAGCGGCCTGGCTCCTGGTTCCCCCTTGGTGGTTTATGTATGCCACCGCCGTGGCATTGTCTGACTGGATTCTCACCGGGAACCCCTTTAATCTGGAGGTCCACGCCAACAGGGCTAGGCGAGCCGCTCTGATTTCCAAGATATTGATGGAGAGCTGCCTCTCTGCTTTCACCCAAGTTCCCTGGCGGGAGAACCCCTCGAAGACCGCCCCCCAGCCTGCCAGGCTGGCGTCTGTGGTAACTACCTTCCAGACAACAGGGCTGAAGGATCTTCCCTTTAGAAGGTTCTGAGGGTTCAACCACCAGGCCAGGCTCTGTCGGACCCTTGATGATAGCGTCAAAGGGGACTCTAAGGCATGTGCCCTCTTGCCCCAGGCTGCTAGAATGGCTGCCTGTAGGACGCGAGTGTGGATCTGAGCGTATGGTACTGCCTCGAATGTGGCCACTAGCTTGCCTAGTAATCGCATACACAGGCGAATAGTTGGTCTTCTCTTGTTTATAACCAACTGAACCAACCCCTTGATCGCCTTGATCTTTACAAGGGGCAGGAACACCTTTTGACGTTCCGTGTCTAACCTCATGCCGAGGTATTCCAACTGCTTTGTAGGCTGGAATGCTGACTTTCCCTGGTTTAGGACCCAGCCGAATTCTTCGAGGTACCGAACCGTGAGGTTTACTGCCTTCTGCAGACCCGTCCGTGAATGATCTATAATTAAAAGGTCGTCCAAGTATGCTAGGACTGTGACTCCTTGGATTCTTAAATTGGCCAGAACTGGGGCTAGGATCTTCGTGAATACCCGGGGGGCCGTGGCCAGCCCGAAAGGGAGCGCCCTGAATTGGAAGTGTCGCTGCCCGACCGCGAAGCGTAAAACCTTTGATGCGACTGACAGATTGGTACATGAAGGTAAGCATCTTTTATGTCTATGGAGGCCAGAAAATCGTTCTTCTGAAGCGCGGCGGCTGCTGACCGGATGGATTCCATCCGGAAGGACCGCCCCCTTAGATAACCGTTTAACTTCTTTAGGACCAAAATTGGCCTGACATCGCCGTTGGGCTTTGGTATGACAAAGAGATTGGAATAGAAACCTAGGCCTTGCTCTTGGGCTGGCACTTCTAAAATTACGTCCTGGCAAAGCAGGTGATCCAAGGCTGCCAGCATTGAGGCCTTCCTTGCTGGATCCCTTGGTAGCCTTGATTCTTGAAAATGAGGCGGAGGATACCTCAGAAATTCCAGTCTGTAACCTGTGGTTACAGATGCCCGGACCCATTTGTCGGGGATCTTGGCTTCCCAAACTTCTGAGAAGAGACGAAGCCTTCCCCCCACCCGTGAGAGTGGGGGCGCCCCTTCATAAGGCAGACTTAGGGGCTGCCTTTGACGGCTTGCGATACCACGGCTTCTTACCCCCAGGGGGTTCTGCCGCCCAGTTCTTCAACCATAAGAGCCTTCTCATGTGTACCAAACATAGTGATAAACGAGAAGCCTGCTGGATGGAATCTTTTATAGCATCTACCGCAAAACACAGAACTCTGGGAATGTCAGCAAACTCTTCTGCTTGTTGGGTAGGCATGTCTTTTAACATCTCTTTTGTCTGGTCTTTTAATGCCTGACAAACTCCAATTGCAGCTACCGCTGGCTGCACCACTGCTCCTGCCGTAGCAAAGGATGCTTTTAAAAGTGTTTCTAATCTTTTATCAACCGGATCTCTAAACATATGTATATTTTCCACCGGGCAAGTTAGTGATTTATTCACACATGAGATGGCTGCATCCACTACTGGGAGCTTCCATCTCTTGGAGAATTTTTCCTCCATGGGATAAATGACCGCAAATCTTTTCGGTGGCAGAAAAACCCTGTCCGGCCGTACCCAATCCCGAAAGATCAATTCCTCCAAGAGAGGATGGACCGGAAAAACTGCGTTGCTTAACGGGGCTCTCAAAGAGCCCAGAGAGGATACCGGAGGCACCTGAGGTTCTGGTAATGGCAAACTAAATGCCGAGCGGACCATGTCCGTCAAAGACTGTACCCACAGTCTTTCCGTCTGGGAGTCTGAAAATGGTTCCTCAGAGGTAGACCCCTCAATCCCTGAACCCTCTCGGTTCAGGTCCAGTTGATCCTCCTGTGATTCTAATTCCTCCGGAGAGAGAATCTCAGCATCTGAGGATACACTCCCTGGTGATGGGGATCTAACCCGTTTCTTACCAGGAATAGCTCTAGCGATCAATGCTGCTATTCTCTCTTCTAGCCCCCCTAGGGATACGGCTAGCATCTCCTCTGTGATAAACACAGGGCTGGGCTGATCTGGGCCAGCCTCCGCACCAGATCCCCTAATGGCTCATCCAAGGCGCTTCTTAAATTAATAAGCTGCGGGGAAAGAATCGGCATATCAGAATCAGAAAGGGAACCCTTTTGTTTTTTGGTCTTTTTTGTACCCTTTGACCCCGAACCCTTGGAAGCCATAATACAAAATCGAGGGACTCCGCCCACACAACAGACTGTAGTGGCCAGGAGTACAATTCCAGAGTTTAGGGGAAAGTAGATTACTAGTGTCCCCACAAACTGATGGGCCCGTATGTTGGTCTTTTTTTTTTTTTTTTTTTTTTTTTTTTTTTTTTTTAAATAATTATATATTTTCTATGACCATACACAATGCCCCTAACTTAAGTTTGCCAGCCTCCAACCTGCTGTCAAATAAGGGGGATTCTTTGGCTTAACAATAGACATTGGGACAAAGTCCACATGTACTACCCCTTTTCCGCCACCGGGAGTCACTGTTCTGCCGCCCTGCGTCCTCTCTTGAAACAATCAGCCACAGACTGAGCCCTGACAAGGCCTGCTGTCTATAACAGCAGAAGGGCGCGCCCCTGTATGACGCCGCAGGCCCGCCCCCCCCCGCCCTCCTGTCTGGATGGCGCGAAAATTCGTCAATAAGACGCGCGCGTGCACGCGCGCGTACCCGGAAACAGGAAGAACATGGAGGAGCCGCGCTGCTGGAGATCCATGGCGCAGAAACGGCGGCAGATTCAAAACTCCCGGCCAGGTAGGACTCTTTTAAGGCCCCTAAGGATCCTTTACTAGCCTCTAGGAAGCAACAGCAGGTTAGCTAGCAACACACTTTAGACAGGGGGGCCTAGTGATGGGGGGAGAAAGGGTGTCATCCTGTCTCTAAGACATAGTGATCACAGTTGCCCATGCAGAGCATACTCAGGCTATCCCCCCTTTTAGGTTACCCCGGGGAGCCTGCTGTCGAACCAAGTCCCGCAGGCTCCCCCTTACCTGCTCCATGCTGCAGGATGTTTGACCAGCAAACTGATCCAGTCTTCTCCCATCTCCGTGGGTAGCGTAGTAGACCTTCAGGCCCTGGGGTCCTATGAAGGTACCCACTGTCCTGGACCTATATAGCACCCTGGCAAAACAGGAACCTTATGGTTTTTGCAAACTCCAAGTCCTGGGCCCAGGGTCCAGCCCTCCAAAGAGGAGCATTATAGGCAAAACCCCACGGTTTGGGGCCCGGGTACTGTCCACTTTGGCACTGAGGCTCCTTGGACAGATCCGGTTAGCCCGCCCTTAATCCCAAAGGATGTGGAGCAAAGCTATTCCGTGACCAACACCTAAGACACTGGCGAAAAAACTGAGGGACTCCCTCTAGGGGAGGGGGTTATATAGGGAGGGGACTTCCTGTTTGAAGATTGCCAGTGTCCACACCTGAAGGTACTCCATATAACCCACATAGTAATGAATATGCCGCTCTGTGTCCCGTGATGTACGAGAAAGAAATTGAATTTTTGAATTTACAAAATTTTTTGAACTTCGAGTCTCTGAATTACAAAATTTCCTGAAAAAAAAACAAAAACAAAAAAAACAACTTGTCAGTGCACGTGTCTACCACGGACAGAGCTCAGGTCTGTCCATTGAACAGCTTGGCGAGGGCGTTACTTGTAGACTATTGTAAATCTCATCGCAATCAATCGATATTCAGGGACCCCGGACTTGCCTTTAGTTCCTTAGCTCCTATGGCAGCAGCCGCCTGAGAAATGTTCTGAAGCTGTTTAATGCGGTCGCTGAAATCCGCCACCCACTGAATGACTGTCAGCCCAACCGGGACGGTAAAACGAGACCAACTTCGAGGCAAGATGCCTGCAGGAAAACAACAAATACATTAGAAAGGATTCTGGGAATCTTCCTCTGATGGGGCTCCAATCAGTGGTACCAATTGAGAGAGAGTTTTATAACTGTATTGGATCGGGCTAAGAGGGTCTATTGACGTACACAGGAGCCGAGGGTCTATTGACGTACACAGGAGCCGAATGCCCCCCCCTAGCAGCCAGCTTGTAACGGGGAGGGGAGGGGCAGTCACACAAGAGAAGCAGAGAGCGGCGGTGGGGGGGACCCCAGATAAGGGAAGACCATCCGGTCTGTTGTGGCCACTTACCTTTCACCAGCTCATTGATCAGGGTGCGCAGGTAATTCGTCTGCTTCTTCTTTCCTTCGCAGACCTGGACGACGTCAGTGAGATCCTGGCGCACATCCTGCAGTAATTTGGCGCCCATCTTCACTTCTCGTTCAAAGAACCTGAACAGAGGATCCTGCGAGGAGTACACAAAAGTCAACATCTCAGGACATCAGATCCGACTCGTACAATAGAACCTCGGATTGCGAGTAACGCAGTTAACCACTTAAGCCCCAGACCTTTATGCAGGCCCCTTTTTGCGACTCGGCACTGCGTCGCTTTAACTGACAATTGCGCGGTCGTGCGACGTGGCTCCCAAACAAAATTGGCGTTTTTTCCCCACAAAGAGCTTTCTTTTGGTGGTATTTAATCACCTCGGCAGTTTTTATTTTTTGCGCTATAAACAAAAATAGAGCGACAATTTTGAAAAAAAAATTGCAATATTTTTTTTTTTGCTAGAAATATCCCCAAAAATATATAAAAAAAAACGTTTCCTCAGTTTAGGCCGATGCACATTCTTCTACATGTTTATCAAAAAATATTGCAATAAGCGTTTATCAATTGGTTTGCGCAAAAATTTATAGCGTTTACAAAATAGGGGATAGTTTTATGGCATTTTTATAAAAAAAATTACTACTAAATGGCGGCGATCAGTGATTTTTTCGTCACTGCGACATTATGGCGGACACAGCAGACATTTTTGGGACCATCGTCATTTTCACAGCAAAAAGTGCTATAAAAATGCACCGATACTGTGAAAATGACAATTGCAGTTTAGGAGTTAATCCCTACAGTGCCCCCTAGTGGTTAAATGTGACCTCATATGTGTTTCTAACTGTAGGGGGGCGGGGCTGGACGTGTGATGCCACTGATCGCCGTTTGCTATATCAGGGAACAGACTATCAGTGACGCTGCCACTGAAGAACTGGGAAAGCTCACCTCTCCCCGTTCTTCAGCTCCTGTGACCGATAGCGGGACACCGGCGGCGATTAGGTCTGTGGGTCCCGGAGCTTCGGACCGGGTCGCGACCCACGGCTGGGCTTAAAGAAACACGTACAGGTAGGTCATTGTGCCCAGCCGTGCCATTCTGCCGACATATATGTGCAGGAGGCCGTCCTTAAGTGGTTAATGAGCGTTAGTCGCAATTTTGTGAGTTTTGTCTCGCAAAACTAGCAGGATTCAGGCCAAAACCGTGTGCAGTTCCGCATTTGGCCTGAGGTCAGGGGGAGGTCACCAGAGCCGAAAGGCGCCGTTTGGAAATACTTAATTCCCAAGGTCAGCCGAGTTGTCCTCGGCCATTTCCGAGGCTCTCCGGCACCCCCCCTCCACCTCTGGCCACATACGGTATTGCATGCCATTGAAGTCAATCCGGAACCAAATTATTTTCATTTCCATTGACTTCTATGGGGAAACTCGCTTTGATATGCAAGTGATTTGGATTACGAGCATTCTCCTGGAACGGATTATGTTCGTAATCCGAGGTTCCACTGTAGGATTAGTTTTACGATTAAAACTATCTGGTCATAGGGACTGTTTCAGAGGTCACCTGCTGTTCGCAGATCCTTAGATTAGAACGTTTTATTGTGCAACAAAGTGTGGTTTGTCCTTGTACTTATTGCACCTATAAAGTCCCCACACACACACACAAACTGAATAAAATCGCAAAATTAAAAAAAGTTATCAGGGTACATAAAAATATTATACATGAACAGCTTTAAGGTCATTCAAGACATGGGAACAACTATAGGAGCCACAATAACACGTCTTAATCCTACGCGTTTCGTCCGTATGGCTTCCTCAGGGACAAACATGTTTTTTTGACTACTATAAGAACAGAAAGCAAATTACAAACAATAAATGTAATGTTATATCAGTGAATACCGACACTATAGATAACTTGTTCAATAAATTTAATACATGAATGCCTCTTATCCATTGGCAAGAGTTCCCTAAATGAAGTCATAGAACTCTTGCCAATGGATAAGATTCATTCATGTATTAAATGTATTGTATACTTTGTAGTGTTGGCATTTACCGATACAACATTAAATATAATGTTTGCAATTTGCTTTCTGTTTATATAGTGGTCACAAAACCACGTTTGTCCCTGAGTAAGCCATATGGCGAAACACGTAGGCTTAAAATGTGGGAACAACTATAGGAGTTACAATAATAACACGTCTAATAATCATAAAACTGTTTATGTATTGTATAATGTTTTTATGTACCCTTGTGCCTTTAATAAATTGTGATTTTATAAAGTTCCATCCGCCCTACTCTATTTTCTATACCTTTTATGGGGAAGTTGTTGCTGTAACACGATAAGTGGTCAACTACATATATAGCCGCCACCCTCTTCCCCCGAAGGGGCCGCCTCTCGCCACCTCCGAAGGGGCCGCCACCTCCGAAGTCAGCACTTTTTCTTGTCAACTTACCTTGATGTTCTCCACGGTACGTTTGAGGTGGTTGAGGGACTGTGGAATGAGTTGGAGCCAGTTGCAGGCGGTGGTGTGCAAGGTTCTCATCCAGGCCGGGCGCCCGTCAGACGTGGAGTCCTTCCTCTGCTTCTTCTCCGTCTCCGCGTACGCCAAGTCATCCTCATCCTCCAGCATTTGCATTTTCAGCATTTTACTGATCATATCAATGCCTGAAACACAAAAGGGGAGGAAAAACATGCAGGCCAAAAGTAAAGCAAACTAAAAATGTAATCTGAAAAAAATAAATAAAAGCACAACAGAAACTAGGCCTGAGGACGTTCCATCCAAATACGTCTACAGGGGGGGGGGGGGGCAAATCTACAGGTTCTCTTTTCGGAAGGGTGCAATCTATAATCCTCTGTATTTCTCAAATGCATAATGCCAGCCAATACTTCGTTCTGGATACAGAAGGTAAGGGTTAGGACCCCTACCTGCTTTTACTGTTCTGTTTCGGGCATAGTCACCCTCACTTCCTGTACTAATGACCTCAAAACATCCAGACAGGAAGTTGGAGAAATCCTCCAAGTATCTGACAAAGGTTAAAGTCACCATTGGGACCTTCGGGTGTTCCCAATATGGCGACTGCGGCCTGATCGACCCCCCCCCCCCTCCCTGTGGCAGAAGTTCCCCATACTAGCGGTCACGGTTTGAAATCAGTGCGGCTGTGCGGGGCTCCGCCCACTTGGCCACAACATTTATTCACAAAAATGTGCATAGATTAAAAAAAAAAAAAAAATTGAACTTAAGCCTTTAAAGTGGGTTAAAGGAGCCGGGACCCTGATTTTATATTGATTATCAATTTGTATTATTGAATGGATTCCTTCACACCTATAAGTGACAATTCACACAGGGGCGGGGCCTTTTAAAGTTGCTCCACCGCTGAAGCCGCCCCGTAAAGCGCGGGTTGCAAAATTAATTATGTATAGTAGGGCTGTGCAAATTAACTTTTAATTGATCAATTTTTTTTGATCGATTTTAAAATTCTTTTGATTGGTACTCCTCTCTGCCGGCTTCTGGGCCTTCAGGGAGTACCATTCGGAGATCCGGTAACTTCACGGACACTGGCGGAGCTTGCCGTGTCCATCTGAAAGGCTCCTTTGCCTTCATATCTGCATGCCGACGGGACCTTTCTATCTGCCACACGCAAGGGCTGTTACACTTCCCTCCATCACTTCCCTCCATCACTTCCCTCCATCACTTCCCTCCATCACTTCCCTCCATCACTTCCCTCCATCACTTCCCTCCATCACTTCCCTCCATCACTTCCCTCCATCAACCTGGGATTCTACAACCATCCACAGGGAGTTGTGATAGTTCCCTTCATGGGACATCTACATGCCGACGGACTGATATTAACCCCTCCTCATCTGGATTCAGCAGTGGTATCGTTGTACACATTCTTATACCAGCATCATACTTGGCTACATGTTTTTATGACTGCTTTAGATCTTGTTTGGTATTACTTGCACCATGTATACATTTTATGTAGCTACATAGATTTTATCTCCAGTGCAATATTTGGTTACCTACTTAAAGACTATAAGGCCGCGTACACACGATCAATCCAAACTGATGAAAACGGACTGAAGTCCAGTTTTCATCGGTCCAAACCGACCGTGTGTACGCCCCATCAGTCTGTTGTCCTTCAGTCCAAAGTTTTAAAACTTGCTTTAAAATCGGACATATGGCGACTGACCATCGGTCCAAATCGATAGTTGGTACGCAAAAGCATCGGTTCAAAAACCCGTGCATGCTCAGAATCAAGTCGACGCATGCTTGGAAGCATTGAACTTCATATTTTTCAGCACATCGTTGTGTTTTACGTCACCGCGTTCTGACACGGCCTAAAAGTTTTAATGCGATTCCCATTGAGCGCTGCCTTTGTGTGTTTTTTGTATCCTGCTATATATTTTTCCAGTGGTTGGGAGCTGCATTGGGAATCGGCCTGCAAGGAGATCAGCTAAAAGTAGTTGGATCTGTATGTGCGTTATTAATCGAAATTAGTCGAGACCTTCCCCCGCCCTCAGGTAATGATTGATTGTACAACCTTTCTGTTCCTGCATGGATCAAACTTCGCCCGGTCTCTGCTGAACTGGCCAAAATTTGATCCATGCATGGCTGGCTTTAGACAAGTATAGAAGAACATTAAGGCTGCATTCACACCTGAGCGTAGCGTTTTCGGTCGTTTTTTTCCAGCGTTTTGTCGCACGTTTGCATACAGCGTTGTCCGACGTTTTTGAACTTCAACGTTTTTTTTTATTTTAGCCAATGATCATCTCTTTCATCATTTGTTGCTATGTTTGTAGATTTTTTTTTAATTTTCTGCCTGGGTGAAATGTTCTTTTGACTTAAGTGACAAAACGCTTGTAGAAACGCTCATTGTAACGCTAGACGTTTGAATCGAACGTTTCCATTACTTGATATGGGAATACAAACGTTCTAAAACGCCCAAATCCGCCCAATTTGCGCGACAAAAAAGGGTCCGGAACTTGTTTGAGCTTCAGGCGTTTTGGAGTGGAGATGTGAACCATCTCCATAGAGAATAATGTATTTTTTCCCCCTTTAGCGTTTTGGCGCTTCACGCGACAAAACGTTTAGGTGTGAATGCAGCCTTAGAAGACACAATCATGGAGGAGATGTTGGCTGGACACAGGGAAGATCTGGCCCTGAGGTGGGGGGTACTTTACCTTGAGTGGTGAGGAGGACCCTCTCTGCGTTGTTCGGTAATCCTAACCAGGACGGGGTCTGAGTGTCGGGCAGCAATTCAACCCACTGCACAAACTCATCACGTCTAAAAGAAGAAAAAAAAATAAACACATTTAGTACGTCTTCAATACACATTCAGTAGTACGTCTTCAATACACATTCCCTGATATTTTATCCTTTAGACATTTCTCCATAATACAACATTTCAGAATTTACCAATCAGCGTGGCTTCCACACACACCATTCCACCCGCACTGTCACCTCATTCAGGTTTTGGATGGTTTACATTAAACAACGTGTCCCATCCACCCCCGCAGACTGTCCAGAGCGCTAGGGCAAACCTCAGCCCCCCCCCGTAGTCTGCACTTCCTTCAGTCTTATAACTGCAGGTCCACACAGCCGGTGAAGACATTTAAAGCTCGTGCAATGCCTGTGCAAAATGCACTCAATGGGGAAAAAAAAAAAAAGGAGGAAGGAAGAGGAAGGGGATAAAATGGAGAAGAGGGGGGAGGAAGAGGAAAGGGGGCACATTGTGAGAACTACAGTCCCCCCCCCCCCCCCGCTGTTTGTATAGGTTTGAATTGTGCCCATGAGATGGTATCTCCCACCAAGAGATACCTCCTACGATGTGCGCTTGAGCCCTGGTCACTAAAGCTGATCAGCAACTTAGCTGGAGTGCGGCTCCGTCCTGCACATGTGTGGGCACTATTCGATGGGGTGGGGACCACTTCGACAGAACACCTGGAAACCATCCATTGTTATTTACATGGGCTCCCATGTATTCCATAAAGAAAAGATCAGAGCTTCTCTGCTATCAGCTGCACATTTATGAACACAAGAATCTGTACAGATTTACCTGATACCGTCCGGCATCTGG
This sequence comes from Rana kukunoris, assembly GCA_029574335.1. Taxonomy (NCBI): domain Eukaryota; kingdom Metazoa; phylum Chordata; class Amphibia; order Anura; family Ranidae; genus Rana; species Rana kukunoris. The sequence goes on along the minus strand of CM056059.1, from coordinate 145,661,740 downwards.
ATGTCCTTGTGGCCGTCGATTTTGGAGGCGAGTTTAAAGTCGCCATCAAAGCTTGAGGTGGTGAAGAGCCTCTCCAGGAAGGTGTTAAGCAGCCGCTGATCGAATTCATTGTCGATTCGGCCTCCATAAATAGACTGCGCCATCAGAGTCTTCAGGGCGGACCACGGGATCTTATCAGGGGAAATGTTCTGGCGGCCCTGGAACAGGATCCGGATGGGAGGTAAGTATTTGATGGTGAACGCCAAAGGGGGACACATTTATCAAGCAATGAATGTGACTTTCATTAAACATTCTCTGGTGGTGAATCCAGGACCTAAAAGATTCCCCTGCAGTGAAGGTCTGCAGATTTCAGAAGTGCTGCTTTATAAACTGACAGTGTAAGGAGATGCCAATGCAGTCACCTCCAGCCCTTTGTCTGTTCTCTGTGCTAATTGGTCCTGCTATTGTGTGAAGATGTTCTGCGTTTACACTTATGATGATGTGTATTGTATAGCAGGTAAGCAAGGAGACGTGACGTCTACCCTGAAAGGTCATATCTATGAGTCTGGGTAAATGATTAGTTAATTAGCTTATGTTAATGTATGTTCTGGTTACCTCCTCTTTAAACTGTATATAAGGTTGTATTCTTTGTTCTAACACTTCATGTTCAGCACACAAACAAGTCTTGTCTCGTCATGTGCTTGAGAGAAGCTGGAATATCTGATATCTATATCCAGACTGATAGGAAGCGGTATATGACGGAAGCACTCAAGCGGAGTGTGGGACATTCCGTTACATAAACATTGGGCAATATTTTGGTAGTCAGACCTTCAGGGTCCCATAACAATGATCGGGGGGGGATCGCTTATTAGGTAGGCCTTTAACTTCTAAAAAACAACAACTCACAACTGCAAGCTTTTTTGAACCCCCTTATATACTGCACCACAATGATAGACAAGAGGTAATGCTGGCCATAGACTTGTAGGAATCCCCCAAACCCTCGGGACTGCTCTCACTTTACATCGATCAGTGGCTGCAGCTCTTTCCTTTAATAGAAGTCGATCAAACGATGATTTCTCTGATCCAAGTTTGGCCTGTTCAGCAAGGACTGGCCAAAATTTGATCAGTCTGGCCACACCTACCAGGTTTCCCCCCGAAAGAAGACCTACCTAGTCAATCTCCTAAAAGGGAGGATAATACCTATGGTCAAATGCTGCTGTGTCCGTCTATGAACGCAAGAGTAATAAGCCCTACTGTGATAATAAAATAAAAGGTTGTAAAATCCTAAAATACACTTTATTACATGTGTTCCATGTTTGATTCATGCCTTCTGTGCCGCACCGCTCAGCTTATCCCCCGCTGCTCTCCCAGCTGTCAGCGGGGGGGAACTCGGCCCCCCTCTCTGTAGTGCTCGGAGCAGGGAAGGAAGCTCCGACTGGCCATGAGCGGCACTCTGCTAATCCCCGCGGCTCTCCTCTTCTGCCAGCAGGGGGGCATCTTTCGCTGCTCTCTTCTGCCAACAGAAGATCTTGGGCCCCCTCCCTCCCTCTGCAATGCTCGGAAGGCACACCCTGGACTGCACCATAAAATTAAGGTTAGTACAGAAAGAGGATCGGCAGGTCACGGGTGTATGTCACAGATTGCAGAGAAATGCACAGTTTGCATTGTGTAATAAGGTACAGCACATGTCAAGCCCTACTTGGTGTTTTGTTGCCAAAATTAATATAAGACCCGTGCCTATTTTCGGGGGCACACGGTACAAACATTGGCTTTCCTCCCAGCGACTTACTTTAGCCGTGTCATCCAACCAGGTGTCCACCGTGTCACAGGCGGATCTCAGATCGGATTCACCAAATTCATATTTCTTAGACCAACCCAGGGGAGCGTAGCGCAGACGTTCCTGGATGATTGCATGGAACCAAGCCAACAGGAAGTAGAGGCGAGCGCGCTCATTTGGAGCCTAGAAAACGGAGAGAAAAAAAAAAAAAAAATTTAGTAATGGCGCCGATGTCTAGTGAGCGGATTGGCTGACCCCTCAGTGATGTCACTTCCGTACCTTACAGATCCTGGAAACTGGAATACTGCTAAAGGTTCTCAGCATGTTGGCCTTCACACCGGGAGGAGGCTCAAACACAAAGATCCGTCCGGCACGCAGAAGATTCACGGGGACCTATGATAGAAATTAAAGGCTCAGAACACACAGCAGCTAAATATAGTTTTCTTGTTAATTAACAATTTTTCCAGCTGTACCTTGGGATTGATCTCCATGGTCAGAAATAGTCGGAAGGAGGAATGTGGTTGTAGAGAGTGGAGCTTCTTCTCCAGCTGCATCAGCCAGCCCGGCGCCAGATGTACGTTCTTCAGCACCACCCACCTGAAGCCAGAAATGTACCCGTCATTCATAAAACATTACCCAGAAAGGGTTCCCAAGGACACCACTCATAGAACATTACCCAGACAGACAAGGCTCACAAGGCCACCACTCATAGAACATTACCCAAACAAGGCTCACAAAGCCACTACTCATAGAACATTACCCAGACAAGGCTCACACTGTCACCACTCATAGGACATTACCCAGACAAGGCTCACAAAGCTGTCACCACTCATAGAACATTACCCAGACAAGGCTCACACTGTCACCACTCATAGGACATTACCCAGACAAGGCTCACAAAGCCACTACTCATAGAACATTACCCAGACAAGGCTCACAAAGCCACCACTCATAGAACATTACCCAGACAAGGCTCACACTGTCACCACTCATAGAACATTACCCAGACAAGGCTCACACTGTCACCACTCATAGGACATTACCCAGACAAGGCTCACAAAGCCACCACTCATAGAACATTACCCAGACAAGGCTCACACTGTCACCACTCATAGGACATTACCCAGACAAGGCTCACACTGTCACCACTCATAGAACATTACCCAGACAAGGCTCACAAAGCCACTACTCATAGAACATTACCCAGACAAGGCTCACAAAGCATAGAACATTACCCAGACAAGGCTCACACTACTCATAGAACATTACCCAGACAAGGCTCACTCATAGAACATTGCTCACCACTCATAGAACATTACCCAGACAAGCCACTACTCATAGAACAAGGCTACTCATAGAACATTACCCAGACAAGGCTCACAAAGCCACCACTCATAGAACATTACCCAGACAAGGCTCACCACTCATAGAACATTACCCAGACAAGGCTCACTCATAGAACATTTACTCATAGAACATTACCCAGACAAGGCTCACACTGTCACCACTCATAGAACATTACCCAGACAAGGCTCACAAGACCACCACTCATAGAACATTACCCAGACAAGGCTCACACTGTCACCACTCATAGAACATTACCCAGACAAGGCTCACAAGACCACCACTCATAGAACATTACCCAGACAAGGCTCACAAAGCCACCACTCATAGAACATTACCCAGACAAGGCTCACACTGTCACCACTCATAGAACATTACCCAGACAAGGCTCACAAAGCCACCACTCATAGAACATTACCCAGACAAGGCTCACAAAGCCACCACTCATAGAACATTACCCAGACAAGGCTCACACTGTCACCACTCATAGAACATTACCCAGACAAGGCTCACAAAGCCACCACTCATAGAACATTACCCAGACAAGGCTCACAAGACCACCACTCATAGAACATTACCCAGACAAGGCTCACACTGTCACCACTCATAGAACATTACCCAGACAAGGCTCACAAGACCACCACTCATAGAACATTACCCAGACAAGGCTCACACTGCCACTCATAGAACATTACCCAGACAAGGCTCACACCACCACTCATAGAACATTACCCAGACAAGGCTACACTCATAGAACATTACCCAGACAAGGCTCACACTGCCACCACTCATAGAACATTACCCAGACAAGGCTCACAAAGCCACCACTCATAGAACATTACCCAGACAAGGCTCACAAAGCAAACACTCATAGAACATTACCCAGACAAGGCTCACACTGTCACCACTCATAGAACATTACCCAGACAAGGCTCACAAAGCCACCACTCATAGAACATTACCCAGACAAGGCTCACACTGCCACCACTCATAGAACATTACCCAGACAAGGCTCACACTGCCACCACTCATAGAATATTACCCATGCTTTATGTCCAAGCAGGGCAAAGAGTTCGCCTAAATCTAAAACTGACCAAATACAAGAGCCCGGTGAATTCTGACGTGAATCTCGATGTCCTTTGTGTATTTATTTCAGGTCCGTGCCAAGTGAGCCAGCATGGAGCTCCTGCACTTTACCCCTTTCCTGTAGTGAGGACTGATTACCACTGCCGCCTCCTTGTGTAGGGTGACTGGTCTAATCTATGTCCAGTCATCTATAGGTGGCTCTGTAGTAAGGACTGATTACAGTAGGTCTACCCTTGTGTAGGGCGACTAGTCTCTATGCCCCCTTCTCTAGCTTTCTATAGGTGGCCTATAAGGGGTCCCTTTCACAGTTCTACTTAAGTTGTATGCAGCATAGTGATGATGTCGCTATTACTTACAACAGCCCTCAAATTCTACTCACCTGCTCGCATTTTGCGAGTGGATTGCCTGGGAGCGGGGGGCGAGCACCGCCGGCAGCATGGGTTGTATGGGAACGATTGTAGGGGAAGAGAGGAGAACTGCAGACTGGTTGATCAGAGCATGGGGAACATAACAGCTTTCATTTCAATAGCTGTGTGTTTACAGCCGCATGCCGTCATACAGCCCCTCCCCCTTGTCCGGGAACTTTGATAGACAGATCACCCGTCCAATCCTGGACAAAGAGGAGGGTGCAGCCGGGCCCTGGGGACCATTGGGCCCCTTACAGGTGTAATGCCTTTACCCCCCTGATGGTGGCCCTGTGTATGGAGAGTATATGTCTTGCTCCCTTTCCTTTAGTGTATGGCGATTATAGGTCTTACTCCAATGCTGCATAACTAGATGCGAGAGTGACCAATCAAAGCCCGAGGTGTCATTCGGGGGCAGGTAGAGAAATCAGCTCTCACAATGTTCAATGCACAAGCTGTTCCACCTATTCAGCAAAAGTCAACGCGTTTCACAACATCTGGTGCTGAGGAAGATTCTTTGGCTGGAGTGGAAGAGGTTCGGATTTGCAGGACAGGACATCGAACATTTGAATAAACCTACACAAGACTTCTAAATGGAGAGCGGCTTCCCTTTACTGGCACCCAGATCTGGAGGGGCGAGGAGAGCGAGGACTGACCGAGACGGAGGATTCTGCAATATCTAAAATGTAAAATATCTTTAGAACCAACCTTCCAGACTTCACCGCTGTATTGATGGCTTTCTCTGCTTGGCTGAATCCTTCTGCAGAGCCTGGAAGTAAAATAAAAAAAACAAATATCGTTAAGGAAAAGATCCGGTGTTCTAAAAAAAAAAAAAAATCCCGGACCGAGACCCCTTTCACACTGAGCCGCCCATAGCGACAGCGGTAAAACACTGCTATTTTTACCGCCGACGCCGTGGGTGGATTTGCGGCACATTTAACCCCTGCTAGTGGCTGAGAAAGGGTTAAAACCGCTCCCTGAAATGCGCGGCTGAAGCAGTGCATTGCCGGCGGTATAGCTGGGCTGTCCCATTGATTTCAATGGGCAGCAGCGGTGAAGGATTGGTATACACACCGCTCCTAGGCTGTTCTTTCTACTAACCCATACCGAAGGAAAGTGGGAGGGGGAGATAGAGCGGTGCGGTCTGCACACAGTGCAATGCACAGGGCCCTCCCTCTTCTCCAAGCACTGCTCTATCTCCCTCTTTCCTTCGGTACAGGTTAGTAGAAAGAACAGCCTAGGGGGTGTGATGGGGGCGGGACTGGACGCAGTGCTGCCAAAGTTTAAACAAATCACCACTCCACCCATTCGGTCAGGTCTATAATTTTTCAGGATTTGAAAATTGCGTCCGCGCACAGGCGCAAAATAAGGCAGCGGTAAAGGAATGCGCGGTAAAGCCCCACAATCAGCCGTTTGCTGACATAGGCGCACTGGAAGTGACGCGGTCGAGGAATTTCATAGGTCGAGTTTTTTTTATTATTATTACACCTGCAAAACACTAACAGTCGATGTGCAGAGAGCAAAAGGGACATACCAATGGCTATATTTGTGATCTGGGTGTTCTGTTCTGCCGCCAGATCTTCCACGCGACCGCTGGCGTCATAGCCGGGAACGGAGCACATCAGTACGGGAGTGCTGGGCTTCACCTGAGGAAATCACACAAATCATTTCTACTACAGAACCATCCATCAGCCAGGTTTTACAGTCACTGCTTTTATTGGGAATTATATATATATATATATTTATTTATTTATTTATTTAAACGGCTCATTACCTCCGTATCCACAATAAACGCCAAATCCAACGGCTGATCGATGACCGACATAAAGGATTCTCCCAGGATGGTGGAGACAAAGACGTGAGCCATGGCCAGAAGGCGGTCCGGACGGAAGGCTTGGGTGAGGAGCAAGCGGTGGACGGCTTGACCGATCGGTGCTGAAAATAATATCAAAGCAACAAAACTTTAATTTGAAATGATTAAATGCAATTTCTTTTTAATACTCATCACTTGTCATTTTGCGCAATCACAGCCATAACCTTTAAAGTGATTGTAAAGTATTTTTTGTTTCTTTTTAACCACTTAAGGACCCACCCCCTCGGTTTTTATACCAGTTTTAAAACAGTTTTTTTTGCTAGAAATCTAAGAAATGTATATTTTTTTTGGGGGTTTTTTACACAACAAGAGTAAAGTATTGTGAAAGATAATGTTGTTCACCCTAAATATAATATCTCCCATGCGAGCATACTGGCGTCAGCGCCAGTAAATAGCACACTTACTGTATTATTGTAGAATTCCCTTTTGTTTGTAGTATAGCGCGTCACATAAAATACCCGATATGGACTCGGGTAATCTCGGCGAAAATTTTGACTGCGCAATGAATGAATAAAAAAAAAAAAAAAAACAAGAGTAAAGTTATCCCAATTTTTTTTATATTGTGAAAGATAATGTTAAATACCCAACATGTCACGCTTCATAATTGTGCCCGCTCGTGGAATGGCGTCAAACTTTTACCCTTAAAAATCTCCATAGGCGATGTTTACATTTTTTTTTATAGGTGCAATCTTTTGAGTTAGAGAAGGTCTAGGGCTAGAATTATTGCTCTCGCTCCAACGATCGCAGAGATACCTCACATGTGTGGTTTGAACACCGTTTTCATATGCGGGCGCTACTCACATATGCGCTCGCTTCTGTGCGCGAGCTCGTCGGGACGGGGCGCTTTAAAACATTTTTGTTTTCTTATTTATTTTAATTGATTTTATTTAATTTTACACTTTTTTTTTTTAAATCGGTCACTTTTATTCCTTTTACTGTGAATGTAAACATCTCTTGTAATAGAAAAAAGCATGACAGGTCCTCGTATACGAGTTCTGGGGGTCAAAAAGACGTCACATCTCATATTTACACTAAAATGCAATAAAAAAAAAAAAAGATGTCGCTTCTGCCCTGCTATGTTTTGGAGACGGTTGGGGGCCATCGTCCCCCTCACTCGTATACACACACAGCAGCATGAAGGACCCGATCGCCACCGACGGCTCCGGAGTGTGCGGGAGAGAAGGCCCACCCTCTTGGTGATCTTGCGGCGAATCCACCACGGAGATCACCGTTATAGTTTACAGAATCCCCCCCTTGGAAAAGATGAATATCTCGGGGTTGTGGCAGCAGCTGCTTCTCCTTTTCTGCCCCACCCCCCAGTGCTCTTGGCTTCTCCTTATCAAGTGCCCCCATGGAGAGCAGAGCCGCTTTCCATGGGGGGCACTCGTGTGGGTGCACTCTTGAGTCCTGCTGCTGCATCCATTGACACAGACAGCAGGACAAGGCCCCACCCCCCCCGTCACTGGATTTGATTGACCGCAGTGGCAGCCAATAAGGACCCAAGACAGCGGCTGAAGCTCGTCCCCGTTTCTGGAGTGAACGGCTCAGGTAAGAAAAAAAGGGGGGGGGGGGTGCACTGGAGCACAAAAGGTTTTGGCTCATTATAAAGCAGCTCACTTTGCAAAATTCAATATGTTTTATGAAAAAGGAACCCCCCCCCATTTTCAGAGCAATCTGCACCCCTTTATCAGACACACATGTAGTGGTTGAGGATAAGACCCGTTAGCGTGGTTCCCCCCCCCCCCCCCATGAATGACAGACACTTACTAGCGGGCTTCTCTTCATTCCACAGGTACGGCACCGTCTGCTCCGGAGAGCTGCTCTCCAGCCAGATGCAGAATTGCTGGAAAAGGAAAGAAAAGGGTCAATCTAAGTTCTCTGCGGTGGGAAATGTAGAGGTAGATATCTCTGTCTGCACACAGGAGGACACAAGTATACTCACCTCATCAGCTTCCACCTTGGCCATAACATCCCTGAAGGCCGGCAGATTGGAGAGTCTCACCATGCCTTCCACCTGCTCCTCCGACAGCCCGCTGACTTTCGGCACAGAGGAGGAACTGAGGACGATCTCTCTTCCCCTGAGGAAGTGCTGGAACTCCTGATCATAGGTCGGCTCCCTGAAATGAGCACAAATAAAAAAAGATTACTACAAACAGCAGCGCGGCTGTCTAGAAAAACTACACTTCTTGAAGACATCACAGCGCCTGCGGGGGCGCTTCACCGAGAGACGCTCACAGTGTGCAGGGAGATCAGAGTTATGAAATTCAGGACAGGACTGTGCAAGACGGAAGGTGATCCGATGTAAAGCTGATCTCCAGCCTAATGCCCCTCACCAATATGCGAGGCCGCTGGATGTGCGGTGTAAAGTGTAGCTGAGGCTACATCTAGCATACTGCACGCTGTTCCGGGGTGGAGCCAAGACTGTCTCCTACCCAAAACACAGTCGAGTCTGATTTGTGATCATTGCTAGAATTTATTGCTTTCACCAAACTTCCTCCAAATGGCTGAGGTTGCGACATCTTCCCACCTCTCTGTATTCATCAGTTTCTCTGAATGGCCGAGGTTGTAACATCCCACCTCTCTGTATTCATTAGTTTCTCTGAATGGCCGAGGTTGTAACATCCCACCTCTCTGTATACATCACTTTCTCTGAATGGCTGAGGTTGTAACATCACGCCTCTCTGTATACATCACTTTCTCTGGATGGCCGAGGTTGGGACATCATCCCGCCTCTCTGTATACATCACTTTCTCTGAATGGCTGAGCACCAAGCAGACTCTACGGTGTTCCGGATATGAGAGACAAGAAGTCTCAGCTCCAACCTGGAACACCGTGCAGTATGCTGGATGTAGCCTCACCTACACTTTAAACAGCGGCCTCACATGTTGGTGAGGGTCATCGCTCATTTGGTTGTAAAGTAGCTTAAAAGCCGAAGCTCAGCTTGGACTTGTGGGGTAACAAATTATCCCAACCTGGAAAAGAGACAAAAACAAACACCTTACCCAATAGTTCCCTTCAGCTTAATCCTGGCCAGCAGCATGGCAAAGGTGATGTGGTCCTGATGCAACATTCCTCGGGCCACCCTGTTGAAGGCCACCTGGAAAATAAGAACGTGGAAGTGTCACCGATTTATGTTCTGTACGGCGGGGGAAATCGGGGATCTCATACATCAGAGGATGATAATCTGGATCTTATACCATCATGGGGGGAGGGGGGTCACTGTACCTGGAAGAGGTCTTTGGTGATGACAGACAGACGCTGAGTGTGATCGGTGATACCTTTGAGGTTGGCGTTCTCATAGAGCACAGTGTGGTAGATGTCCAGGAAGAATTGCAGGGAGTACTGGTACAGGAAGTGGATCTACAACCAAGGAAACAAGTACAATTAAATCACAACACTTGGTGGATCATTCATGGGCAAAGCAGATCTAAAAAATTCCTTTTCCCCGAAAGAGTCTTGAAGGCTCCCCGAAAGAGCCCCAAACATTACTCTACGTATGTTTGAAGTGGTGACGGCACGATCCGAGTCTGGAGGGGCCCGCACCATTGGTTGCTCGTCTTGAGTATCTTGACTACCTGCAATGGGTGTCATGACTATTTGGGGGGTAGGATGTGTGACAGTCACTTCTAAATCGTGGTTACAAAGATCAACCATTATCAGTTAATTTGTCATTGTATGGACGTTCAAGCAAATGTTTCAATGAAAACTGTAAATGTGTTGCCGACTTGCCGTCCTCCCCGCACCCCACATGTGACTCTCCGTCACACAAGGAGACAGTCGGAGCTCCGCACCTGTTTGAGGGACTCCATGGTGAAGTAGATGCTGCTGCAGGCGGTGGAGAGGGGTAAGTACTGCTGGGACACGGTCTCCACCTCCTTCATGATGATGTCCGTCTCCTGCACTTTGCGAGTGACCTCGGCCGCCTCCTTCTTTAGGTTCTCCAAAGTGGTGATGATGGTGTCATCGTCCAGTATGCGACCTTTAACCTCATTGAGAGCCTGAAGAAGAGATTTCTCCAGCTGTCTTAAACGGAGCTGGAACTCACCTGGAAAGTAAGAAGACCGTTATTCCCTCTCCCTGCATGGAAATGTAACGGTTACAGTCTCTGCCCCTCTTTGTTCCTTACACCCCAACTGTGTTATGTACCCTTTGCGGTCATTGTTTGGGGTGTGGTTGTATTCCATTGTTTGTGTCTGTCTGCTTGGAAGAAACATATTATGGGATGGATGTCCATGTGGAGGGAGGGGGGACTCCGCCAGCAGCCCCCCCCCCCGATAAGTTTGATAACACCTGGCATGTGTCTATTGTCATTGGACAGTTTGACCTGCCCTGCATCCAAGGGTGGGGGGGGGAATTATCTGAGGCATTTATTTGTTTAACCACTTAAGACCCAGACCCATTTTTTTCCCTCAGTTTAGGCCGATACGTATTCTTTTACCTATTTTTGGTAAAAAAATAAAAATCGCAATAAGCGTTTATCGGTTGGTTTGCGCAAAATTTATAGCGTTTATAAAATAGGGGATAGTTTTATTGCATTTTTTTATTTTTTTTTACTACTAATAACGGCGATTAGCGGGTTTTTTTGTGACTGCGACATTATGGCGGACACTTCGAACAATTTTGACACATTTTTGGGACCATTTAAAATGCATTGTTTATTGTAAAAATTACAATTGCAGTTTAGGAGTTAGCCACAGGGGGCGCTGAAGGGGTTATGTGTGACCTCATTTGTGTTACTAACTGTAGGGGGTGTGGCTGTAGGTGTGACGCCATTGATTGTGATTCCCTATGTAAGGGAACACACAATTAATGCGACACCACAGTGAAGAACGGGGAAGCCGTGTTTACACACGGCTCTCCCCGTTCTTCAGCTCCGGGGACCAAGTGCGCAAGTTCGGCGGTCCCAGAGCTTTGGACCGTGTCGCGTGCGCAACCCCACGGCTGGGCTTAAAGTGCCACAGGTACGTGGATGTGCCCACCCGTGCCATTCTGCCGACGTAGATCGGCGTGAAGGGGTCCTTAAGTGGTTAAACATGTGCTGGAATAAAGGCAGTTTGTTGTGCGCTATCCTGAGAGTAGATTGCCCCTGGCCGTGCGCCATCCTGAGAGTAGATTGCCCCTGTGATCGCCCGCGCTGTGAGTAGAGCGAACTCTGTTCTTGTGTGTCCAAGACTGGGCACAAAATATCCCTACCGGCCAGAACTCTTATTTCTCTCGTTTGGCCAGCCTGGCGCGGATTACCTTTAGCCCGCTGTGCATTTATACGGTGTTGTGACTCTTGTTTTGCCCAGCTGTTATGCCTACTACCTGGCTGTGTGTTAACGCCGCTATACTGTTAAATAAAAGTCTTTGTGGGTGCTCCTACTTTCTGCGTGTGTCTGTTCCACCTACATCTCAGTCACAGTAACCAACTTCTGAAACTGGTAAAGGCGTCCTCTACCGTACAATTAGAAAACACGTACATCACATTCACCAAACTCCTCTCCTATCAGCTAACAGAAGAGACACACTCTCAGTAAGCCCGATTTCATCTAATAGATGGGATGATGCAACTCCATTCACAGTACCTAAAGTTGCAGCCAACATTGTGACCTGCAGGAAACCATTTCCATGATGGCTCCATTCAAACAACTTCAAAAAGGTACGCCGGCTTTGGTATACGACTTTGGCTTTGACCAGTGATAAACGGTGTAACGTTATGACCTGTGGGACCCAGCGGCTCTTAAAGAATGCGGGGAACTCCTGTGCCAGCTTCACCAATGACTCTTGGGTCTAGGGTCATCCCATGTCCAATAGGGGGCATAGGATGACTGAAAAATGATATCTCGGATTACATGAGATGGGACAGTAATGATAATTCAGTTATTGCAGGATATCTTGAAATATTACAGGTGGTTTATTCTGAACCCAACAGGTCCACAGGACAGTATTCATTAATGTGGGACACATACTGTTGAGGTGTTAATTGAGTCTGGCTCCTAAGATATTTCATTGTGTGAAAGTCTATTGATGATAGATGTGTTGGGGGTTGGCAGTCTGAAAGGTCAGATGTCAGACTTTTCAGCTGTAGTGGATTAGCATGTCGATTACGTCTACAAATGAATGTGTATTGTGTAGCAGGTGAGAATAGTTTATCGCAGAGTCAGAATGTCTGTCTAAGATGTGGATTGAGGGGGACTCGTTAGGAACCATTGTTTGATGTTGTGGGCGGAGTGTGTCATTGTCCATTTGATTAATGCAGCATTCTTTTTGTGTATATAAAAGCCTGCCTTCTCAATAAAGACTGTCATCCGTTTGGCACCAGAGAACAGAGCTGTTTATTCTGGGGAAAATCCAATGGGTACCGTTTGCTGGATTGCGGTGTCGGAAGCCGTCTTGGGTTGATGGAATATCGTAAACGGGGTTTACCCCTGACCGTTACAAACGGACAACTGCATTTTATACCATTCAGGTACGACTTTCATGCAACTTTTGAGGGTTAACATTGAGGTTTTTCAATTTTCATGAAAAGAGACCAAAAGTAGTGCATGAACTACTTTGCAACTCTAAAGCAGAGTCCTGCTGAATCTTTATTTTTGAAAAGTCAGCATCTACAAATACTGCCGCTGCTGACTTTTAACCACTTCATTACCCGGCTATTGTCATACAACGTCCGCAGGAGGGATCTCCCATCCTGGGCGGGCGTCATGGGCTTCCCGGCCATTACTAGTAGAAAAAAAAAAAAAAAAAAATGCCATAAATCCCACATTTTGTAGTCGCTATAAATTCTGCAAACCAAGCAAACGCTTATTGCGATTTTTAAAAAACAAAACAAATGAATACGTATCGGCCTAAACTGAGTAAAAAAATAAATAAATTGATATTATAGAAAAGAAAAATTGTGTTTTTCCCAAAATTGTCGCTCTTGTTTATAGCGCCAAAAATTTTTAAAACCGCAGAGGTGTTCAAAAACCACCAAGAGAAAGCCGATTTGTGTACAACGTCCCATGACCGCACAATTGTCATTCAAAGTGCGACAGCGCTGAAAACTAAAAATTGGTCTGGGCTGGAAGGGGGTGAAAATGTTCTGTATTGAAGTAGTTAAAATAAGGACACTTACCTGACCAGGGCGCCCGCGATGTCGGCACCTGAACCCAATCTGGCTCTCGGGTGGAGGCACCGCCATCTTTGGTAAGGGAATCAGGAAGTGAAGCCTTGTGGCGTCACAGCCGATTCCCTTCTGCGCATGCGCGACCTGCGCTGCGTAATCCCACCGTTTCCTGCTGTCTTCTGGGACGTGTGTCTCCCAGAACACAGCGGGGGATGGAGGAGGCACTGGACGTGGCATAGATGGCTGGGGGTGCCTAAGCTATCTATGTCAGGAAGTGCGAGCAAAACACTTGTATTAGACAGGTTATCCTCTCCTCTCCCCCCCCCCCGAAAAAAAAGGCGATTTGATTCTGAAAAGCGGAAGTTCCATTTTGGGTGGAACGCTGGTTTAAGTTGCACATATACGAATGGTTATTATTGGAAAACATGGGGAGCAATAAGCTGCATGCGTGCGAATGGAGCCAATATGTTGCACTTCATTCAACCAGGACGAGCCGCAGCTCACCTTGAAGTTTAAGGAGATCCGATCGCTTTTCATCCACATCGGGTCGTTCTGCCTTCAGGACCTCGTTCAGACACTGGCTCTGCAGACTGCTGCGAGTCACGGTGAAGTTAACAAATGTCACACGGGAGCAAAGATCTGGCGGGAATTCCACCTTTTAAAATGGATAAAAAAAAACAACAAAAGAAAACCACAACAGTAAGCATCAGGAAGGGCACCATTCAAGGTGTAATTTCTCAGAACCCATCTGTGTATAAGAGGTACTTACCGTGGGGTCTCTGGTGGAGAGGAATATTACAAAGGATGGGGACAAGTCAATGTCCTGATCTCCCAGTGTGATCAACACTCTGCCACCAGTTCTACGAACCTCACGGTTCAGGACGGGGTTCAGGATCGGATCGTAGCTTTCAACATCCTAAAAGGGGGAAATATAAAAGTGTTACAAAGCATCAGATCCCAAGAAGTCACCAAGTAGTAGGAAGTAAGGAAGTGTGCAATTCGTTTAGTGCCAGAAAAACCCAAGACGGTTTTCTCCAAAAAACCCAAGACGGTTTTCTCCAAAAAACCCAAGACGGTTTTCTGCTAAAAACCCAAGACGGTTTTCTGCTAAAAACCCAAGACGGTTTTCTGCTAAAAACCCAAGACGGTTTTCTGCTAAAAACCCAAGACGGTTTTCTGCTAAAAACCCAAGACGGTTTTCTGCTAAAAACCCAAGACGGTTTTCTCCAAAAAACCCAAGACGGTTTTCTCCAAAAAACCCAAGACGGTTTTCTCCAAAAAACCCAAGACGGTTTTCTCCAAAAAACCCAAGACGGTTTTCTCCAAAAAACCCAAGACGGCTAAAAACCCAAGACGTTTTCTGTTTTCTCCAAAAAACCCAAGACGGTTTTCTCCAAAAAACCCAAGACGGTTTTCTCCTAAAAACCCAAGACGGTTTTCTCCTAAAAACCCAAGACGGTTTTCTCCTAAAAACCCAAGACGGTTTTCTCCTAAAAACCCAAGACGGTTTTCTCCTAAAAACCCAAGACGGTTTTCTGCTAAAAACCCAAGACGGTTTTCTGCTAAAAACCCAAGACGGTTTTCTGCTAAAAACCCAAGACGGTTTTCTCCTAAAAACCCAAGACGGTTTTCTCCTAAAAACCCAAGACGGTTTTCTCCTAAAAACCCAAGACGGTTTTCTCCTAAAAACCCAAGACGGTTTTCTCCTAAAAACCCAAGACGGTTTTCTCCAAAAAACCCAAGACGGTTTTCTCCAAAAAACCCAAGACGGTTTTCTCCAAAAAACCCAAGACGGTTTTCTCCAAAAAACCCAAGACGGTTTTCTCCAAAAAACCCAAGACGGTTTTCTCCAAAAAACCCAAGACGGTTTTCTCCAAAAACCCAAAATGTAAAAAACGAACACATTTTTCGGCAGTGCACATGTCTAGTAGGAAGTAGAACTACATACATTTAGCTGACCCCGCAGGACTTCCTTTCCGCCATTAGCAGCAGTTCTTAGTCTTTAGGGGTAAATGATAGCCAGCCTCAGTCAAATCACTTTGTTCAAGTCCAGTCATGTACCCCCCTCCCCCCACCTGTAGTGACATTACACCAGACCAAGCAAAAAAGTGTCACTAGCACACCATGGACCTCCACAATGGATCCAAAGTTTTTTTGGGAGATCGAATCGTAGCAGCAAACAAGTCTCGAAGGACCCCTTTTTCATCTGACCATGCCCAATAAAAGGGTTCCAGCAAGTATCTGATACATTGATATTTGCTGCAATGATGCGATTGCTGAATAAAGCTTGGACCCGTTGGAGATCCACAGTGTTCCGGTGACATTCTCCCACTCTGGACTATTCATGGTTCCAGCCGGTGGTTGCTTCAGCACCCATTTATATGCACGGCCAGTCTCGGGGCTGGTGCAAGGATTTTTGACACCCTAGGTGAAACCTCATTTTGCCACCCCTGACTCCGCCCCCTTTGCCCTGCCCATGTGATAGAAGGCACCGCTATACAGGAAGCATCGGCTCCACTTCCTCTAGCGCTGGCTCCAGTGCTGCACCTCCAATTACACTACCAGTCAGACCAAGTTAGTTACATGCTGCAGACGTGGAGGGAAACCAGCGGTCGGGCGCCCCTAGGCAGCAGTGCGCCCTAGGCAGCCGTCTACTTTGCCTAATAGTAGCACCGACCCTGCACATTCCACAGGAACGCAAATGCTGGGAATACATTGTAATATTACAGCAGACTGGGCTCAATACATTATTACCACACTTAACGACTCCAGTGTGATTACATTTTACCATGGAGTACAAGAAAAGCCGTCAACCGTCACAACCAGAAGGATAGAATAGGACCATTTGCAGGACCCCTTGGTTCAGTTTGAGAGATCAGACCTCACCTGGACAAGTAGCGGGTTTCCAAAACGCAGAGCGCTTTCCAAGTTCTTTCTGAAGGCGTCATCCAGGAAGCTTGTGCGGGTGATCTTGCGGTCCTTGTATTCGTTCATGATGAACTCTGTTGCCTGGCCCGACGGATCAATGATCAGAGGATACCTGGAACACACACAGGATTGTTGCATCTGATCCCACATTGGCTTAATTTTCTGGGTTCTACAGTATCTCATTCTTTGAACCCATGACAACCTTTTACACACACACACACACACACACCACACACACACCACTGTCTATAACTCTATACCGGTGATGGAGAACCATGGCACCCCAGACGTTTTGGCACTACATTTTCCATGATGTTCATGCACTCTGCAGTGTAATGTAGTTCCAAATCTGGGTTTCCAAGGTCAAACATCACTGCGTCTATACACACTCTCTCCTGTCCATATTCCCTACTCTCCCATATGTAAATTGGAAATAAAAAAGGTATATCTGTAAATGTAATGTCCCCTTTGAAAATTGGGGACAGAAATAAGAAATTTAAACAAGAAATCCTAGTCTGAATAGCTGACGTCTAAGTGCATTCTAGTTTTAACTCCTCTGAAATATAGAAGATTAAAAAAAAAAAAAAAAAAGAAGTATGATATACACATTGTTTTATAAACCACAACGCAACTATGGAAAAAAAATACATCATTGTAAATAAATATCTGACATGAATAAAAAAGAGAAAGCAGCTAAAAAGAAACGCTCAGAATGGATTGTAAAATGAAAAACATTTTTTTTGCAGCACCAATACAATCCGTGAGAAACTCAAAAGAATCAGAGAATTTTACTCTTTTACACCAGACGGTTTTATCACATTGGATTTTTTTTCTGGACTCATATCAGATTCTTTCCTGTACCGGTATATATTGTTTTACGGAAAAAAAAAAAAAATATATATATATATATATATATATATATATATATATATATATATATATATATATATATATATATATATATATATATTATAAGTGTGTATATGTGTGGTATACATTTATATACTGTATGTGATTAAAAAACAACATTTTTACTATTTGTAATTATATATAAAAATACTATATTTTTTGTAAAATATTTAAAAATATACAATATATAGCAAAATGATTTTTATATGAATATATAAATACACACACACACACACACACACACCGTACCTAAATCTATCAATACCATAACAAATAAGACCCCAGAAATGATTAGCCCTTTAATTATTGAATAGAAGAGATGTACCTGTTGAATCGTTTCAGCATGATGGCGTTCTCTGTACACAGGTCATCCGCAGGTAAGGAGCTGGCCTGCCAGCGAAGCCTTTCATCTGCATTGGACAGATATTCTGTTCTGGCAATATCTGTGCGGAACTGTAGGCAAAAAACAAAAACCAGTAAGTAAAAAAAAAGGTAGAACAAGCTGGTAAAGCAGATTCAGATCATTCTGGTATGTAATCATTAAATGTTTTGCAGTGTGCCGACCCAATAATTTTGAATAGTCCATCATCGTACTGCGGAAAGAAAGAAAATACCACTATTTAACAGGAAGGACTTTTTTATGAGCGGAAACCCGACACCGAGCACTCCACGTGAAGTAACAGACTACTAACTAGAAAAAGTATCTCAAAATCCTGGAGAGTCTCAAAAGCCTTGTATGCCCACTCTGCATAACATCCTGTATAATAACATTAAAGGGAAAGGAAAGGGACACCCAGAGCCACTTATAGGCTTCTATATTGAAGTGAACTCAAGCAAGACATGGTCCATCGTCTCCTCCACCCCACCACACTACAATCCTGGACAACCTTGGTTCTCCACAGAGCGATGCTTCAAGTTGCCCTTCACATAGAGTCTGCCATGGAACGAGCGTCAGGCCAAATCACAAAACTTTAAAGGGATTCTCTCCAGATCAATCAAACACAGACCCTCCCTCATAGCAGGGCATGTGCAATCCCTCAAGGCCAGTGGCTCGCTAAAGGCAGATTCAACAACCCTCCTCTCCAGGGCTTTCCTAGGAAGAGACTTAATTTCCTCTGCCATCACTCGCTACTGTCAATTAATTTTCAGGTATGGGGCAACGCCGTGGCAGTGCGTCCATAAAGGGCGCAGGAGTGCCACACTTTCTCCTGCACCACTTTATCACCATAGATATTCACAAATTTATGGTTGCCTCTGATGTGCCCTATTCAGGTGTCCAGCCCCATGTCGGACGCCGGGCATCTGAATTACAGAGGCGGGGGTGTTTTTGGAAGCACCCGATTAGAGCTGAGAGAAAGTTAACCGCTCAGAGGTCCCAAGGAGCTAAAGCTGAAAGGTAGGCTCCAACCCCTGGGTGCAGGCACTGCAATAGTATGCAAAATTGTATGGAGAAAAACCAGGACGGCCGCACTCCAAAAAATGTTCCTTTATAATAAAACAGATCACAACATCAACATGTCACACAGTCACAGCAAAAAACAGAAAAGATTCATTGCTGTGACATGTTGAGATCTGTTTTATTATAAAGGAACATTTTTTGGAGTGCGCCCGTCCTGGTTTTTCTCCATACAATTTTACCTGATTAGAGCTGTTGGCACTGGCAGCATTTGATGGGGCACAGTGGCGGCAATTGAAGAACGAAAACCTGAACTTTATTTTTTATTTTTAGCACAACACAGAGAGTGGATTTCTGTGTGCGATTTAAAATAATGAAAGCCCATCAGATTGTAATCCAAAAATCATTGGTACCGCAAGGCTGACAATTCATGGAATATGGTACCATGGTGTAAAAATTCACATTTTACAGCAAGATGCAGAGGTGTGAATCTGTTCCGAAAAAAATATGAAATCTCCTTTTCTGCAACACAAGATTTTAAAAGAAGGGGGGGTTGGAAACACTCATGGTTTTTCCCCTATATGCAGTTGGGTGAAAAAGCTTCCCCTCTTGCTGTAGCACCCGTGCACCAGTTTTACTTGCCTAAACTGGCCCTTTCTACCCCAGGGAGGAGCACACCAGATCTAGCTTGTGTCCTGATTGGATGGATTAATAGCAGTGGGAGCCAATGGCTCCCACTGCTGTCAAAAAATTCAATGACGTGGGCACCAGGGGGCAGGGCAGAAGCAGGACTTGGGCGCACGCTCGCATGGGGGTCTCCCAAAGGAGAGCGTTTCTGTGGCGTGGTCACTCGAGAAGAGGAGGCGATACCGGCCCGAGGTATGTGTAGAGAGAGAAAGGGCCCGAGGTACGTGTAGAGAGAGAGAAAGGGCCCGAGGTACGTGTAGAGAGAGAGAAAGGGCCCGAGGTACGTGTAGAGAGAGAGAAAGGGCCCGTACGAGGTAGAGAGAGAGAACGGGCCCGAGGTACGTGTAGAGAGAGAGAAAGGGCCCGAGGTACGTGTAGAGAGAGAGAAAGGGCCCGAGGTACGTGTAGAGAGAGAGAAAGGGCCCGAGGTACGTGTAGAGAGAGAGAAAGGGCCCGAGGTACGTGTAGAGAGAGAGAAAGGGCCCGAGGTACGTGTAGAGAGAGAGAAAGGGCCCGAGGTACGTGTAGAGAGAGAGAAGGGCCCGAGTACGTGTAGAGAGAGAGAAAGGGCCCGAGGTACGTGTAGAGAGAGAGAAAGGGCCCGAGGTACGTGTAGAGAGAGAGAAAGGGCCCGAGGTACGTGTAGAGAAAGGGCCCGAGGTACGTGTAGAGAGAGAGAAAGGGCCCGAGGTACGTGTAGAGAGAGAGAAAGGGCCCGAGGTACGTGTAGAGAGAGAGAAAGGGCCCGAGGTACGTGTAGAGAGAGAGAAAGGGTCCGAGGTACGTGTAGAGAGAGAGAAAGGGTCCGAGGTACGTGTAGAGAGAGAGAAAGGGTCCGAGGTACGTGTAGAGAGAGAGAAAGGGTCCGAGGTACGTGTAGAGAGAGAGAAAGGGTCCGAGGTACGTGTACGAGGTACGTGTAGAGAGAGAGAAAGGGTCCGAGGTACGTGTAGAGAGAGAGAAAGGGTCCGAGGTACGTGTAGAGAGAGAGAAAGGGTCCGAGGTACGTGTAGTAGAGAGAGAGAAGGGTCCGAGGTACGTGTAGAGAGAGAGAAAGGGTCCGAGGTACGTGTAGAGAGAGAGAAAAGGGTCCCGAGGTACGTGTAGAGAGAGAGAAAAGGGTCCGAGGTACGTGTAGAGAGAGAGAAAGGGTCCGAGGTACGTGTAGAGAGAGAGAAAGGGTCCGAGGTACGTGTAGAGAGAGAGAAAGGGTCCGAGGTACGTGTAGAGAGAGAGAAAGGGTCCGAGGTACGTGTAGAGAGAGAGAAAGGGTCCGAGGTACGTGTAGAGAGAGAGAAAGGGTCCGAGGTACGTGTAGAGAGAGAGAGAAAGGGTCCGAGGTACGTGTAGAGAGAGAGAAAGGGTCCGAGGTACGTGTAGAGAGAAAGGGTCCGAGGTACGTGTAGAGAGAAAGGGTCCGAGGTACGTGTAGAGAGAAAGGGTCCGAGGTACGTGTAGAGAGAAAGGGTCCGAGGTACGTGTAGAGAGAAAGGGTCCGAGGTACGTGTAGAGAGAAAGGGTCCGAGAAACGTGTAGAGAGAGAAAGGGTCGAGAAACGTGGAGAGAGAGAAAGGGTCGAGAAACGTGGGAGAGAGAGAGAAAGGGTCGAGAAACGTGGAGAGAGAGAAATGGTCGTGAAACGCGTAGAGAGAGAAAGGGTCGAGAAACGCGTAGAGAGAGAAAGGGTCGAGAAACGTGTAGAGAGAGAAAGGGTCGAGAAAAACAAACCTTTAGCAATCCTTCAAGCAATAAAAGTCTGAGTAGAGTACATTACCTGGATGTTGGCTTGCTGCAAATGATGAGACCAGGTGGTGAACAAGTTCTGCCTCATCTGCTGGTCGAAGTATCCAGCGTAGGCGATAAACGCCGCGGAGAGCAGACAGTCGCCAGCAATGGTGGACATCTGGTTTTTGAAGGTTTCGCTGGTTTTCTCCCACCTCTCGCTCTCCGCAGACAAGCTTTTCAGGAGTGCAGTACTACGGTTCACCTGGAAATCAAATCATATATAAAAAGCTGAAAATATTAAAAAGTGGGTGCAAGATCTATAGAAATAAGCCTGAGGAGGTGGTCACCTGGCATTGTGATGTGACCAAAGGCCCATCTTCAGTGTATTATGCCATACTACTTACTGGGTAACATGCCATACGATTGGTCCATCTGATACCAAACATGCAGCCACCTCAATTACATATCTGTCTGGCTGAAAAAGTTCTGCCGTCTGTATGCAGAAGTTCACAACCAATGCCCTTCGGGCAAAAATCCACAGATTTGTCCGATGGAAATCTGATCGTGTGTACGAGGCTTTAGAATCACTTAGCGGAGTTGTGTGTCCTCCATTCCTCTTACCTTGGCTTCTACAGCAGCCAAATCCGCTTTGATGGCCTGAGCTTCGGAAATGAGGACGGCGTACTCCTCCTTGTAGCGGGCAATGCTGGCCTCCAAGTCACGGATCATTTGCTCCACTTCGTTGGCCTTTGCCTGGTTGTCGTTGGCATCGTCCTCCAGTTTTTGGAGTTCGTTTCTCAGGGGCTCCACGCGCTTCAGCATGTCGGCGTAGTTCAGCTGTTAGAAGAGCAGACAGGAAAATAAAAAAGGAATTTATTCCGACAAGTTTGTCTTTTTGGAGGTCTTCTAAGAAGCGAGCTAGAGTTCTACCAAAATGGTGATGGCATAGTCCAGGAACAAGTTCCCCCTATGCAGGGCTCAAAATTTCAACTCCTGAGCCATTAGCCAGGCCTCATGGGTTACCCGCCACCAGTTGCCCCGCCCCAACGCCTACCTTGCCCCTAAACACGTCTTCAAAAAATCTCATGAAATGACACTATGGTGATAGAGCATCTTTGCTCTGGAGTAACGCTTCTGATTTGCGTTGCGCTGCCAAATTAGGAGCAAGTGCTGTCATTCACGAAGCACTTGCTCCTAAAGTTGCGGCAGCGCATCCCCCGGAATTCTCGCGGTACGGGGCGTGTAGTATGCTAACTGCGATCAAACTGCGCATGGCGTCGAGTGTCAACTCCCCGTGATGCTCCAAAATCTGTGAATGCGTCAATGACGTCACATCCCATTCATGCCGTTTTACGGCGACGTTCCCGACGCGATGACGACGCCTATACCCGCCACCCCATGTAGGTTGCGCCGCCCCGTCCGGAAAACGTCGTATCGTCATTGCGTCGCGCCGCGATCGTGAATTGCCGATTTGCCCCGGAAATAAACACGTGCGATGGCTCTCAGTTACGCTGCCGCATCGGAACTTCACCCGGCGTTTCTTGCTGGTTCTCAAAGCCACAGTTAGCTGGCGGATCACTCGATCCGCCAGCCCTTTCCTGAATCTGCCCTTTGTTGTTAATATTTATTTGTATAACTTAATTCTGCATTAAACATAACTGTGCCCAAAAATGCAGACTCGCTTGTGCGCCCCCCCCTGCCATGGCGGCCTCGCTTGTGGTCCCCCCCTGCCACGGCGGCCTCGCTTGAGGTTCCCCCCCCCCCCCCCCCTGGCAGCCTCGCTTGTGGTTCCCATCCCCCCCCCCCCGCCACAGCAGCCTCACTTGCGGCATTCCCCCTCCCAATGCAGCCTGCTTGCGGCGTTTCCCCCCCCAATGCAGCCTGCTTGCGGCGTCCCCCCCCCCCCATGCAGCCTGCTTGCGGCATTCCCCCCCCCACATGCAGCCTGCTTGCGGCATTCCCCCCCCCCCCACATGCAGCCTGCTTGCGGCATTCCCCCCCCCCCCACATGCAGCCTGCTTGCGGCATTCCCCCCCCCCCACATGCAGCCTGCTTGCGGCATTCCCCCCCCCCCCACATGCAGCCTGCTTGCGGCATTCCCCCCCCCCCCAATGCAGCCTGCTTGCGGCGTTCCCCCCCCCCCAATGCGGCCTGCTTGCGGCGTTCCCCCCCCAATGAGGCCTGCTTGCGGCGTTCCCCCCCCAATGAGGCCTGCTTGCGGCCCCCCCCCCCCCCCCAATGAGGCCTGCTTGCGGCGTTTCCCCCCCCCAATGAGGCCTGCTTGCGGCGTTTCCCCCCCCCCCAATGAGGCACGCTTGCGGCGTTCCCCCCCCCCCCCAATGAGGCACGCTTGCGCCGTTCCCCCCCCCCCCCCCAATGCGGCCTGCTTGCGCCGTTCCCCCCCCAATTGCTTGCGCCGTTCCCCCCCCAATGCGGCCTGCTTGCGCCCCCCCCCCCCCCCCAATGCGGCCTTGCGCCGTTCCCCCCCCCCCCCCCCCATGCCTGCTTGCGCCGTTTCCCCCCCCCCCCCCCAATGCGGCCTGCTTGCGCCGCAATCCTGCCCCCCCCCCCCCCCAATGCGGCCTGCTTGCGCCGTTTCCCCCCCCCCCCCAATGCGGCCTGCTTGCGCCGTTTCCCCCCCCCCCCAATGCAGCCTGCTTGCGCCCCCCCCCCCCCAATGCGGCCTGCTTGCGCCGTTTCCCCCCCCCCCCCCAATGCAGCCTGCTTGCGCCGTTTCCCCCCCCCCCCCAATGCAGCCTGCTTGCGCCGTTTCCCCCCCCCCCAATGCAGCCTGCTTGCGCCGTTTCCCCCCCCCCCCCCAATGCAGCCTGCTTGCGCCGTTTCCCCCCCCCCCCCCAATGCAGCCTGCTTGCGCCGTTTCCCCCCCCCCCCCAATGCAGCCTGCTTGCGCCGTTTCCCCCCCCCCCCCCCCAATGCAGCCTGCTTGCGCCGTTCCCCCCCCCCCCCCCAATGCAGCCTGCTTGCGCCGTTTCCCCCCCCCCCCCCCAATGCAGCCTGCTTGCGCCGTTCCCCCCCCCCCCCCCCGTTCCCCCCCCCCCCCCCAATGCAGCCTGCTTGCGGCGTTCCCCCCCCCCCCCCCAATGCAGCCTGCTTGCGGCGTTCCCCCCCCCCCCCCCCCAATGCAGCCTGCTTGCGGCGTTCCCCCCCCCCCCCAATGCAGCCTGCTTGCGGCGTTCCCCCCCCCCCCCCCAATGCAGCCTGCTTGCGGCGTTCCCCCCCCCCCCCCCAATGCAGCCTGCTTGCGACGTTCCCCCCCCCCCCCCCCAATGCAGCCTGCTTGCGACGTCCCCCCCCCCCCCCCAATGCAGCCTGCTTGCGGCGCTCCCCCCCCAATGCAGCCTGCTTGCGGCGCTCCCCCCCAATGCAGCCTGCTTGCGTCCCCCCATCGAAGTGCAAGAGCTCCTTTTACATGGGCAATCAGGGACATACACCGGGTTTAAATTCCAGGGATTCAGCACATCCTAACCGCAGGTAAAAGTTTGCACGTGCGTCTACCTGGACAGCCACGGCCCACTGTCAATATATCATTCAAGCGCGGCCACAACTGAATCCACGATTCTTGCCACCAGCTTTGAAGACCAGTCCCCATCACCCATATGTCCCAATTACACACATGAATGGGAACATGCAGACCATGGCACCATACATGCAGCAAGCTGGACTTGTTCCCCCCCAAAGCTCTTCAGTTCATTAGTGCAACCCGGGCCATCTTAATGCAAGGGCACTGCCCTGGGGCCCCCCCACAATAATCTTGCATTACATCATACTTTCCAACTGTCCCGGATTTGCTTGGTCAGTCACGCTTTTTACTAAACTGTCCCGATATGGTCATGTCCCAGAATCTATACTGTGCCCTCCTGAGGCCAGTATTGTGCCCACCTGACCCCCCCCCCCCCCTATACTGTGCACTTTATGTTGACTAGTCTTTGATTTTTGGAATGTTTTCCTTTTGTAAAAATCGATTTTATTGAAAGCACTAATGAATATGTTTAATTCCATCATTTATACTTTATTTCTTGAAAGTAGGTGTGTAAATTGGGGCAAGCTGGAAGGGGTCCCAGTGCATTAGTTTGCCCAGGGGCCCATGATGCTATTAAGACAGCCCTGATTGCAACATAAGCCATTTAAAAACTAGGAATTCTGCCAAGGAGGTACATTCACCAGCAGAAAATAAACGCAATAAACCCTTCAACGCAAAATAAAAGTCAGCAGAACATCGGTGCTTTACCTGAGCAATCGCCCATTTGACCATAGGCCCACAAGCCAGGGAGGCTCGGTTCACAATTTCATAGTTGTAGCTGGGATTGGACATATAATTCTTCTTCATTTTCTCACGAATGGCATCACTAAAAGGAGGAAAAAGGTTCAAACAAAAAGAAGTCAGGTTTATACGAGAAAAGCGACTACACATCCGCGATTTCCTTCGCTAACCGACTAAAGGGGCAATTCTGAGAAACTGACAGGGCTTCTTCTCTCATCCTTGGTCAAGGGTGGGGCCAGTATAGGCAATGGCGTGGGCCAGTATAGGCCATGGCGGGGCCAGTATAGGCCATGGCGTGGGGCCAGTATAGGCCATGGCGGGGGCCAGTATAGGCCATGGCGGGGGCCAGTATAGGCCATGGCGGGGGCCAGTATAGGCCATGGCGGGGGCCAGTATAGGCCATGGCGGGGGCCAGTATAGGCCATGGCGGGGGCCAGTATAGGCAATGGCGGGGGCCAGTATAGGCAATGGCGGGGGCCAGTATAGGCAATGGCGGGGGCCAGTATAGGCAATGGCGTGGGCCAGTATAGATCGGCCTGGGAGAGATAAAGACAAAACGTAACTGCTGTCCGGCAGTTCTTTTGGCAGAGAAGAAAAGCATTCAACTCTTTGATAGGCTGTTTAAGTTCAGATTTTTCTGTAAAGGTGAACTTGCACTTCACAGTCAGTGCCCTAATTTGTGTTTTATTGTGGGGGGCGTGGCTCAACGTGTGATAGTCGTTTTCTATGACAGGGAACAGACGATCAGTGTCAGTCTCACTAGGAAGCACTCGCCTCTCCCTGTTATTCCTATCTGTGTCCCAATCGCGGGACACCAGTGCCGATTGGGTCCACGGTTCCCGCATGAACGGTCAGGGAGCTTAGGACCGGGTCGCAAGCGCACTGGCACGTGACCCACCATCTTATAGGGGACGTATATGTACGCCCTTGTGCCCTTCTGCAGACGTATATCTGCGTGCGGTGGTCCTTAACGCCGATCTACGTCGGCAGAATGGCACGGCTGGGCACGTACAGGTACGTCGCCTTTAAGAGCCCAGCCGTGGGTCGCGCACATGCAAGCTGGTCCGAAGCTAGGAGCTGAAGAAACAGGGAGAGGCGAGTGAAAAAAACCCACCTTCCCGTTCTTCACTGTGGCAGTGTTAGTGATTGCGTTTCCCTATATCAGGGAACAGACGATCAATGACGTCACATGTCCAGCCCCACCCCCCTACAGTTAGAAACACACATGAGGTCACACAACCACTACAGCACCCCCTAGTGGTTTACTCCTTCACTGCAATTGTCATTTTCACAGCACTTTTTGCTGCGAAAAGGACGATGGCCCCAAAAATGTGTCAAAATTGTCCGATGTGTCCGTCATAAGGTCGCAGTCACAAAAAAAAAAAAAAAAACCCTCGCTGATCGCCGCCATTAGTAGTTAAAAAAAATAAAAAAAATAATAAAAATGCAATAAAACTATCCCCTATCCCCTATTTTGTAGACGCTATTAATTTTGCGCAAACTAATCAATGAACTCTTTTTGCAATTTTTTACAAAAAATATGTAGAATACGTATCGGCCTAAACTGAGGAAAAGGTATTTTTTTTATATATTTTTGGGGGATATTTATTATAGCAAAAAATATTGTATTTTTTTCAAAATTGTCGCTCTATTTTTGTTTATAGCGCAAAAAATAAAAACCGCAGAGGTGATCAAATGCCACCAAAAGAAATCTCTATTTGTGGGGAGGGAAAAAAAGGTCAGTTTTGTTTGGGAGCCGCGTCGCACGACCGCGCAATTGTCAGTTAAAGCGACGCGGTGCCGAATCACAAAAACTGGCCAGGTCCTTTACCTGCGTAATGGTCTGGGTCTTAAGTGGTTAAACAGCAAAGTCAGCAAGGATTAGGAAAGACAGAACTAAAAAAAATAAAGCATGAAGAATAGTTGTGCGCACTTTGTAACAGACGCCAGACGGAAGTGAAGAAAGTCGTAGTTGGTTAGACCAGTGGTCATCACCCCGTCCTCAGGGCCCACTAACAGGCCAGGTTTTATGTATTACCTCGGGGGAGATGCAAACTAGAATACGGCAATCACTGAGCAGCAAATGATATCACCTGTCATGTATTTTGGTTATCCTGCAAACCTGGCCTGTTAGTGGGCCCTGAGGACAGGGGGGGTGATGACCACAGAGTTAGAGGGAGAAGATTGCTGGAGAGCCGAGGACAGGAGACAATACCTGAGATCTTCTGGGACCAGGTTGATAATCTGGCTGATGAAATTGTCCCTCATAACAACAGTCCTGATCCTTTTCCAATCGTTCGTCTCCTCGCCCAGGAGGAGACAGATGGACTCTAGGGCCAGTTTTACTGCGGCGGGAGGGTTGGCCATTGCTTTTACTTCAACAAGGTGTTGTCTTTTTATAGAGCTCACCGCTATGAGGGGGGGTGGGGGGAGGGGAACAAAGTTAATATACATGCAATGTTAGTAAAGAAAACTGCCGCTGGGGATCCGGGAAAGAAATTTCAGTTCCAGGAAATGCAAGAAGAAAATCCAATCCAAACAATGAGCACCTCCAGCCAGAGGGGGGCACTCCAGTTCTGGGTGGTGTTATCCGTCAGCTTTTACAGCAGTGAGATCTTCCTTGCCACGTCCTTGCCGGTCTCAGTCTTGGGGTCTTGTAGGGTCTGCCGTTTCCCCACAGCTGGGGTGTCAAGGTTGCCTACCTTTTATGTAGGGTCACCATACAGTAGGGTTGTCCCGATACCGATATCGGGGCCGATACTGAGTATTTGCGGGAAAGCATGGGTTAAACAGCGCGAGGGAACATCACAGCTTTCATTTGAATACCTGTAGTGTTCCCGCTGTGTATAGACACTCCCCCTTGCTCAGGATTGGATGGGTGATCGTGATCTGTCCAATCCCGAGCAAGGGGGAGTGTCTATACGCGCGGGCAAAACAGCTATTCAAATGAATGCTGTGATGTTCTCCGTGCGGCGGCAGCTAGGTATGGGGGACATGGCTGGGGGGACATGGCTGCATATGTGGGGGACATGGCTGGGGGGACATGGCTGCATATGTGGGGGGACATTTAAAAAAGTATTCCGTATCGGCGACTACTTGAAAAAAAAAGTATTGGTACTTGTACTTGGTCCTAAAAAAGCGGTATCGGGACAACCCTACCATACAGGTTACAATCTGATGCCGAATTAATTGGTCTGCTGTAGCCTATAAAACAGGAGGGGGCCAAGGCGCCACAGGGACACAAAATGATTGCATCTACCGTCTGAGAAACGCTTCCCGGCTATTAAATGACTTCCTTTACGAACAATTCCTCTCTGTCCTCCCAGCAGCAGTTTTGTACACAGATCTCATCTTATTCACCTGATCTCCTCAGCAGAAAAGTTTACAATAGTCGGGATGAAGTTTTCCCTCATAATGATGGAACGGATTTGCCGCCAGTCCGTTGTACTTTCTCCCAGCAGCAGACAGATGGACTCCAATGCCAGCTTCACTGCTGCTGGAGGATTAGCCATTGATCGGACTTCTACCAGGTGCTGCTTCTTGATTGATTTTACAGCTAATCAGGAGATGCGATCACAGCAGATCATAAGGACAGACAGCGGGAGAGACAGAAAATCAAAAAAAAGGACAGAAAAAAAAAAAAACAGAAGGAAAGAAAAATGAGGAAAATGTGATTAGAACGTTCATTATGGAAAAATCATAATTATAATTCTTGTAATAAGTGCCGATCGGAATGTACAACCGACCAGAATATAAACCTGTATTTCAAGTAAAGTCTAAAACCTTCCTCTAATTAAAACCAAAAGCCCTTTTAACCCTCAAGTGTATTTAAAAGTAAAATAAGGCTGCGCACTATGCACAAGCAGAGTTCAGTAAATGAGGGGAAGCTCTGCTGACTTCCATCCTTCAATCACATGCAAGCAAAAATGCAGTTATTTAAAATTTCCTTGCATGTTATTGGGTACTGTATGCAAAGTCAAGCTTCACCTCATTTACTAAACAGTACTCAATAACATGCAAGAAGAAAAAAAAAAACACAGCATTTCAGCTTGCATGTGATTGGAGGATGGAAGTCAGCAGAGTTTCTGCTCCTTAATAAACTCCGGAGCAACTTCACTCGCAGAGTACACAACCTATTTGCCTTTAGTAAATGTATCCCTCCGTGTCTGGAAGTCACCCAAGTCCAGGCCAAATTTTGCCGCCTCTACAGTGGAACCTCGGATGACGAGGATAACGATTGTAATCCAAAGCACTCTCTTATCAAAGCACAAGCCTTTCCAAGGTTTGCTGAGCTGTCCGCAGGCCTTTCCGAACTGTGCCGATTGGCTGCGATCGGTTCAGGTAAAAAAAAAAAAAAACTTTACAACCCCCTTTAAGTTTTAGCAATAAAGCCTGATTGGTTTCTATGTAGAAGTGAGCCTGATTTTGCAATCTCCAGCCTTAGTAAACCCCCCCCCCCCCCCCCCCAATTCATTTTGCACTCCTGTGACCCGTTTTCAGAGAGTGGTCTAAAGTCCGCTCGCCACTGAAATGAGCGAGAAGGATCAGTGCAGGAGAGATGCTCACCGACAGGCAGCATCTCTCCGCTGGGGGAGTGAACCAAGACATCGGGCTTTGTTCGGTGGCTTGGTTCTCAGTGCAGAGACGGCAGGGGACACAGCTGCACCATCGGTCTGATGCACCATCCACCTGGGCAAGTATGATTATAAAAAACAAAAAACAAACACAAAACCCATACTTCTTACTCTTGGCGCCGACAGCTCACAAATATGCGGCCTCTTGGCGGGTGGGCCTTGGCGCTGAGCGGCCCCCTATTTGCGTACCCAATTACAAACAGCTTTGCCAGAAATAAACAGCCATGTGCGCTCCCGGTGGCCAACAGAAAGCTCCCAATCGCTGCCAGTAATTGGGAGCTTTCCAATCATGTGACCGCCAAGCACAGCGGCCACATGATCGTAAACCCCGCCCCCAGGTAACTGGAACCCCTTAAAGGGCCCTGGAGGTTCCCGGTGCCAAGAGGTTAAAGGAACGCTGAGGCGGGTAAAGTGAATACCAGTAACGGCTGTAATTGATCATCACTGTGGACCTCACCATTCTGGGCCTCAATGACGGCCGGCTCCACTTGGTCCAGCTCCTCCTTTACACTCTTCTGCTTCTCAGCAATACCAGCTTGCTGCTTATGTACCTGTTCCTGGATCTCCTGACTCATCACCTGCACGACACAAAGTCATCATCACATCAATGTTAGTAGAGGTGAGGGCGCTTACACACGTCATCCTTCATCAGCATTCTTCAAAGATACATCTACTTGGTGCCGCACCATAGAAGAGGGGGCAGAGCTGTGCATTACTAAGCAATATACATTACATGGGCATGCATGGTCTCTGAATGTTGGGCTACCAAGAGATAATTGGGCAATCCTAAGTTGGCAAAAGTTCCAAGCACGGGTTTTCAACACAGTGGCGGCTGGTGCTCAATATTTTGGGTGGGGGGGTGTCAAACGCCAATCCCCCCACTGGAGATGGATGAGAAGGCGGCAAAGCTCCCCCCCCCCCCACGGGCGACTGACAAAAATGTGGCAATCCCCCCGCCATGGGAGACAGACAGCAATGTGGCCATCCCCGCCCCCCCCAATGGGAGACGGACGGGAAATGTGGCAATTCCTTCCCCATGGGAGATTGACAGGAATGTGGTGGCAATCAGAGGCCGCATTACCTTAGGACGGAGGTGGATGAGGAAGACTTGGATCTCGGCTGCAGCTCCTCACTCTGAGGGGCAATGCTTTTCCTCCAGGCCTAACAGGAAGTGGGTCCTGAATGAGACCCGATTGGCCAGGAGTCCCTGGCCAAAAATTGGGTCTCAGGAACTGCTTCCCGATTGGCCGGGAGGAGAAACAAATACAATAGCGAATATTAATCAACTACAACTAGGTGGGCTTGGGGCACAGTGCTCTGCGCCCTGAGCCCACCATTTTTTAAGGCAATTGGAGCCTCAGGCAGAATCGTGTCCTAAAAAAAAAAAAATACACATTGAAATCCATGCGTCCGGTGCCCTGCATGTAGATTAGGGGGCCGTACGCATGAATGGGGGGGGGCACTGCCTAGATGGCTACAGCATTTCTCCAATGCTGCACCTGTCCTCCATATACAACACTGTGGAATGATCAAAGGCAGATCGCTCAGTTTTCTTGGAGCAGAGGTGACGATCATTCACCCCCTCTCTACTCTGCCCCTCCAGTGCTCACAGGGGCATCAGGCTGTGGAGGGCGAGGGAGCATGTGGCTCAGTCTCTCACAGAAAGGCTAAGCCAGCCGACGGTCCAGACATCTGGGTGGATCCAGACTTTAAAGTCGGGGCATCTTTGCCAGAGTCTGGACCGGCTGAGTGATATCAGCCAAAACGTGGCCTTTAGTCCGTTGTTGGCTGAAAACGAGTCACAGAAATGCAGAACAAAATGCACACTTCCGCGATGCCGAGAAAAGCGTAGCCACCCCTGGATCAATGGGGCATGTCGTGGACGGCCCAGCACGTACGTAGCTTAAAGGCCGGAACACGCTCGATGGCCGAACTGGGACTACAAGGATCGAGGATCCAGCCTGTTACCCAGTCGGCAGTTGATTGTAGATCTCAGGATCAAAAATGCAGAAAAAAAAAAATGCCCAGGCCACATGGACCCACAGGGAGCCATGTCATTCTCCTGTGCTAGACAGAAAAAAACGGAGCTGCAAGATGGAGGGAGAAGGGGGGTGTACCCGGGGGAACCGCCCCCTGGGAGGTACTGTACTGTGTAGAGTGTTTAACACTTAACATGCTAGTCAAACTCCTAGAATAAGGATGATACCCCAAGGTCAAGATGCTGCTGTGTCCGTCCATGAACGGAAGGGAAAAACTCTTTGCCTTCTCCTGGACAGATGTACGATTACTTCCAAGTAAAATACTTCAGAAAGAAAACAGATAAAATTACCTTTTTCTTCTCTGCTTCCTGCTGATCCTTCACCATTTTCTTCAGCTTGTCATTGGCCGCCGCATTTTTCACCTCCAGCTCCTGACTCTTAATGCGCAGATCACGGCGGAGTTCCTCCACCTGAAGTCGTGAAAAAAAATAAAAAATCAAAGGATCCCCATTACAATTTAGTGTATAATGGAGAGCGGAAGTATTTTTTTTGTTTAACCACTTGCCGACGGCTGGATGTCCTTGGCTTTGTAGGGCTATATCTGAATGATGGGTGCAGCTGCAGGCATCATTCCAGGGCCATCTTAATGCAAAGGCACTTCTGGGCATTGCCCAGGGGCCCCAGGTACTTGGGGGCCCCACAATAATCTTGCATTACATCATGCTTGCCAACTGTCCCAGATTTGCATGGACAGTCGCGCCTTTTACTAAACTGTCCCGATATGGTCGTGTCCCGGGAAGGGTCCCAGAACCTATACTGTACCCTCCTGATCCCAGTATTGTGCCCCCCCGTACTGTGCCCTTTGTGTTGACTAGACTTAAACACTAATGAATATGTGTTTAATTCCATCAACTATTTATACTTTATTGAAAGTAGGTGTGTAAATTGGGGCAAGCTGGTAGGGGCCCCAGGCCCCGACTGCGACAGTGTGACCCAGTACAGCCAAGCCAAGATTACAAATGTCCAATCTAAAGCAACCTGCTTCATAGGACAGTGAAAACCTAGGTCTCTTCCCTGAGCGGGGGTATAACAGGGAAAAAACTCCTTTCCTTATTGTACATAAAAGAAAAGGGACATGCACACATCTGCTGTGCCCCCCTCCCCTCAGTGGCATTGCTATGGGGGTGTGGAGGCCCGCACCGGATGACACCTGCCAGAGGGGCGACACCGGGGGCCCAGGGCTAAAGGCTATATAGCTTGCAGCAGAGAGGTGCAAACAGGGCATTCAGCCGTGCGGGGGAGGCTGCCTAGTGCGTATAACACTCACCAGCTGTCATTTAGGGATCGTTAATATCTCAAGGCAGCCGGATGTGTGCCGAGCTGGGGGTGTGGCCACCTCCTCCACTCCTCCCAGACCCCTTAACGTTGATCCCACAGCTGAAGGAGATAGAGCCAAGGACACAGCAGCCCTGCCCACCCGCCCCTTCATCTGCAAGCATGAGTTATGTGGTAAGAGTTACTGCACAGCGACACTGTCACTACATAGAGTCCAAACCTGCCCTGTACCACCTCCAACCTGCCACTATATGACCAATATCCCAACCTGCCCTGTGCCACCCTCACCTGCCAATATACCAATCCAAACTACCCCATACCACCCAAATCTGCCACTATACCACTCTATACTACCCTATACTACCCTAACCTGCCCTATACCACCCACAACCTACCCTAACCAGTCACTATACCACCCTAAACCCTCATTTACAGGGGCCGGTTTGGGCCACGCCACGTGACCTGCCTAGACAGGGGGGTGACACCATGTTTTGCCGCACCAGGTGACACTAACTCTAGTGACGTCATGTTGGTCAGAGTCACATCCAACGCAACCCTGAATATTGGGAAGGGGGGGGGGGGGTTCTATGGCGGTAAAGGAAGCTTCACAAACCTGATCCACCGTCTCCTTGATCTTCCGCAGACCAACATTCAGATGCATCTGCTGCTCCTCCAGCTCGCTCCTCTTCTCATTGAAGAGATCCGCGTAGTGATTTATAAAGTCCAGGTAGTGGCGCGGTGTGATGGCCATTGTTCTGCCGCCACGCTTAGCAAGTCGAGTATTTGCCTAGTGAAAAAAACAACACACATGACTTCAGTCAGACCCAAACAAATCTTGTGTGAAGCAAACACCTTACTCGGGAAAACTCCACGGATTGGCCCGATGCAAGTGCTGAAAAGGAGGAGAGCCAAGACTCTGGTTTCCTAAACCCACCCCCGGGGACAAGCCAAAGTAAAAAAAAAAAAAAAAAAAAAAAAAAAAAGAGCTCCTTCTGGTAGGATCTCCAAGCTAGGAGAGAGGAGGCAGTTCATATCACTTTAAAAAAAAAAAGCTGGAAAAAAAAAAAACACACACACACTGAACGTGACAGTCTCACCAGCAAATATTTGCATTTCTGGCCATCCAGCCCAGATATTTATACAGCTCTGCCATACAGTATAGCCAGCCCGGTGCACTTAAGCAATATATCCTTGTGCCCTATAAAGTGCAATCTTTGATTATAGCACTTGCATATCAAAGCGAGTTTCCCCATAAAAGTCAATGGAAACAAAAATAATTTGTTCCGCATTGACTTCTATGGCATGCAATACCGCATGTGGCCAGAGGTGGGGGGGGGGGGGTGGTGGGTGAAGGAGAGCCTTGGAAATACTCAGGGACAGCTCGACTGAACTTAGAAAGATTTTGGGAATGGACTATTTCCGAGTTTTCCCGAACGTCTCCGCTCCGGCGCACCCCCACACCTCTGGCCACACAGATATGGCTTGAATTCTGCTTGTTTTCCCGAGACAAAAATCGCAAACAGAGTCAGGATTTAAAAAATAAAAGCTAGTATTGCGAAACGTTCGTTAACTGCATTGCTCGCAATTCAAGGTTCCACTGTATGTGAAAGACGTTTGGGAAAAATCTTTGCCCTTTTCTATCAGTACATGTGTATGCAGGATGCCCGATAGTGCCCAAATAATGCCCCTTCCTCTATCAGTGCAGGATGTATACAAGCCAATTTTTTTTTTTTAATACTTTTGCATTCATTGGTGCGTTTTTCTATATGTCAAAGTTCATTTTTAAAGTTAAACCATTTGCTGTTCCTCCTCTCAGCGACAGGAGAAGCAGACACACCCCGGCTGACCACAAATGCCCAGCATTTATATTAACCACTTAAGACCCGGAGCATTACGCAGGCAAAAGAACCTGGCAAGTTTTTGCGATTCGGCACTGCGTCGCTTTAACTGACAATTGTGCGGTCGTGCGACGTGGCTCCCAAACAAAATTGATGTCCTTTTTTTCCCACAAATAGAGCTTTCTTTTGGTCGTATTTGATCACCTCTGCGGTTTTTATTTTTTGCGCTCTAAACAAAAATAGAATGACAATTTTGAAAAAAAATAATATTTTTTTACTTTTTACTATAATAAATATCCCCCCCCCCCCCCCCCCCACAAAAAAAAATAAAAAAAATCGCAATAAGCGTTTATCGATTGGTTTGCGCAAAATGTAGCATTTACAAAATAGGGGATAGTTTTATTGCATTTTAATTATTAATTTTTTTTTTACTAATGGCGGCGATCAGCTTTTTTTTGTGACTGCAGCATTATAGCGGACACATCGGACACTTTTGACACAATTTTGAGACAATAGTCATTTTCACAGCAAAAAGTGCTATAAAAATGCACTGATAACTGTGACAATGACAAATGCAATTTGGGAATTAACCACTAGGGGGTGCTGAAGGGGTTAAGTGTGACCTCATATGTTTTTCTAACTGTAGGTGGGGCGGGGCTGGACATGCAACGTCATTGATAGTCTTTCCCTATATCAGGGAACAGACGATCAGTGACACTGCCACAGAGAAGAATGGGGAAGGTTTGTTTACACTCACCTCTCCCCGTTCTTCAGCTCCGGGGACTGATTGCGGTACTCAGGCGGCGATCAGGTCACGCTCCCCACGGCTGGGCACTTAAAGAGGACGTACCTATACGTGCTTGTGCCCAGCCGTGCCATTCTGCCGACGTATATGTGCAGGAGGCGGTCCTTAAGAGGTTAAAGAAGTGGGGGGGGGGGGGGGTTGTGTGTGTACCTGGTGAAGAGTTTGATGCACAAACACACATCCGTTTACAATGGCCTCCCTATGGGAAGGAGTCTGGGGAAGCTTGTCATAGACTGCAGGCATGTAGTCTGGAACAATGTAGTTCGGCTTCTCCAGATCCATTTTGCTGGTGAATTCCTTGGCCACTTGATAGAGGGCTTCTGTTGACCAGTCACCAAACCAGTTCAGCACACATCTTAAAAGAGAAAAAATAAATAAAAAAATTAGTATATGAAATGACTTCAACATCCAATATAGTAGAAGAGTTTCCAAAAGTCCCAAACCTGTTGAAGAGAGCGGGGGAGGTGGCGGCTCTGTCCTTCAGCCCTTCTGAAGAGGGGTTCATGGTGAACACGACGTGGAGATTTCGGATCACTTGGCTGGCGAACCATTTGTAGAGCTCTTCATGGGAATCCAACATCAATCCTTCTTTCTGAGCCCCTTCCTTGCATTGCGTCATGAGTGTGGAAAACTCGTCACCCTCAAACAAGCCGGGAACCTTTATATGGAATCAGAGAGGACAATACAAGGGTCAGACCTGGAAACACGCAGGAAACCACCCAATCAGGGAGGAAACAAAAACTCACCTCTCCATTGGCCAGTAAAGTGTTCATTCTCTCAAGGAATCCAGAGTCCAGAACATTGGACTC
Organism: Rana kukunoris; assembly: GCA_029574335.1. Classification (NCBI taxonomy): domain Eukaryota; kingdom Metazoa; phylum Chordata; class Amphibia; order Anura; family Ranidae; genus Rana; species Rana kukunoris. The sequence goes on along the minus strand of CM056059.1, from coordinate 145,624,860 downwards.
ATCCATGATAAACGCAATCTTTTCATTTTTACAGCCGGACCTCCTCAGTACAGTCCTTAGATCTTCATCAAAATCATCACCTGTGTACTTCCTGTGCACCTGTGTAACATACAACACACATTGTGTAACAACCAACTGGTGCCCAAATTTTGTTTGGGGGGGACCCCCCAAAAAAAAAAAAAAAAAAGCCGCCACTGTGCCCACCAATTGTTGCCGCAGTTTGTCCCCCCACCCCCCTGCCTGGTACCTTTCTCGGTCAGCCGTCCTCGAATCCTCTTCCACGATCCCTATATGTATTCCAGATCCGGTGAACCCGATTGGCTGAGAAGCGTGTCAGTGTTAACCAGGGAACGCACACCCCCTGCGTCCCTTGGTTAACTATTTGGAAGCCGATTACAGGGAAAGCATATCAGAGCCACAGGCTGTAATCGGAAAGCCGCTGGCTCCGATAGACACTTCCACAGCCAACCAACTGCCGTAAAGTCAGATGGCTGGCGCTCACCAGGGGGCCGGCCATCTGAATAGTGGGCAGCAGCGGCGACAATACATAGATTCATGCGATGCATGAATGTACTGCTTTTCAGTGGCGGGGCAGTAGAGAGAGAGGAGGGGGCGGCGCTCTTGCACCCTCCATAGACGCACCGCCACTGAATACAAACACACATTATGTAACATAAAACACACTCCGCACATTGCAAAATCTAAAAGAAGGTTTGTGTGAGGGAGAAAAAAAAACAAAAAAAACACGCAACATCTGGACAACGCTGGACACATTTTCCTAGGTCAAACAGCAAAAAAAATAATAAAAATAAAAAAAGTCGCCTGCAAGCTGATGTCATACTATGCGCATTATACACTAGAAAACAATGAAAGACTTGCCTTAAAATAAAACCCTTCAGCGGTACGCTGTCACCACAGACAGGGCTTCTATCTCGACCTGGTCTTACCTTACGGCTTTACGGGCGCCGTATGTTTAACCACTTGCCAACTGGCTCATGCCGATACAAGTCGGCACAATGGCACCGCTGGGCAAACAGCCGTACCCATACGGCGGCTCCTTTAAGAGCCGTAGCAGGTCAAAAATTCTGGTTCCGACAGGGAAGAGACGAGACCGATCGTTGTTCCTCCTAAGTAGCAACAGCGATCTGGCTCCTCCTCTAGTCAGCCCTATCACCATTAGAAATCAAGGGGTTAAATGTGTTCCCTTCTAGGTGTGTCTATAGCTTTGATCGCTATATAAATGGGAATGGTACAAAAAAAAAAAAAAAAAAAAGCGTCAAAAGTGTCCGCCGCAATCCCGATCAGAAAAATCGCTGATCACCGCTATTACTAGTAAAAAAAATAAAAATGCCACAAATCTATCCCCTATTTTGTAGACGTTATGACTTTTGTGCAAACCCATCAATGTACGCTTACTGCCATTTTTTTTTCTTTTAGAATACATATTGGCCTAAACTGATGATCATTTTTTATAATATTATAATTATATAATATTATAAAAAATTATCTTTCTTCATCAGTTTAGGCCAATATGTATTCTAAAAAAAAAAAAAAAAAAAAAAAAAAAATCGCAATGAGCGTATATATACGGCGGTTTTCCCAGCGGTCCCATTGTGCCGACATATTGGCATGAGCCAGTTGGCAAGTGGTTAAACATCCGGCGCCTGCAAAGCCATAAGGCAAGACCAGGTGAAGATAGAAGCGCTTCGGTGGTGACAGTGCAACGCTGGAGGGTTTTATTTTAAGGCAAGTCTTTGATCGTGTTCTAGTGTGTCATGCGCATAGTATGACATCACCTTGCAGGGGACTTTGAGGTTTTTTTTTCTTGCTGCATTTTAGACCTAGGAAAATGTGTCATGTTTTGATATTATAGTACAACGTTTTTTCAACCAGTGTGCACACTGGTGTGCCGTGAAGAGTCCCCAGGTGTGCCGCGGCAAAATGACCCCCAATATAGGCAGCTATGGCTGCCATCTGATGTAACAGCTACTGCTGGGCACTTCGTTATTATTCGCCTTTACAGCGGTGCCAGTCCGCTGTGTAAAACTCACTTCCCGACACTCGGGAAGCTGTGCTAGCTGTGCAGGCCTCCCGACCGCGTCTTGCCAACCGAATACGTCATCGGTTGCTATGGGAGGGTCGGGCGCACGCACGGTTACGTGTGACGTGAGAGCCACGAGTACAGGAGTAGACTCTGCCTGGCGCACTTTTCCCTGAGGGGGAAGAAGAACGAGAGAGTAATAGGAGGTAAAAATATTTGTACCTGTCACTATGAATGTGAATAGTTTTATTGCAGGCATGGAGTGTATAAAAAAAAAAAAAAACGACATAACACTTGGCACTTTTACAGTGACTCACTTCATTGCAGGCATGGTGATTTATTTTAAATGTAATATATTTTCATGGGCTATGTGGGTTATTATTGATAATGATAACTGTATAATTAAAAACTGCAGTTTGGCCACAGTGCAGTTGTAGCGCAGGATACCTGCGGTTTTCATGTGGTTTCTCAGACTTATATTATGTCCCTCATTTTTGTGTGCTTTCAAAAAATGTACCAAAAATGAATAGACATAATAGAAGTTCATGAGAAACAACATGAAAACCGCTACACCTGCGCTGCGGCCAAACTGCAGTTTCGAAGTATACAGTTATCATAATCATAGCCCATCTATAATAACAAAAATATTAAATCACCATGCCTGCAATGGAATGAGTCAATGTAAAAGTGTAACAAGTGTTATGTAGGTTTTTTTTTTTTTTTTTTTTCACAAGAGCACAAAATTACAGATTTTAAATTGTTTGCCTGGGGTTATGGCTGAAGATATCAGCCATAACCTTGGTATTGATTTTTTACAGACAGTGGCTGGCTTTCTCATGAAAGCGTTCCGAGCGGCTCTTGAGCCACTGGAACACTTTCAGAAGTGTCGGGAGGGGATGTCCCCCCCCCCCCTCCCACTGTCTCGCCTGAGAAACAAAATAGAAAAAAAAAAATCTTTTGCTTTTAAAAAGGTAAAGGAGAGAGATGAGGTCTTTTTGACTCAGATCTCTCCATAAAGAGGACCTATCATGCTTATATCTATTACAAGGGATTACATATTGCGCAAAAAATAAACGCAGGAGGTGATCAAATACCATCAAAAAGTCAATTTTATTTGGGTACAGTATCACATGACCGCGCAATTCCCAGTTAAAAGGAACGGAGTGCCACATCGCAAAAAATGGCCTGGTCAGGAAATGGGTAAATCCTTCCGGGACTGAAGTGGTTAATGGCCGAGCCAGGATGACGTCACTCCACAGGGCTTTGGATTGACGACACACTCATTATGCCCTCACTTGAGAGCGCTGTGCACATGTGCCAGGGACATAAGCGGCCTCAGAAACAGAGCAGATCTCCTGTACTGTGCATGTTCAGGAGGTATTCATTGTACCTACAGGTAAACTTTATACCTGTAGGTACAAGTGACCATGCGGTTATTTACCATCTTTAACCCCTTCCATACAGGGCATTTTCACCCCCTTCCTGCCCAGACCAATTTTTAGTTTTCAGCGCTGTTGCACTTTGAATGACAATTGCGTGGTCAGGCAACACTGTACCCAAATTAAATCATTATGTTTTTTTCCCCACACAAATAGAGCTTTCGTTTGGTGGTATTTGATCATCTCTGCGGTTTTTATTTTTTGCGCTATAAACAAAAGAAGAGCGACAATTTAAAAAAAAACACAATATTTTTTCCTTTTTATTTAATACATCTCACAATATTTTTTTTTAAAAAAACTTTTTTCCCCTCAGTTTAGACCGATACGTATTCTACGTATTTTTGGTAAAAAAAAAACAAAAAACGCAATAATCGTATATTGATTGGTTTGCGCAAAAGTTATAGCGTCTACAAAATAGGTGATAGATTTATGGCATTTTTATTTTATTTTTTTTACTAGTAATGGCGGGGATCTGCGTTTTTTTTTTTTTTGTGACCGTGACGTTGCGGCGGACATATCGGACACTTTTGACACGTTTTTGGGATCGTTCACATTTACACAGCGATTAGTGCTATAAAACTGCACTAATTACTGTGTAAATGTGACTGGCAGGGAAGGGGTTAACACTAGGGGGCGCTGAAGGGGTTAAAATGTGTCCTAAAGTATGTTCTAACTGTAGGGGGAGGGGGACTCACAGGGGGAGGAGATCGATGTGTGTTCCTCTGTACTGGGAACACACATCAGTCTCCTCACCGCTGACAGGAGGTGGATCTGTGTGTTTACACACACAGATCCACACTCCTGCCATGATTGCCGGAAATCGCGGGTGCCCGGCGGCAATCACGGCCGTCGGGCGCGGGATCGCGGGTGGTGCCGCGGGCACACGCGCCCTAGAACGCCGTGAAGACAGGACGTTGTGCAATGTCCTGTCTCATCGGCGAGGGGATCACCATGACGTGATTCCCCTATGGGCTGGTAGGGAAGGGGTTAAATGTATCAGTCCTTACCTTGATCTGGTAAACGCTAAGGCCATTCATCCATGCAACGAAACGCGAAAGCGTGGTCTTCCCGGCGCCACTCACACCAATCAGAAGCAAATGACCTTGTGGCTGTCGGAAGATTCTACAAACATGAAAAACAAAAAAAATTACCACAACTAAAAAAAAAAAAAAAAAAAAAATGCACCTTCGTGGGAAGCTAAAATGGTAGTCTTACAATGTAAAAATGGGAGGTAAAAGCATCCAATTAAAAAAAATATATAAAAAAAAAAAAAGAGACAGAAAGGGGAGAGAAGGAGAGCAAGGCGAAGGGGGAAGGAAGGAGAGCAAGGCGAAGGGGGAAGGAAGGAGAGCAAGGCGAAGGGGGAAGGAAGGAGAGCAAGGCGAAGGGGGAAGGAAGGAGAGCAAGGCGAAGGGGGAAGGAAGGAGAGCAAGGCGAAGGGGGAAGGAAGGAGAGCAAGGCGAAGGGGGAAGGAAGGAGAGCAAGGCGAAGGGGGAAGGAAGGAGAGCAAGGCGAAGGGGGAAGGAAGGAGAGCAAGGCGAAGGGGGAAGCAAGGAGAGCAAGGCGAAGGGGGAAGCAAGGAGAGCAAGGCGAAGGGGGAAGCAAGGAGAGCAAGGCGAAGGGGGAAGCAAGGAGAGCAAGGCGAAGGGGGAAGCAAGGAGAGCAAGGCGAAGGGGGAAGCAAGGAGAGCAAGGCGAAGGGGGAAGGAAGGAGAGCAAGGCGAAGGGGGAAGGAAGGAGAGCAAGGCGAAGGGGGAAGGAAGGAGAGCAAGGCGAAGGGGGAAGGAAGGAGAGCAAGGCGAAGGGGGAAGGAAGGAGAGCAAGGCGAAGGGGGAAGGAAGGAGAGCAAGGCGAAGGGGGAAGGAAGGAGAGCAAGGCGAAGGGGGAAGGAAGGAGAGCAAGGCGAAGGGGGAAGGAAGGAGAGCAAGGCGAAGGGGGAAGGAAGGAGAGCAAGGCGAAGGCGGAAGGAAGGAGAGCAAGGCGAAGGGGGAAGGAAGGAGAGCAAGGCGAAGGGGGAAGGAAGGAGAGCAAGGCGAAGGGGAGGGAAGGAGAGCAAGGTGAAGGGGGAAGGAAGGAGAGCAAGGCGAAGGGGGAAGGAAGGAGAGCAAGGCGAAGGGGAGGGAAGGAGAGCAAGGCGAAGGGGAGGGAAGGAGAGCAAGGCGAAGGGGGAAGGAAGGAGAGCAAGGCGAAGGGGGAAGGAAGGAGAGCAAGGCGAAGGGGGAAGGAAGGAGAGCAAGGCGAAGGGGGAAGGAAGGAGAGCAAGGCGAAGGGGGAAGGAAGGAGAGCAAGGCGAAGGGGGAAGGAAGGAGAGCAAGGCGAAGGGGAAGGAAAGAAGGAGAGAAAAGAGAAGAAAAAAAAAAAAAGTTTCAGAGCAACTTCCACCAATTAGAGTAACTGGAGACCTGAACATCTTTCAATTTGGCGTCCAATGCTGACTCTCCGGCATCTGCCGGGAATAGGTGCGCGGAACATCATACCTGTCAATTCTCAGGACGTGATCCAATACTTCATTGAAGAGCACAAGAGGAACATCCAGCTCTTCCTCATAGAAGACTTTCAGACGAGCTTTGACGTAATCTCTCAGCTCTTCTTGGTCCACTGGAATGTAATCCTGACAAAGAAAACCAAAAGATTAGACTCCAAAAAAGGGAAACAACCCAACGAAGGATTGTTTTTTGTAATGTACAATCTCTGGTCATGTGATCTTATATAGCATTGTATACCCCATGCTGCTGCAGCTACAGAAGCCATTTTTATAGACGCATGATCCAATGAACACAAGGCAAGTTACATTGGGGAGGGAGAGGGAGAGAGGGGGAGAGGGAGAAGAGAGAGAGAGAGACTTCAGCTACAGAAGCTCTGACTTGCACTGCACTGTGTAGACGATTTTCCCAGAACACTCTGCAGACAAGATCAAACATGAATTCCTATTACCTTGGACAGCCAGTTGCTGTAGAGGATGGGTCGGCTCAGAGCCTTTTCTTTCTCAACATTCGGGAAATGTTTCAGGGCCACAATGTCGATGTTCTCATCTGTCCAGCGTCTCTCCTCGTCTTCAACAAGCCTATCGTCAAACAAATGGGAGTAACTCATTTGCAAACATTAAAGTGCATCTAAATCCCTTTTATTTGTTTAGGGCAGAGTAAGGAGGGGTTAGAATCTGTCAGGTCCTTAATGTTGGGGAGATTGTTCCTCCGTTATGTTTGGATCTTACAATAAGGATACAGATCTGTATGTTTCATCATAAGTTGTATTTATATATAGTGCATTCTCAGGTTTACTGATGAGTAACACAGTGAACTTGCTCTTTGAACTGTAACAGAAAATCTGTAAGGTGAACATACACAGGACCCCCATCCCCCAGTCCGGCTGTACCTTAGTCCCGCAATCCCCGTGTGTCAGGCACCAGGCTCACCGTTCCAGGGATTTGAAATCCCAGTGGCTTAGGCCCCCTTTTCACACTGAGGAGTTTTTCAGGCGGTACAGCGCTAAAAATGGCACCTAAATAACGCCTGAAAAAAACTCCTGCCCAGCCTGGTCAATGTAAAAAGCCTGAGGGCTTTCACACTGAGGCGATGCGCTGGCAGGAGAGAAAAAAAATCTCCTGCAAGCAGCATCTTTGGAGCGGTGAGAGGAGCGGCGTGTATACCTCTCCTTCACCGCTCCTTCCTATTTAACCATGGGAAACCGCAGCAATACCGTCTGCAATGCACCTCTGCAGAGGCGCATTGCAGGCGGTATTAACCCTTTTTCGGCCGCTAGCGGGTGTTAATACCGCAACGTAGCGGCCGAATCCCGCATCAATTCCGACGGTATAGCGCCGCTATTTTTAGCGGCGCTATACCACCACCGCACCTCCACTGCCCCGTGTGAAATGGGCCTATATATCCTGTCGGTACCACTCAGTGTACAGGCTAGCAGCATTCTAACCATATGGACGGTGCTAACCAATCAAAATCCATCTAGTTCGTCCTATCAGCGCTGAGAGGAGAAAGCCAGGAGGATTTCAAATCACTGGATCGGTGAATCTGCATCACGGTGCCTTGACAACAGGGGATTGCGGGGACTCCAGTAGAACAGGACCGGGAGGGGGGACCGATGTAAGATCACAGGATTTTCTGTAACGGTGAACTTAGTATAGTTGCCATTTTTTGGTATTGTTCCCAAGAGAACAGATTTAGGAACGATGATACAGGAAACAATTCCAACCTTATTGAATGATAAAAGGGTGCCATTCAGAGTAAACATTCCCTGAATTACTGTAACATTCTCTGATAGGCTTTCGGGTTACAGCACTCAAGGTTATCGGCTTCTAAATATTTATCCAGGGGACACACGGGGGGTGTGTTCCTTGGATAAGACTGACCAGCATCTAAGCCAATCTGGTTACCGGTAACCTGATTGGCTAAAGCGTCATCGAGGGCGAGAGAAGACATCGATGGGCCGTGGAAGGACGACGGCTGACCCCAGAAAGGTATGCGCCGGGTGGGGCAGCATTTTACAGGGCACAGTGGCTGCATTTGATGGCATGGCACAGTGGCTGCATTTGTTTTTTTTTTGTTTGCGCCCCCCCAAAAAATGTTGTGCACCAGCCGCCACTGTGTGAATGGCACCCATGCCAAGTGGTCAACCTTCTGTGTTCAGAACGCAGACGCAGAAACCGCAGGCAAGTGAAAGATCACTGGAGGTGTTTAGTCCAGTAAATCCACACTCCCAGGGGCATCGGATGGGTACGGTATATGGATAGTTACAAGCCGGACCAATGCGACTAGGCATGAAATATCCATACCTGGAATTCTATAAGTCTGTAGGATACAAAGCCAAAATAAAAAACAAAACGCATACCTGTCCTGGAAGAGACGAAGCGCTTCATGGGCCCAAATTCGGATTAACCCTTCAACGGGTAGGGTTTCCAGTGGCCTCAAGGCTTCAAAAATGCCCCTCACCCATCGCGTCATCTCACGGGGGGAGTAAATGTAATGTGGCTGAGTGTCCTGGGTAAATCTCTCCTGAAAAAACAAACGTTACAAACCAAAAATTAAGCTTCACCCCTCAATGCAGGTAAAACGACAAAGTATTTCATCACCAACGGCTGGGTCATTACCTGGGACATGGTGTAGAACTCCACCATGGCGGCAGTTAGCGGCTCAGCGTAGGTGCGCAGTGTAGGAATGAGCCTTAGCATTGCACGGTTGAATGTTCCGTAAATCTGAGTCAGTGAGGCGGGTCCGGGGTAGTCCACATACACCACCGGGACATGCCGCAAAAACCTGGAGGGAGAGCAAGCAGAACATTTATATGTGCATGCGACAGATTCATTTTTTTTTTAATTAAGTGAATAAAAAGTGCCAGGAGGAGAAATGCGACATGCCACATGACTTGTCATTAAGTGGCTGCCATTTAGCAGACGCAAACATTCATTGAACAGTAGCATAAAAATACACAACCCCTGATGGAGAACAATATTCCCAATAAGAATGACAGCATTTGAACCCAACCATACCTGTGGGACAGGGGCTTTCTTCCGGGGTCTGTTGGCGGATTGCATGCTCCAACAAACTGAATCCTTTCCAGCTTTACCCAAGTCTGATCTGAGGTCCTGTAGAACCCACCATGTTCCACCATCTAGAAAAAAAAAAAACACTTAGGAAGCCATTACAGCGAAACGCATTGATATCACACGCTTACAATATCCAACTTATAACTGTCCAATAGTTCACTGGTTTTATACTATAAAGCTTTATTTAGATGGCACCATTTTTTTATTTTTTTAAATATGACCTTATAAAAATAGGGTTTTTGTACTCACCGTAAAATAAATTTCTTTGAGTTCATGGACGGACACAGCAGCATTGACCTTCTCTCCTGGAAGGAAGGCGATATAACCCTAAGGTCAATGCTGCTGTGTCCGTCCATGAACGGAAGAGAAATTATGATTTTAGATATTTAACATAACTGAGAACGCAGCCTATCCAATCACTAGAGACGGGTGACATCACTGAGAATGCAGCCTATCTAATCACTAGAGAGCGGTGACATCACTGAGAATGCAGCCTATCCAATCACTAGCGAGTGATGACATCACAGAGTTAAGAAGCCTATCCATTTATCAGACACAGATTGGGGGGGTGCCAGCACCACATCCCGCCACCAACACCCCCTCCCACTGAAATGAGAATGTGAAAGACTATGGCAAATATTAAATTTGCTATTTTTACACAACTGGGTGAGCACTTTTTCCTTGAGCCCACCCTTTAAAGCCAAATAAAGCCTCAGGCTCTAATCTGGTGCTAAAAAAAAAAACCCACACCATTGAAATCCATGTGTCCAGCGTCCCCCATGTAGAGAAAGGGCAGGGCACATGGATTAGAGGGGCAGCGCCCTTATGGATGGGCCTTCACTGCTAGGTAGATGAATTAGTATTCTCTACATGGTGGAGGTGATAAATGCGAGGATGGTGCCTGGCTCCTCGTACCTGTCTGATGAAGGAGATGACTCTCTGGGTGCCGTATTTGTCCATGTCTGGCAAGTTGATTTCATCGCAGAAGAGCACCAGCCACTTTCCAAGCTGGACAGGCGACAGGACCACGCCGTTCGGTGTCCGCCGGTACTCGCAGTAATGATCGAAGGTCTTCAGCAGCAGCTCTGGAGTGGTGGCGCTGGAAAAGTTCAAGCCGACAACCTGCAGAGAGAAGACCGGTCATTCGAGGCCCCAAAGTTTTACAAGCACTGAAACGCGTAGCCTAGACAAGCAGATGGCCTCACCTCCATATCAGGCAGAGCTCTGAGAGCACTAAACAGGGTCATGGTTTTCCCAGAGCCGGGAGGGCCGCACAGCACCAGAGGTTTGTGTTCTGCCAGCCAGGTATACAGGAGAGCTTCGTGGCGGACGGTGTCCAGGGTGGGCACAACCACATCGGGTGCAGCAACTTTGTGAGTCTCGACCTCAATCTGCGGCACCTTCGTTTGCCACGGCTGCCATTCTCCGCTGATAGAAACCTAAAAAGAGAGCGCAGAACAAAATTGAAGTCTGTCCAAAGAAAGTCACATCATCTCAAATCGATCCATTACTGGAGCCCCACCTCATAGTCAATGATCGGTATGTTAGGCGCCATCGGGAGCGGGATGGTAGTAATCCGTCTGATGTATTCTCCAAGCTCCGCCCTCATTTTAAGACGTCCGTCACCAGAGAACGACCACAGGACGGCGTAAATCAAGTAACGCTAGAACACAAGCGAATACATTGAAGATCAAATCAATATTAAAACCAAAAATATTTATTAGAAAGATGAAATAGAGACACACAGCGTTTTAACTTAAAGACCCCGCCTATTTTTCAAACTTATTGGTCATCTTTATGACTGTCGGGAGGCCCGGGCGCGATGTGATGACGTCACGCCCGGGATCCCAGAAGCAAACAAAGTCGCAGTCGCGAGCATCTGCATGAGATTGGTGAATTTTTTCTCACAATCTCATGCTTTCCAGCCTGGAGAAATGACGGGGGGGGGGGGGGGGTCTTATTGACCCCGCCTCTCTCCATAAAGAGGACCTGTCACAAAAGATTCTTATTACAAGGGATCAATAAAAGAATGTACCTCAAGGAAATGGGATTTTGCAGGCCAATAAATAGATATGAAAATATATATATATATATATATATAGAAGAATATATGTTTATTACAAAAACAAATGAAACTTTTTTTCTCATTTGTTTTTGTAAAATTTTTCTATATTTTTTTCATATCTATTGTACATTCTTTTATCGATTCACGAGGGATGGTGGCAATTCTCATGCCAGTCCATGGGAGTCCTTTTCATTTTCCTATTACAAGGGATGTTTACATTCCTTGTAATGGGAATAAAAGTGATAAAAAAAAGTAATAATAATAAAATAAATAATAATAATAATAATAATAATAAAAAAAGAAAAAAGTAAAAAAAAAAAAAAAGTCTTTGTTTTCTTGTATACATAAAAGTGAAAAATAAAGAAATTGAAAAAAAAAAAAGGATTTTATTTTTTTTTTAAAAAACACCCCTGTCCTCGGCAGATCGCGCTCAGAAGTGAACACACACACGCAAGTCCCACCCACATGCCATTCATACCACACATATGAGGTATCGTCCGCATGCGCTAGAGCACAATCAATAAAATGTTATCTAAACTTTACATTTGGAACAACAGTAGAATCCATATTAACCCCCTTTGTGGTTCACCAGACCATCACACTAGCACTAGACTTCCAACTAAAAACTAGTAGCTGTAAAAAATTAATTAAAGCTTTGCCTATGGAGATTTTTAGGTGCCGAACTTTGGCGTTATTCCACGAGTGTGCGCAATTTTAAAAGCGTGACAAGTTAGGTAATTACTCAGCGTAACACCTTTCACATTATTCAAAAAAATTGTGGTACTACCGTTTTATTTTTTAATACATTAAACTTTTTTCATCACTTTATTCCCTAGGGTGTCTGCTAAAAAAAAAATTATATATATATTTATTATGTTTGGGGGTTTCGAGTAATTTTCTAGCAAAAAAAAGATGATTTTTATAGAGGAGTGCCAGAATAGGCGCGGTATTAAGGTGGTTAATATTAGTATAGTGCGGCATTCATATATATTTAATATTCACAGCACGAACGTATGGGGCGTGATCAATGCCAGCAGCTGAACATTTAGTATTTAACCACTTGCTATCCAGGCCAATTCTGACACTTCTCTCCATGTAAAAATCGTAATTTTTTTGCTACAAAATTGTACAGAACCCCCAAACATATGTTTTTTTTTAGCAGAGACCCTAGAGAATACAATGGCGGTCATTGCAACTTTTTATCTTGCACGGTATTCGCGCAGCAATTTTTCAAACGCGTAAAAAAAAAAAAACAGTAAAGTTAGCCCAATGTTTTTGTATAATATGAAAGATGACATTACGCTGAGTAAATAGATACCCAACATGCCACGCTTCAAAATTGCACACGCTCGTTCAATGGCGCCAAACTTCGGTACTTAAAAATCCCTATAGGCGACACTAAGTTTTTTTTTTATTGGTTACATAGGAGGTCCAGTGCTAGAATTATCGCTCTCACGTTCGCAGCAACACCTCATATGCGTGGTTTTTGAACATCGTTTTCATATGTGAGCGGGACTTAAGTATGCGTTCGCTTCTGCGTGCGAGCTACTAGGGACAAGGGCACTTTATAAACATTTTTTTTTTATATTGTTAAAATTTTACTTAAATTTTTTTTATTTTGACACTTTAAGGCCCGTTTCACACTGAAGCGTTTTTCGAGCGAAGCCTTATTTGCAATCCCAATGTGAAAGCTAGAGTGCTTTCAGAGCCCTTTCACACTGCCAGCGCCCAAAAAAAAAAAAAACTGGTAAAGCACCGCCAAGACCCTAAAGTTTTAGGGCGTTTTTGCTGCGCCCCAGTGTGAAAGGGTAAGGCGTTTTTACAGCGCTTTCAATTCATTTCAATGGAGAAGGGGGTTTTTGGAGCATTTTTTTCAGCGCCCAAAAGCTGCTTTAAAGATGCTGCTTGCAGGACTCAGTGTGAAAGGGTCCATTGAGATGCGTGGAGAGCGTTTTAATATCGCGATTAACGCTAAAACACAATAAAAACGCTTCAGTGTGAAAGGGGTCTAAAAAAAAACAAAAAAATAATAATTTGATCACATTTATTCCTATTACAAGGAATGTAAACATCTCTTGTAATAGGAATACAACATGACAGGTCCTCTTTACAGCGAGATCTGGGGGGAGGGGGGGATTGGTCAATAAGATCTCACCTCTAGGCTGGGAAGCCTTAAAAAAACAAAAAAAAAACATGGCTTCGGCTAGCAAGCAGTTATTTTTATTGTTTTTAATGCAGAGGCTGGGCGTGACGTCAAAACATCGCGCCCGGCCTCCATCGATCATAGAGACTCCGGCGACCATCTGGTCCACCGGAAATCTCTGCAGTCAAGAACCGGGGATAGCCGTTCAACTCACCGATCCCTCAGGTGAGTTTGTAGGAGCACCGGAGGTCGGCATGGGGGGGGGCGCGCCGACGTCCCCTCTCGCCGCCCGTAAGAACGATCAACGAGGGAACAGCCACAATGATCGTTCTTATGGTGCGCAGAATCGCCGGCTGAAAACGACAATCTCTGAATGATGCCTGTAGCTCCACCCATCATTCAGACACCCCCCCCCCCCCACAAAGCCGAGGATGTCTAGACCTCCAGCCGTTGGCAAGCGGTTAAACATACATTATCGGAAGTTCGCAAGATTTTTAGTTTACATTTAGTTCAATCAATTCAGTAGGAAAGTAAAACAAATAAAAGGGAAAAAGGGAAAAAATAAATAAAAATTGTCACCTGTATGTAGCGTTCCAGTTGATCCACGGGCATGGGGAAGTCCGGGTGGTTGGCGTTGTACTGGGCGATGTTGCGGCAGGCCTGGTGCAGCATGGAGAAGAGGGAGCCCAAGCAGCGGAGACGAGTCAGGTCCATGATGTGCTCGAGCTTGAAGGCGTGCTCCAGAGCTTTGATCACCAACCCGTTGGATGTAAAATACGGCTGCAGTACTGTTGAGGCATCACGTTGGATCTGAAAAAGACAATATACACTTCTTAAACGCACCAGTTACCCATGTGAAAAAAAGAAACAAAGTTGGTCCTATTTACTGGATATGTACTGTCCAGGTGTCCTAAACTCAATGGGGTGTCCCCCTTCCCATTCTAATTTTTTAGATTGAGCCAGGCCCTTTTCTTCCCCCTGCAGCCATACTGCTGTAGTCCTTAGCCGTGGTCTCTGGGTGAACTCTGTGCCTAACCGGCCATTTGGAGGCAATAGTGTAGGTGGTGGGCAGTCTTTTGGCGATATGGGGTGTCCTTAGGTGGGAGATCTTACATGCCGTGTCGCTTTCCCCGTCCATCATGTGAATGTCATAACAATCTTTAGTAATGTTTGCCATTCTCTTGTATATCTTTCTATTATTTCTAGAGCCATGTGCCCTGAAGAAGCCAATGTTTTGGTGAAACATGTAGGGACTTATCTGACCTGCAACGTTCAGGCTTTTTCACCCGAATGCATTCAGGTGAAAAAAATTGATGTTTGCCAACCCCCCCCCCCCGTTTACTTACCCGAGCCCTTGAAAGATCCACGTCGTGAACGAGGCGGCTTCTCAACTGGGCTTTTCAGCTCGCTCATTGGATGACTGATGGCACTGCAGCCGTCGAATTCTGCTGACGTCAATCAAACCAGTGACGCGGTGCGCCCTGGGGTGGGGACGAGCCGCCGGCTGTATCACGGGAGAGCACCCACAAACTAACCTCCTTGGGAGAGAGCTTCCCATGAAGTGGGTTGGCCGGATCAGGGGAGGAGCTGAGACAGCCGCCAAAGAGGAGGATCAAGGCCACTGTGTACAAGACAAGCTGCACAGTGGAGGCAAGTATGACATGTTTTTTTTATTTGAACCTTTATAACCCCTTTAATACTTTGGCCAGTATTGGCTTATTATTGATTTTATGGATTTCTATTGAACCTTTACCTCATTTATGTAATAAAATATTTCTTAAAATGTTTTATTTGTATAAGGCACCTTTATAATGCCCATTTTCACAATATACACTTGTAAAAACTTGCCAGCTACCCATGAATGTATTTAATTTGTAATAACAAAAATAAAAACGCATTTTTTTTAGTATATACTCGAGTATAAGCCGAGGCACCTAATTTTACCACAAAAACAGGGAAAACTTATTGACTCAAGTATAAGCCTAGGGTATCCATCTGAATGCATCACTGTGCCCATGACTAGACTAAAGTTTAATACAAGAGTCTATGGAAGGGGTGCCCAAATTTGAAAAAAAAAAAAAAAAAAAAATCGGTGCTTCCCAGCCGTAGGTCCCCTGGACAACAAACTTTGCACACTTTTAGAGGAGAAATGGGGCTACATGTGTGCCAAGTTCCGGGTCCAGGAGACCTAGCACTGGCCAGTACCAGGTCCCCAAATTACTGGTGAAATGACTGTTTAACATAGGAGTCTATGGAATATATATATTAATAAGTGCTCCCGGGCTGTAGGGCCCCCGAACAAACTTTGAGGAAAAGTGGGACTACATGTGTGCCAAGTTGGGTCGGTACAGGGTTCCCAAAGTCCGGGAGATCAGGTGCAAAAAGGTGACTCGAGTATAAACCGAGGGGGGCATTTTCAGCACCAAAAACATGTGCTGAAAAACTCAGCTTATACGCGAGTATATACGGTAAATAAAATAAATAAAAAAAAAGACCACAGAAAGGATTTTGTTATGGTCATTAAAAAGTGATGTTCCAGCAATGTTTTGGATAGAGAAGGAAACAGCAGCAACAATCTCTCATTTCCTGTCTGAGTGACATCACAGAATGAAAAAAAAAAAATTTAAAAAAAAAAAAATCGCAGCTTTCAGTGTGGTCACTGGAACATGTATGTTGCTGCAAAAAAATAAAAATGAAGGACGGACGGCTGTGCTTACCTGTAGCATTGGTGAAGCGGATTCTTCCCCTTCATCCTCCATGCCCTTCCTTCTGCGGGAAGCCTCGTCCTCTCCCTCATCCAGCGGAATGCTGCGCATGCGGGCCAGGAAATGGTTGAAAATCATGTCAGTGCTCAGGACGTCCTCACTGAACCAGACCATCCCGCATCTGGACACGGTGGCCAAAGTAGCGTACTTCAGGTCCTGGACTTCAAACATGATCCGAACCTGGAAATGAACCAATCGCAATACAATATTATTCAATGGCATCACAACACCCAATACCTTAGAAAAAAAAAACAAACACACACACACACACCAACCCTTTGAGTAGAAAAAAAAAATGTTATATATTTTGTGTTTATATATGCTCAAAGTTCTTTAATCACTTCCCGCCCGGCCTATAGCAGAATGACGACCGGGCGATGGTTCAGTTATCCTGATGGGTGTCATATGACGTCCAGCAGGATAACAGCCGCCGTGCGCCTGTGGGGGCGCACTTTGCGGCGATCGGTGGTGCGGTGCATCAGTCTGACACACCGCTACACCGATCTCGGTAAAGAGCCTCTGATGGAGGCTCTTTATCACGTGATTAGCAGTGTCCAATCACAATATTAACAGGAAGAGCCGTTGATTGGCTTTTCCTCACTCGCTTCTGACAGACGCGAGTAGAGGAGAGCCGATTAGCTGCTCTCCTGACAGAGGGGGGGGGGGGGGGGGTCAGTGCTGTTTAACAGCGTAGCACCTCCTCGGATGCCCACGCCCAACATGTGGATGGCCAGGTAATTCCTCCATGGTCAGCCACATGTGCAAATTTATGCCAAACATATGCCAATCAGTGCCCACAAATGGGCAATGACTGGCAGCATTATGGCACAAATTAGTGATGCCCAGCAATGCCACCCACCATTGTCCAGTGATAAGTGCCAGCCATAAGTACCCATCAGTGCCACCTCATCTGCGCCCATCAATCCCACTTTATCAGTGCCAGTCAGTGAAGAAAACATACTTATTTACCCAAAAATTAACAGAAAAAAAAATAAAAAAATCTTCTGTCCCAGAAGACAGTGAGGACCAGTGTGAGCGCTCAGAGCGACTTGCGCAGTAGGGAACCAGGCTGTGAAGCCACAAAAAGTCGCGCTCCTTGACCTGTTCCGTGATAGGCGGAACACTGAACACAGTGTCTGCTGGGAAACCGAGCGTTCCGCCTATCACGGAACAGGACAAGGAGCGTGACTTTTTAACACTGCCCGGCTGCCGTTTGCTTGTCACGGTACACTGACTCAAGTATAAGCCAAGTGGGTCACTTTCAGCCCAAAAAAGGGCCGATAAACTCGGCTTATACTTGAGTACATATACGGTAGAACAAAAAGTAAAAAAAAAAAAAAAAATCGGCCTGAACAGTCCTGGACTACGCTGACCCAAGCTTTCATAAATCCTTACATTGGGTGGCAGGCTGAGACGCTCTCCATTGGGAAGAGTGAGAAGTTTGTTGTCATCCAGGACAGAGTTCAGATTCTCAACCCACTCGGGATCCACATCACCATCAAAGATGATCCACTGACGCTTCTGAAGCTCTCCTCGCACATTGTCGATGATCCTACAAAACCAGACATGTTTAAGTTATTAAAAGGTCTCCTGAACATTTAATTTCTCCTTAAATAAAAAGGGACCATCGAGGTCTACGCGGTCACTTCGAACGACAACCAAGCCAAGATTGACAGGTCAGCGAATTGTTTTATTCCCTTAAGCCCACCGGCTGAACCATAAAAACAGAACCATGTATGGCCAAGTTCTAGCTAGTAGCTGCCATGTCTGACCCCCCCCCCCCCCCCCCCCCCCAATAGACCTGACAGGTTCCTGAACACTTACTTTCTGAGAACGTGGGTGAACAGCCCATCCGTCCATTCTCTGGTGTTGGGATCCAAGGTGCCGTACAGATGGTCCTTGCTGATTGCTTTGGGATCGATGATATGAGCAACTCCCTCTACGCCTTCCAATCGCTCCAAGGCTTTCAGCAACACCCTCCAGGCCATACTCTTACCGCTGCCGGAGGGGCCGACCATCATCAGGCCGTGGTTGATTTGAGTAATTTGATAGAGTTGGAGAACCTAAGAGGGAAATAAATAAGTGAGTGCACATTCTGTCCTATGGCAGAGTTTCCCACATAGCAGACCTGTAGCACTGGGAACACGCAACGTGGCAGGACTTACACCTAGGGGAAGCACCTGTTCTGTCCACCAGACGTATATTCTGATGTTTTTTGGTATTGCTTCAGGTTTTGTTTATTTAATTACTGTGTGTGTAGGTAAGGAAGTTGTTAGTAAGCAGGGAATTCTGGGTAGAATCTTCACAGGAAGTGAACAGCCACCATTCTTTGAGAAGATACTGCAGGGAGCAGGACATGTCTTGTTCAATCTATCGCCATCACCCCTTAGAGAAGTTTTTACCATCTCATCTTGTATTGTATATCGTTGTTTCTGCTATGTATGCTGTATTGTATGCAATAGTGTACTTATTGAGGTCTATTTCTGTTATTTTGTAGTTTCACCTGGCTTGTTCTAATAAAAAACTGAGATCAAAGAAATATGGTATCTGAAGTTTATGGGATAAGGTTTAGCTGAATGTCCTTGAGACAGAACAGTGCCTGTCACCTAGAATAGTGCCTGGTCTCTGAAAAGAATATGCCATTAGCAGCAGCTTGGCATTGCTGAGCCTCTCATCTACTAGGACCCCCAGGTCCTTTTCCATCCTAGATTCCACCAGAGCTCCTCCCTCTCCGATACCCGAGCCCATCATCTACTAGGACCCCCAGGTCCTTTTCCATCCTAGATTCCACCAGAGCTCCTCCCTCTCCGATACCCAAGCCCATCATCTACTAGGACCCCCAGGTCCTTTTCCATCCTAGATTCCACCAGAGCTGCTCCCTCTCCGATACCCGAGCCCATCATCTACTAGGACCCCCAGGTCCTTTTCCATCCTAGATTCCACCAGAGCTCCTCCCTCTCCGATACCCAAGCCCATCATCTACTAGGACCCCCAGGTCCTTTTCCATCCTAGATTCCACCAGAGCTCCTCCCTCTCCGATACCTGAGCCCATCATCTACTAGGACCCCCAGGTCCTTTTACATCCTAGATTCCACCAGAGCTCCTCCCTCCCCGATACCCAAGCTCCTCCCTCCCCAATACCTGAGCCCATCATCTACTAGGACCCCCAGGTCCTTTCCCACCCTAGATTCCCCCCAGAGGTTCTCCCCCCAGTGTATAGATTGCATTCAGATTTTTGCCACCCAAATGCATAATTTTAAATTTTTCTACATTGAACCGTATTTGCCATGTAGTTGCCCCCCCCCCCCCCCCCAATTAATTTGTTCAGATCTTCTTACAAGGTTTCCACATTCTGTGAAGTATTTACAGCATCCTCCAGGTTGTTTATCAACAAATTAAATATGACTGGTCCCAGCACAGAACCCTGTGGGACCTTACTACCTAAACCATTCTGAATGTGAGTGTGTAATATAACAGCCCTCAAAATTTACACTCGCCTCCTCGCATTTTGCGACTAAATTTTGAGGGCTGGCGAGCAAGAGGCAAGAGCGCAGGGAACAAAACAGCTTTCAATTCAATAGCCGTGTTCCCCGCTGCACGCCGTCATTATACAGCCCCTCCCTTGTCTGGGCACTTTGACAGGTCACCCACATTCCAGGATTGGACGGGTAATCAGTCTATCAAAGTTTCCCAGACAAGGGGGGGGGGGGGG
This sequence comes from Rana kukunoris, assembly GCA_029574335.1. Classification (NCBI taxonomy): domain Eukaryota; kingdom Metazoa; phylum Chordata; class Amphibia; order Anura; family Ranidae; genus Rana; species Rana kukunoris. Next base: position 145,605,136 of record CM056059.1, on the reverse strand, counting down.
GGGCTGTATATGACGGCTCTCGGCGGGGAACACAGCTATTATATTGAAAGTGGTTATGTTCCTCGCACTCTAAAACAACCAGACGGCAGCGGCTCCTGTCTTACCCAGCACAGGTAGGCTGCAAAATGGGGGACACGAATAAAGTTGTTAATATTTATTTTTTTAACTTAAAGTGGATGTAAAAATATTTTTTTTTTTTATGTCACAATGTAGAGTATAAGATTTGCTATCATCTGTGCCCAGTCTTGCCACACAGAGTTAATCCAGATCTGAGAAATCCTCTTTTAATGTTCAGTGAAAATGAACAGCCTTCCAGATGAAAACCTGCCTAAATAAAGTCTGTTTTCTCTCGCCTTGCTTTGAGTGACAGGTTATTTACATATCTAGCTTGGACATGTTTATCATATGTTAATCATAACATGAGGTATAAAAAGTGAGAAATCCACCCCTCCCCCACATAACACATCATGGTAATATACAATGAACTTTGGATCACCTCTTATTATGATAAACATGTCCAAGCTAGATTTGTAAATAACCTGTCACTGAAAGCAAAAACAGAGAAACGGACTTCATAATTTGGCAAGTTTTTATCTGGAATTCTGTTAATTTGCACTGAACAGAGGAATACTCAGCGCTGGATTAACTCTGTGTGGCAAGACTGGGCCCAGATGATAGGAAATCTTATACTCTACATTGTGACATCAAAAAAAAAAAATCGACTTTAATTCTGCATAAAACATTTAAGTGTCATTTCATGAGATAATTTATGAGGGCGTGTCTAGTAAGATTAGGGGGCAGGACATGGTAGAGGTTGGGCGGGGCAACTGGTGGCGAGTACGCCTTGAGGCCTGGCTAGTAGCTCAGGACTTGAAATTTTGAGCCCTGTATATTATATATAATAAAAGTTTCCCTTCATTACCTTCTCCACCCACATGCTGCCCACGTCTTCTCCATCCCCGTAGGTCATGTACATCTCCTGGCAGACTTTCTTCAGCTCTTCCCGAAGTGCGGTCATTTCCCCGCGGTGGTATGGGATACCGGGGAAGACATCGGAAAGAAGAGAAAACAGAAGCGGGATGTCTTCTGCCACAAGCTTGGGCACCATGGTCTCACAGACACTCTGAATCAGAATCTGAGGAAGAGAAGAAAAAAAATCGCAAAATTACCAAACTGCTGGCTGATTTCACATCTTCACAAATAAAATATAGTGGAGACAACTGATAAAGGTCATACCTCTTGCTCTGGCAAATGTTCTGCAACTTCTCCTTCAACGGCGGCCTCTCCGCGTTCCTCCTTCTCCTTTTTGATCTTCTGAATGCGCTCTCTCTTGACGTTGCCGGCGCTCACCAATACGCTCTTCAAAGCTCGCAGCCCAAAGTCGTAGTGGCTCTGAGAAGACAGCTGTTCATCACACAACCTACAGGGGGGGGTGGAAAGAATTTGGACACGGCGTGAAATGGTTCGTCAAGGTTCTCATTCATAACCATTAGAGTTACACTATTTTGGTCTGTCATTCCACCGCTTATCCAAATAGCTCCTGACATCAAATGAGCGCTGGGAAAACATCAGTTACTGAGGCAACCCCATCAACTTTAACCGCTTGCCGACCACCTCCTGTACTTATACCGTCGGCAGAATGGCATGGCAGCGCAAAGCAACGTACCGGTACGTTACTTTAAATTTGCTGCCGTGCAGGCCCCCTGACGCGAGCTCCGTGACCGTGGTACCCGCGGACTCTATGTCCGCCGGTGTCCCGCAATCGTGTCACGGAGCTGCAGAACAGCATTTCACTCTTCTGCCTAGTGACAGGACACTGATCTACTGCTCCCTGTCATTGGGAGCAGTTATCACCGTCATGTCATTTGTAGACCAGCCCCCCCCCCACAGTTCGAATCACTCCCTAGGACATACTAAACCCCTTCCTCGCCCCTTAGTGGTTAACCCTCTTTCCTGCCAGTGTCATTTACACAGTAATCAGTGCATTTTTTAGCACTGATCGCTATATAAATGACAATGGTCCCATAATAGCATCCGATGTGTCCGCCATAATGTCGCAGTCACGATAAAAAATAAATAAAAATTCCATAAATCTATCCCCCATTTTGTAGACGCTATAACTTTTGCGCAAAACAAATGTTTATTGCGATTTTTATTACCAAAAATATGTAGAAGAATACGTATGGGCGCAAACAGATTTTTTTTATACCATACTACTGTCCTCCATACTATTACTAGAACGTATATACCCCATTGTTCTCCATACAGAGCGGCTCGCAGGCAGCCCATGGAAGTGGAAGCACACGCTGCGGCCGCACAAAATTTGACATGCAGTGAGTAGAGGGAGCACAAATCCAAATGCAGAGATCGTGCGTTCCGATTGGTGCCCCTACTTCCGTCAGCATGTCAGCTTTTGACATGCGATTGTGTCCTTGCTTTTATTTCTATGGGCTGCCTGCATGCAGCTCCAAAGTGGATACACACACACACACACTTGCCAGCAGCTCTGCATGGAGGACCGCTGTCTAAATGAGCCCTAAAGAGAACACAACCCCCAACACTCACTTGAAGAAAGGTACAATCTTGTTGGCGAGCACCTCTGCTGTGCGGAAGCCTTGAGAGTACAACATGACCTGAGCGATCAGCTGGCGGTCAGGTTTGGTCATGGCCAAGCTGCGGAATAACTTTTTCAAGTTGTCGGGGAGGTTGGATCTTCCGGCGTATCCGGGGTTCATGGTGATGAAGATCGCCATGTCAGGGCTGACCTTTACTTGCTTGCTCAGCAGTTCACATGTGACCGTGAGACCTAAAGAAAAAAAATAAAATAAAAATCCCAACATTACAATTAGTTTTACCGCCTCAACATTGCAAATAAATATTACCATATATACGCGAGTATAAGCCGAGGCACCTAATTTTACCACAAAAAAAATGGGAAAACGTATTGACTCTGGTATATGCCTCATTGTGCCCATGACTAGACTGACATTTAACATGGGAGTCTATGAAAAAAAGAAAAAAAAAAATAGGTGCTCCTCAGCTGTAGGTTCCCCAGACAACAAACTTTACACCCTTAAAGAGGAGAAATGAAGCTACATGTGTGCCAAGCTCTGGGTCCAGGGGACCTCCGACCGGCCAGTAACAGGTCCCCAAAATCACCGGAGAAATGACAGTTTAACATGGGAGTCTATGGAAGGGGTGCGCGGCTTTGGGGGAAAAAAAAAAAAAAAAATCGGTGCTCCCCGGCTGTAGGTCTCCTGGACAACAAACTTTGCACACTTGTAGAGGAGAAATGAGGCTACATGTGTGCCAAGTTCGAAGTCCAAAATGTGCTGAAGAACTTAGCTTATACTCGAGTATATGAAGAAGAGTGCACAAGAAAAGGGGGGAGGGCCACAATCAGAGGATAACAATAGTGCACTTCTCGGCGCCGAGGACACAAATTACTTTTATCAAAGGAATAGATTAAAATAATATAATATATAATATATATATATATCTAAAAATCAAAATTAAATTAAATTAAAAAAGTGAAATTCAATTGAATATTGATCCCACTCAGCGCAATTAAGCAGTATATATATATATATCTAAGCAGCTGTTTAAAAATAAATGAATAAATTCATCTATTCAAAATATAAAACAAGGTATCAAAAACATAAGCCAAAAAACATTTTCTGGTTAAAAATGATAAAACAGCGCATAAAAAAGTCCAATATAGATCAGGATGTTGGAAGAAAGTCCATAGATCAGTGAATCAGGTTTAAAGTGATTTGAAGGAAGCTTCATGGAATAGTTATACACCCTCCACCGGTTTCCAATCTCCACCAAACGTGAGGCACACTCCCCCGCAGGGGTTCAAACTCACCAGAAACTCAAAGAAAACAGGCCTTAAACATAAGACGTCCTGATCAAACCTCCAACACCATTCCAGAAGCAGCAAGGGTTAAATGAGTCAAACTCCAATATATGGATCATAGAAAAAAGCAAAAAACACCAAAATAGTGTAATACTGCTTTAATAAAACATTTTCTTCATATAACATCCCGCTTCCTATCTACGTACATTGAAAAGATTAAAATGAACATTAAGTATAAAGGGTGTAATTCACCGCTCTCCTCCGCTCTCAGGGGGTCGCGATTGTGCCTCAATGCACGCTGCTCGAGACTCCAATCTCAGTGGCGATGATAGAGCGGTAGAACGCACTCCTAGTATTTCCTGGATACGCCGTCGTAGCCACGCCCTGACGCGTTTCGTCACATCCGACTTCAACAGAGGGCGTGGCTACTCGGCGTACATCACGTCCATATGAAGTCCTCCAACGGCGGCTATTGGATATCCCCTCCACGCTCTCCCGATATCATTGGTGCATCGAAGAGCGGGTCAAAATAGCGGACGTAAGCCGTGCCTGATCGCCGGGACAACCCCACCAGACGTGAATGTAAATAATAATAAAGTAACTTAATACTGCACAAAATACATGAACATGGCGAATCTTGTCGATCTTTTTGCCGCAAGATTATGTACCGAACAGGGGATTCTATTTTAAAACACACCTCCATTCGTATAACACAAATGTCATTGCATTATCAAAGAGACTGTGTTTAACCCATAAACGGTCAATATAGCATTATGCAAAAGATCTCTATGACAATGTAGCAAGATGGGTTAAAAATTGCAACAGTCATAGACTTGACTGTGATTAACCTTATGAATGACAGAAACCTATATTATAAAGCACTACAAGTATAAGTTTGTACACTCATATATAAACCTCATCGAACCACATAATATATAGATTAAAAAGGTTAAGGAAACGCTATACATTAGAACAAATAAATTAAATTAAATTAAATCAAATTACCTAAAATTCATTAAATACATTAAGTAATCAATTAAGGCTGGAGAAAAATGTCAGAAATATATATATAAAATCCATTCTAAAAATATATATATTCATATTCAAAGTAGAAGAGTAATAATAATATATACATATACATTTAAGATAAATTAAATATCAAAAACATATATACCTCCAAAATTTACTCTAAGATAAAATAAAAAGTGGATATACATATATGTATGAAGGAGAGAGAGGAAAGGCTGAATATGCCCACCTAGTGGTCACTGATGAAACAGTTGATGTCTAGTTCAACGTTTAACCCTTTGGGTACCAGAGTATCAACAGAATATATCCATTCAGTTTCAAGCTTGGATAATTCTCTCACTCGGTTAGAACCCCTCCAGGAAGGTTTAAGATGACGGACACCCCAAAATTTGAGGCCTGCTGGATTTTCATCGTGAAAGAGTTTGAAATGTAAGGAGACATTATGGTCCTTGTATCCCAGTTTAATGTTCGCTATATGTTCCGCTATCCTTACTTTCAATTCTCTTTTTGTGCGGCCTATATACATGAGCTTGCAGGGACATTCTAAAATATAAACTACATATGAAGTGTTACACGTGATGAACTCTTTTATAGGGAAAATGATGTTGTTGGTTGTGGATGTAATGCTTTCAACACCTCTCATTGGTCTTTCCACCTCTCTACAAGGAAGGCATTTACGACATGCAAAGAATCCGTCTTTGTCCCAAAATGTAGGGGTTTTTTTTGGGGGGTCCAAGATTTTTCTCACAACCTTATCCCCAAAATTCTGTGCCTTTGTATAAATAAAGCTAGGTTTAATAGGGATAACGGTTCTTAGTATTTTATCTAAGAACAGAACATGCCAATGTGATGAAAAAATTGTTTCAACTTCTTTATACTGAGAGTGATAGCCTGAAAGAAAGCTCCATTCATGCATATTTCCATTGGTAGAAGGTAGTTTTGTTCTTAAACTATCAATTCTTGGTACCAAAAGAAGATCTTCTATAGTTTTTGTTAATTGCTTATCTTTATATCCTTTTTCCAGGAATTTATTCTTTAATATACATGACTGAGAGATAAAATCGTCATCCTTAGTGCAATTCCGTCTAACTCTAACTCTAGAGTTAGACGGAATTGCACTAAGGATGACGATTTTATCTCTCAGTCATGTATATTAAAGAATAAATTCCTGGAAAAAGGATATAAAGATAAGCAATTAACAAAAACTATAGAAGATCTTCTTTTGGTACCAAGAATTGATAGTTTAAGAACAAAACTACCTTCTACCAATGGAAATATGCATGAATGGAGCTTTCTTTCAGGCTATCACTCTCAGTATAAAGAAGTTGAAACAATTTTTTCATCACATTGGCATGTTCTGTTCTTAGATAAAATACTAAGAACCGTTATCCCTATTAAACCTAGCTTTATTTATACAAAGGCACAGAATTTTGGGGATAAGGTTGTGAGAAAAATCTTGGACCCCCCAAAAAAAACCCCTACATTTTGGGACAAAGACGGATTCTTTGCATGTCGTAAATGCCTTCCTTGTAGAGAGGTGGAAAGACCAATGAGAGGTGTTGAAAGCATTACATCCACAACCAACAACATCATTTTCCCTATAAAAGAGTTCATCACGTGTAACACTTCATATGTAGTTTATATTTTAGAATGTCCCTGCAAGCTCATGTATATAGGCCGCACAAAAAGAGAATTGAAAGTAAGGATAGCGGAACATATAGCGAACATTAAACTGGGATACAAGGACCATAATGTCTCCTTACATTTCAAACTCTTTCACGATGAAAATCCAGCAGGCCTCAAATTTTGGGGTGTCCGTCATCTTAAACCTTCCTGGAGGGGTTCTAACCGAGTGAGAGAATTATCCAAGCTTGAAACTGAATGGATATATTCTGTTGATACTCTGGTACCCAAAGGGTTAAACGTTGAACTAGACATCAACTGTTTCATCAGTGACCACTAGGTGGGCATATTCAGCCTTTCCTCTCTCTCCTTCATACATATATGTATATCCACTTTTTATTTTATCTTAGAGTAAATTTTGGAGGTATATATGTTTTTGATATTTAATTTATCTTAAATGTATATGTATATATGTATATATTTATTATTATTACTCTTCTACTTTGAATATGAATATATATATTTTTAGAATGGATTTTATATATATATTTCTGACATTTTTCTCCAGCCTTAATTGATTACTTAATGTATTTAATGAATTTTAGGTAATTTGATTTAATTTAATTTATTTGTTCTAATGTATAGCGTTTCCTTAACCTTTTTAATCTATATATTATGTGGTTCGATGAGGTTTATATATGAGTGTACAAACTTATACTTGTAGTGCTTTATAATATAGGTTTCTGTCATTCATAAGGTTAATCACAGTCAAGTCTATGACTGTTGCAATTTTTAACCCATCTTGCTACATTGTCATAGAGATCTTTTGCATAATGCTATATTGACCGTTTATGGGTTAAACACAGTCTCTTTGATAATGCAATGACATTTGTGTTATACGAATGGAGGTGTGTTTTAAAATAGAATCCCCTGTTCGGTACATAATCTTGCGGCAAAAAGATCGACAAGATTCGCCATGTTCATGTATTTTGTGCAGTATTAAGTTACTTTATTATTATTTACATTCACGTCTGGTGGGGTTGTCCCGGCGATCAGGCACGGCTTACGTCCGCTATTTTGACCCGCTCCTCGATGCACCAATGATATCGGGAGAGCGTGGAGGGGATATCCAATAGCCGCCGTTGGAGGACTTCATATGGACGTGATGTACGCCGAGTAGCCACGCCCTCTGTTGAAGTCGGATGTGACGAAACGCGTCAGGGCGTGGCTACGACGGCGTATCCAGGAAATACTAGGAGTGCGTTCTACCGCTCTATCATCGCCACTGAGATTGGAGTCTCGAGCAGCGTGCATTGAGGCACAATCGCGACCCCCTGAGAGCGGAGAATTACACCCTTTATACTTAATGTTCATTTTAATCTTTTCAATGTACGTAGATAGGAAGCGGGATGTTATATGAAGAAAATGTTTTATTAAAGCAGTATTACACTATTTTGGTGTTTTTTGCTTTTTTCTATGATCCATATATTGGAGTTTGACTCATTTAACCCTTGCTGCTTCTGGAATGGTGTTGGAGGTTTGATCAGGACGTCTTATGTTTAAGGCCTGTTTTCTTTGAGTTTCTGGTGAGTTTGAACCCCTGCGGGGGAGTGTGCCTCACGTTTGGTGGAGATTGGAAACCGGTGGAGGGTGTATAACTATTCCATGAAGCTTCCTTCAAATCACTTTAAACCTGATTCACTGATCTATGGACTTTCTTCCAAAATCCTGATCTATATTGGACTTTTTTATGCGCTGTTTTATCATTTTTAACCAGAAAATGTTTTTTGGCTTATGTTTTTGATACCTTGTTTTATACTCGAGTATATACTGTACATTTTTTATAAAAGAATATATTTTTATATTAAACAGTATATGTTAAGCCAGACAGTGGATGTTTTTTTCCCCTAAACTTAAAGGGGTTGTAAAAGGTTCTTTAAAAAAAAAAAAAATCATGTTATACTTGCCTCCACTCCGCAGCTCGTTTTGCACAGAGTGGCCCCGATCCTCATCTTCTGGGGTCCCTCAGCGGCTGTTTTGGCTCCTCTCCGCAAGAGCCAACGTATGTTCTGGGAAGCCGCCATGTATCACGCGGCCCCGCCCCCCGCGTCATTGATTAAACTGACAGCAGTGGGAGCCAATGGCTGCACTGACATCAATATCCAATGCCGACATCCTGAAGACAGGGGCGAGTAGCCAGTGCGCGTTCACAATGCGGGACTTTCGAGGGCTCAGGTAAGTAATTATTTTTACTTGTAAGCAACAAAGGTCAGAAAAGGTTTGCTCTTTAAATAGTTAAACTTCCTTTATCTACACTCTAAAAAGATACTTTGTTTCCACTTATTAAAACTTGGCAGACTGCCTGGATTGCGTTATTTCAGCTGTGAAAACTCTGCACTTTAGAAAATCGCGAAATGCAGTTTTAAAGATCGGGAAGGGAAAAAGATTGCAATTTCGATTCAAGCGGAAAGCATGCAAGCTGGTGTCCGAGAGGTGTTGACCGATGGGGGGGGGGGGGGGGGGGGGCGTTGGTCGCAATTGTGCATCTCTAAAAGGAGAAGTAAAAGGAGTTTGTGTCATGGTGGGAATGTTTTGATTGGTCAAAAGACGAGTCAGACTATCTCAAGGTCGGGAGCAAAATCGTATCCCGTTCATTCAGGTCGGATAGTAGGACCGATGTTGCAGGGCAAAGAAGGAGTCGTCGCACAACAATGGTGCCGTACCAGTGTGAACCCGGCCTCAGGCATGATCCACCCTAAAGTACACAACCCCCATCCCCCCACACTTACTCCTGTCTCGGTTTGGATTGGCGTGCTCTTTTAGTGCCTCCTGGATGCATTGCACTTGCTGTGAAACTGCGGACAGCATGCGTTCCTCCAATCTGTTAAATTCATCAAAGCAGCCCCATGCGCCGACCTGGCACAAGCCAACAAATATCCGGCCCATTGCCTACAAAGAAACCAGAGGTTACAGCAAAACAGATCTAATTCACAATTACAATTCATGTTATAAAAGATTATACTAAATGTACCTGGAAGTCGAAGGTTTCATCGCAGTTGAAAACAAGCACGAAGCGCCCAAGCTGGTGTCCGAGGGCCTTGACAGACTCGGTTTTTCCAGTACCGGCAGGACCTGATTACAGGACGGGAGAGTTAAAAAGCTGCAGGTTATCCCAGCATTGTACATTGCTACACATCATACCGTACAATAGACTCACCAAAGGGAGACCCCCCAAGCCTGGCCTCCAGAGCCTGGGTCATGGTCAGGTAGCAGCGATCCGTCAGCGGAGTCTGGACCAGTTTGTCCTGCACTCCCAGGTATTCAAACCCGTAGTTGAACTTGGCGTTTGCCATCTGAATAGAAAGCTGCTGGAGGACGTCGGTCTGCTTCGGGTCGAAGTAAAAACGCATCTGGCTCAGCCACTCAAAGGACTTGGGGTTGTCCACCTTGTGCTTCATCAGAGATCTGGTGACGTCCCTCTGGTGCACCAGTTCTGTGATCTGTTAAATACGAAGCATATTAATATACAAAGATCTCAAACAATTGGAGTCACATGATTAATGTAATAAAAAGGCCTTACCAAGTGCTCAAGCTTTCTTCTGCGCAATGGTGGCTGTTCCATCAACACAGAATCCGCCAAGACCGTCAGTGTAGCCTTCACGTTGGTCAGGACGCCCTGCATGGGGCCCAAGTCACTCCCTCCGTCATTGGACATGATGTTGAGAGCGGACTCCACGTTCTCGGACCAGGCAATCTGAGCAGACAGGACCACCAGCTGGGCCTACATGAAAAACAAACAAGGAAACCATTTACAAATGACCGATATGCGGGGGGGAGAGGAAAGAGGCGTTAACCCGATGAGGGGGGGGGGGGGGGGCAAGAGGAAAGGCATTGACCCGATGAGGGGGGAGAGAGAGGAAAGGCATTAAAGGCATTGACCCGATGGGGGGGGGGGGGGGGGGGGAAAGAGGCATTGACCCGATGGGGGGGGGGGGGAAAGAGGCATTGACCCGATGGGGGGGGGGGGGGGGGGGAAAGAAGGAAAGAGGCATTGACCCGATGGGGGGGGGGGGGGGGGGAAGAAGGAAAGAGGCATTGACCCGATGGGGGGGGGGGGGGGGGGGGGGGGAGGGGGAGAAGGAAAGAGGCGATGGGGGGGGGGGGGGAAGGAAAGAGGCGTTGACCCGATGGGGGGGGGGGGGGGGGGGGGGGAGAGAGAGAAGGAAAGAGGCGTTGACCCGATGGGGGGGGGGGGGGGGGGAGGAGAGAGAGAGAAGGAAAGAGGCGTTGACCCGATGGGGGGGGGGGGAGGAGGAAAGAGGCGTTGACCCGATGGGGGGGGGGGGGGGAGGAGGAAAGAGGCGTTGACCCGATGGGGGGGGGGGGGGGGAGGAGGAAAGAGGCGTTGACCCGATGGGGGGGGGGGGAGGAGGAAAGAGGGGGGGGGGGGGGAGGAGGAAAGAGGCGTTGACCCGATGGGGGGGGGGGAGGAGGAAAGAGGCGTTGACCCGATTGAGGGGGGGAGTTAAACCAGAATGCAAATCATCTCTTGATTTGTATTATTGCTCATGTTGGGTATCCCCCTCTTCGATCCAGCTCCATCGGGATGCTTTGCATGAATCAACATTAAGATCCACCAGGTTTTATTTATTCACTGGCAGGGAAAGAATTAACACTAGGGGGCAATCAAGGGGTTAAGTGTTCCCTGGGAGAGGTTTCTAACTGTGGGGGGGTTTGGTGACTGCGAGGGAGAGATTGCTGTTCCTGATCACTAGGAATAGCAGATATTTCTTTCCCCTGACAGAACAGAGATCTGTCCTTTACATGAACAAATCCCTGTTATGGCTCTGTGGAGCGATCGTGGGTGGCCGGCAGACATGCAGGCACCCACCCCCAAGAGCTCTTAAAAGCAGCCGACGTCGATTCGCCCAGGAGTTCCAACATGCCTCAGTACAACTGCGGCGGCTTGTCTTAAAATTGCGTTGCCCCTTTCAATGGCTAAATATCTTCTACAGAATTACTATGAGGGCGTTTTTCACAACGCAGAACTTGGCTATATGCATGCCAGATATTTGTACATACCCCGCTACTGCGTAAAAAAAGTACCATTATTATACACGATTTATATGGCGCCAACAGTTTACGCCACGTTTTACAATGTAGAGGGGGACATAGCACAATTACAGTACAATACAGAAGGTACAGGAGGGCCCGGCTCGTAGAGCTTACATTCTAAAGGGAGGGGGTGGTGGTACAAAAGGTAATAGCTGCAGAGAATGATTTGATGGGGGTGGCTCGGGGATAGTTAGGTGGGTGTGACTTCCCTTAAATATATACGTTTTCAGGGATCTCCTTAAAAGGTGAACAGGGTAGGGAATGATGCGACATACCGGGGCAGCGAGTTCCAGAGGATGGGAGAGGCTCTGGGGAAGTCCTGAAGACAAGCATGGGAGGAGCTAAAAGGGGAGCTAGAGAGCAGGAGCTCAGGGGACGATTTGGGCGATATCTGCAGATGAGGTTGGTGAGGTGATGTAGATGGGGGGGCAATGTGAATGGCCTTGTATGTTGTGTTTGGCATTTTGAATTTTTACTGTACTGCAAACTTTATAAAAGCATATGCACAAGGAAGGCTGAATCCCAATACAAAGCCAAGATCTGGAACGGGTCTCAAACTAGCAAGAAGTGAAGGGAAACGGACTTCCAGCAAAGTTAGCAAGACATAAATAAAACACACACAGCTCGTGTTGTAAGAAAATTGATCATGGAGAGTCACGACTTACCTGGTACTTATCAATCCACGAGATGTAGGTGGCGGAATCTATGGCCGTGGACTTCCCAAATATTTCCACTTCTGTCACAGATTCTGCCAAGAGTTTGGCCAAAGTGACCCTCATCTCTTTCTCCACCAGTGTGAGCCATTCGTTGATCTTTGGGTGTTCGGTGATGGACACTGGAGTCTTGAACATCACCTGTAGAACAGAAATTGTTTTAGGATTGCCGTATTTTAATGATCGACAATTGGATGACGGAGAGTTTCCTCAAACCTAATGGAACCAAAACAGAACTTCTTTGTTTGCGCAAACCGAAAGAAAAACTCGAGGTCAACAGGCACACCTCCCACCATTCTTGGTCAAACCATCGCTCCAAACGCTAAATTTAAAAGCCTTGGCGTAATCTTTGATTCAGAAATTACCATGGACGCACAAATAGGATCAGTAGTCAGCGGATCTCGCCATCTCCTCCACCTGCTGCGTAGACTCCTCCACGTCATCCCGGAAGAGGACAGCAGTAGTAATCAGAACAATCATCAATTCCCAACTCGACTGCGCAAACTCCCTCTACCTCAGATTCCCCAAATACCAGATCTCGCATCTACAAGTCATCGAGAACACTGCAGCCCGACTGATGACGGAAAAAAAAAAAAAAGTGAATCACCCCGTCCCTGAGGACCCTCCATTGGCTCACCGTAAAGGATCGGGTCACATTCACTCTGCCTCACTCTCAAATGCACACAAGTAAAAGCGCTGCAATACCAATGCGAGAAAATAAAAAAATAAACACACTACAACCATGGTCACACCCTTCAGGCCAACGAATCAAAAACACCTCTGCATCCCCAAGACCCGCTGCAAATCTAAAGAAGAAAGAAGGTTTGCAGTTCAAGGGCCACGGCTGTGGAACGTGCTACCAACGAGCATCCTCAAGGGTGAAAACCATTGCACCTTCAGAAAAAATAAATAAAAAAAGCCGCCTCTTCTGAAAGGATCAGGACGACTCCGGATGCAAATCGCCTTGAGCGCATTTGCAGCGCTATACAAGTCCTCACTCAATGGCTTCATAAAAGATTCCGACCTGCACCTCGTGTTTTACACCTCCATAGATGTGCATTGATCCTGTGGTGTAATTGTGTGACAAAAAAAAATATATACATTGATCCCATAGTGCCTTTGTGTAAAAGCCGAGGGGGGAGCTGCAGCAGCACACTGATCTTCCCCAGTGACAGTGCAGTATACAACATACTGTGAAGGATTGCAATGAGCATAACGATAAATTAGAAAATGTCTATTCTCTATGCATCTTTATTATACTATAAAGTCTATATTGCTTTTTCACGTATACCACTGCTATAATACTTCCTTACTCAAATCGGCTCCTAATAATACCCCTCCCATCGAGAAGACCAAAGATGGCGGATGCCCCCCTCTCCTCCACATCTTTAGGAATGAGGAAGTAAAGACACAGAGGGACGGCTAAGATCGACACCCCATTTTTGTACTCTTCTTGTATCACAGCCAATTAGATATGCTTTCTAGTTTCCAATAAAGTGGATGTAAACCCACTAATCTGGAATTCTGTTAATTTTCACTGAACAATAAAAGAGGATTACTCAGCGCTGGATTAACTCTGTGTGGCAAGACTGGGCACAGATGATAGGAAATTGTATACTCTACATTGTGACAAAACAAAAATTTAAAGCGGAGGTTCACCCTAAAAACATGTATATACCATTTCATTCAGCATACTGCCGAGATGTACAGTATGCCGTTTTTTTTCCTTGATGTACATACCGCCGTATAGCTATCCCCCCCCCCCCCCCGACTTCCGGGTAGTGGCTCCCGCGGGACTGGGCGTTCCTATTCAGAAACTAAGTGGTTGACATGACAAAAGCTTCCCCCCCCATGGCGCATAATGCGCGTCCAGTTTCCGAAAGAAGCCGAACTGCGAGTCGGCTCTATACGGCGCCTGCGCACCGACGTTCGGCTATTTTTGGAAACTGGTGACGCACATTATGCGCCGGGGGAAGCTTTTGCCATCACGTCAATCACTTAGTCTCTGAATATGAATGCCCAGTCCCGCGGGAGCCACTACCCGGAAGCCGGGGGCAGATGCTGGATGGAATGGTATATACATGTTTTTAGGGTGAACCTCCACTTTAACATAACAGTGAAGTATCATGCTGTATGTAGAAGTTTGTATTGCCTGCAATAAAGCAGAGATAACGGTATAGTTCAACTGAGATGGTTGTGTCAGTGAGTTATTCCTAGCCGTGCGTGCCGTTCTCTAAACTTTAGATTTGAAACAGCAGTAGAATCCATAACCACTTTGCGGTTAACAAACTAGTACAATACCACAGTTTTCATTCATTGATAGAATAAATTGCTTGCTCCGAGTGCCGCTGCAATAGACTCTTGTGTTGCGGGTACGAGACAGTCTCGGCTCGCACCGGGTGCGTTATGCTATATACAGAGACACAGCTACGTATCCAAAGGCCACACAGGTTAATGAGGGACAGTGTTTGTTTGGACCACCTTGTAAAGTGAGTGGAAAGATGGAGTATTCTTTAAAAGAATAGTTATGGCTAAAACCGGACATCCCATTTATCAGCTGCACTGATAGATCTACAATGCAAAAAACAAAAAGGTAAGAGTGCCTAGGCACCAAGGATCATGCCTAGGCACAGATTATCGTACCTCCTCTCCTTCCCTGGAAGAGATCCCAAGAACGATTGAGCTATCCTCATTCAGGATGATACTGGAGACTCCGGCAAACATCTTCTTGAAATGTTTTTGCAGCTTGGGAACGTTCTTGCTGTTGCCAATAATTTCAAGGAGATCCTCATCTCCAACAAAGTAGAACCTACAAAGTGCAAAAAAAAAAAAAAAACATGAGGGTCCTCCGGTCTGAAATCGGAGTTTGTTTCAAGTGCCGTTATTTACTCACAGCATCCACTTCATGAGAAAAATACAGTATGTCCGGCCAGTTTTATTTTAGTTTTGATTATACATAAAAAAAGATCATTTACATGACACATGGAGATAGAAATCAGTTTAAGGAATAAACCAATTATCTCCAGGCAGAGAGCACCCTGCTAGTACATATCCCGATAGCCACGATCTGGGGGACCAACATATCCAAATTTCACCCAGAACGGTCCAGGGTTTTTTAAAAGACAGTCTATGAGAAAATCCAGAATAAAGTCTATTTTCTTCACAGCCCCGTTCCCCAGTCATATTGTGACACTAATTTTTACAGACAGTCTGACTGGAATGGTACCAACTGATTGGAGGAAAGCCAATGTAGCACTAATATTTAAAAAGTGCTCAAAATACACCCCTGGGAATTACAGACCAGTTAGCCTAACATCAATAGTATGTAAGCTCTTGAAGGGGATGATAAGGGACTATATACAAGATTTCAGTAATGAAAACGGTACCATTAGCAGTAATCAGCATGGATTCATGAAGAATCGTTTTTGCCAAACCATCTATTACCCTTCTATGAGGAGGTGAGTTGCCATCTAGATAAGGGAAGGCCCGTAGACGTGGTGTCTCTAGATAAAATAAGGCCCGTAGACGTGGTGTCTCTAGATAAAATAAGGCCCGTAGACGTGGTGTCTCTAGATAAAATAAGGCCCGTAGACGTGGTGTCTCTAGATAAAATAAGGCCCGTAGACGTGGTGTCTCTAGGTAAAATAAGGCCCGTAGACGTGGTGTCTCTAGGTAAAATAAGGCCCGTAGACGTGGTGTCTAGGTAAAATAAGG
This sequence comes from Rana kukunoris, assembly GCA_029574335.1. NCBI lineage: Eukaryota > Metazoa > Chordata > Amphibia > Anura > Ranidae > Rana > Rana kukunoris. The sequence goes on along the minus strand of CM056059.1, from coordinate 145,589,083 downwards.
CCCGTAGACTCTAGGTAAAATAAGGCCCGTAGACGTGGTGTCTCTAGGTAAAATAAGGCCCGTAGACGTGGTGTCTAGGTAAAATAAGGCCCGTAGACGTGGTGTCTAGGTAAAATAAGGCCCGTAGACGTGGTGTCTCTAGGTAAAATAAGGCCCGTAGACGTGGTGTCTCTAGATAAAATAAGGCCCGTAGACGTGGTGTCTCTAGGTAAAATAAGGCCCGTAGACGTGGTGTCTAGATAAAATCGTACGTGGTGTCTCTAGATAAAATAAGGCCCGTAGACGTGGTGTCTCTAGATAAAATAAGGCCCGTAGACGTGGTGTCTCTAGATAAAATAAGGCCCGTAGACGTGGTGTCTCTAGATAAAATAAGGCCCGTAGACGTGGTGTCTCTAGTAAAATAAGGCCCGTAGACGTGGTGTCTCGTACGTGGTGTCTCTAGTAAAATAAGGCCCGTAGACGTGGTGTCTCTAGATAAAATAAGGCCCGTAGACGTGGTGTCTCTAGTAAAATAAGGCCCGTAGACGTGGTGTCTCTAGATAAAATAAGGCCCGTAGAGGATAAAATAAGGCCCGTAGACGTGGTGTCTCTAGATAAAATAAGGCCCGTAGACGTGGTGTCTCTAGATAAAATAAGGCCCGTAGACGTGGTGTCTCTAGATAAAATAAGGCCCGTAGACGTGGTGTCTCTAGATAAAATAAGGCCCGTAGACGTGGTGTCTCTAGATAAAATAAGGCCCGTAGACGTGGTGTCTCTAGATAAAATAAGGCCCGTAGACGTGGTGTCTCTAGATAAAATAAGGCCCGTAGACGTGGTGTCTCTAGATAAAATAAGGCCCGTAGACGTGGTGTCTCTAGATAAAATAAGGCCCGTAGACGTGGTGTCTCTAGATAAAATAAGGCCCGTAGACGTGGTGTCTCTAGATAAAATAAGGCCCGTAGACGTGGTGTCTCTAGATAAAATAAGGCCCGTAGACGTGGTGTCTCTAGATAAAATAAGGCCCGTAGACGTGGTGTCTCTAGATAAAATAAGGCCCGTAGACGTGGTGTCTCTAGATAAAATAAGGCCCGTAGACGTGGTGTCTCTAGATAAAATAAGGCCCGTAGACGTGGTGTCTCTAGATAAAATAAGGCCCGTAGACGTGGTGTCTCTAGATAAAATAAGGCCCGTAGACGTGGTGTCTCTAGATAAAATAAGGCCCGTAGACGTGGTGTCTCTAGATAAAATAAGGCCCGTAGACGTGGTGTCTCTAGATAAAATAAGGCCCGTAGACGTGGTGTCTCTAGATAAAATAAGGCCCGTAGACGTGGTGTCTCTAGATAAAATAAGGCCCGTAGACGTGGTGTCTCTAGATAAAATAAGGCCCGTAGACGTGGTGTCTCTAGATAAAATAAGGCCCGTAGACGTGGTGTCTCTAGATAAAATAAGGCCCGTAGACGTGGTGTCTCTAGATAAAATAAGGCCCGTAGACGTGGTGTCTCTAGATAAAATAAGGCCCGTAGACGTGGTGTCTCTAGATCAGGGGTCTCAAAGTACTGGCCCGCGGGTCATTTACGGCCCGCGGACCGGTAATAAATGGCCCGCAGGCAGGGCAGATGCCGCGGAAGTGTAGATCGAGGTGCATGAAGAGTAGCTCAGGAATCGTCTGTCAGAAGTTCACTTCTCTCTCATGTCACGCTGCTACTCCCCTGTGGCCCCTCTCTTCTCGTCCATCCCAGATGATGTCACAAGCAAATGGGGATGGACGAGAAGAGAGGAGGGGCTGCCGGGGAGTAGCAGCATGACAGAGAAGTGAACCTTTGACAGACGCTTCCTGCACTGCTCTGCATCTGAAAAAAACAACAAGTAAACGCTGACCTTTTCCCTGATTTGCTCCCATGTGCCCTGATTGTGCCCCATGTACTCATGCCCCATGTACCCTGATGTGCCTTGTCCTGATATGTCCTGTCCTGATGTGCCATGCGCAGTGCCCTGATGTGCGCAGTGCCCTGATGGTGAGTGGTCTGTCGGCAGTGTAGTGGTCTGTCGGCAGTGCAGTGGTCCAGGTTAATAATGTGTCCGCTGACACCAGTGCTGGGGGTTAATAATGTGTCCGCTGACACCAGTGCTGGGGGTTAATAATGTGTCCGCTGACACCAGTGCTGGGGGGTTAATAATGCGTCCGCTGACACCAGTGCTGGGGGGTTAATAATGCGTCCGCTGACACCAGTGCTGGGGGGTTAATAATGCGTCCGCTGACACCAGTGCTGGGGGGTTAATAATGCGTCCGCTGACACCAGTGCTGGGGGGTTAATAATGCGTCCGCTGACACCAGTACTGTTTGAAGTTTAAAGTTTGCATGCGGCCCCCCCCCATAGGATATGAAAACTTGTCTTGCGACCCTCAGGTAATTTGAGTTTGAGACCCCTGCTCTAGATAAAGGAAGGCCCGTAGACGTGGTGTATCTAGATAATGCCCGCTGACACCAGTACGTGTTCTAGATAAAGGCCCCCCCCCCATAGGATGAAAACTTGTCTTGGTGTACCCTCTAGATAGGTAATTTGAGTTTGAGACCCCTGCTCTAGATAAAGGAAGGCCCGTAGACGTGGTGTATCTAGATAAAGGAAGGCCCGTAGACGTGGTGTATCTAGATAAAGGGGGGCCCGTAGACGTGGTGTATCTAGATAAAGGAAGGCCTGTAGACGTGGTGTATCTAGATAAAGGAAGGTAGACGTGTATCTAGATAAAGGAAGGCCCGTAGACGTGGTGTATCTAGATAAAGGAAGGCCCGTAGACGTGTTGTATCTAGATAAAGGAAGGCCCGTAGACGTGGTGTATCTAGATAAAGGAAGGCCCGTAGACGTGGTGTATCTAGATAAAGGAAGGCCCGTAGACGTGGTGTATCTAGATAAAGGAAGGCCCGTAGACGTGTATCTAGATAAAGGAAGGCCCATAGACGTGTATCTAGATAAAGGAAGGCCCGTAGACGTGGTGTATCTAGATAAAGGAAGGCCCGTAGACGTGGTGTATCTAGATAAAGGAAGGCCCGTAGACGTGGTGTATCTAGATAAAGGAAGGCCCGTAGACGTGGTGTATCTAGATTTTGCAAATAAAAATTGACACAGTTCCTCAAACGTTTACTGTACAAAGGTCAGTTGGCATGGACCATAGGTGGAGTACATGGTTTACAAAACATCAATGGCTTAACCACTACCCTACGGCCGAAGGGATGTCCTGAATCGCTGACTGGCCGTGTTTTTATGGCCTGCGCTTCGCCAGGCCACTGGGGGCGCGCGAGTGGCATGCCGATGCACGTGCCTGGCGGCCGTGATGTCCGCCAGGCACTCGGGAACGGTGGCTACAGGGACAAGACGTGGATCTTTGTGTGTAAACACAGAGATCCATGTCCTGTCAGGGGAGAGAGGAGACCGATCTGTGTCCCTTGTACATAGGGACACAGCATCGGTCACCTCTCCCAGTCACCCCCCCCTCCCCCCACAGTTAGAACACAATTTAGGGTACACATTAACCCCTTCCTCACCCCCTAGTGTTAACCCCTTTAATGCCAGTCACATTTATACAGTAATTAGTGCATATTTATAGCACTGATCGCTCTTTTAATATGAATGGCGCCAAAAATGTGTCAAAAGTGTCCGATTTCTCCACCATAATGTCGCAGTCACGAAAAAATGCTGATCGCCGCCATTAGTAGCAAAAAAAAAAAAATAATAATTCTGTCCCCTATTTTGTAAGCGCAATAACTTTTGCGCAAACCAGACGCTTATTGCGATTTTTTTTTTAACCAAAAATATGAAGAATACGTATCGCTATTTATTACAGCAACAAGTAAAAAATAGTTTTTTTTTTTTTCCAAAATTGTCGATCTATTTTTGTTTATAGCGCAAAAAATAAAAAAACGCAGAGGCGATCAAATACCAAATACCACCAAAAGAAAGCTCTATTTGTGGGGAAAAAAGGACGCCAATTTTGTTTGGGAGCCACGTTGCACGACCACGCAATTGTCAGTTAAAGTGATGCAGTGCCACAAGCTGAAATTTCACCTGGTCAGGAAGGGGTATTTGTGCCCAGTAAGGAAGTGGTTAAGGACCAGACCAATATGCTGCTAAATGACCCAAGGGGTTTTTACAATTCGGCACTGCGTCGCTTTAACAGACAATTGCGTGGTCGTGCGACGTGGTTCCCAAACAAAATTTGCGTCCTTTTCTTCCCACAAATAGAGCTTTCTTTTGGTGGTATTTGATCGCCTCTGCGATTAATTTTTGCGCTATATACAAAAATAGAGCGACATTTTTGAAGAAAAAAAAATATTTTTTAATTGTTATAAGAAAAATAAAATAAATTTTAGTCAAAACATTTAGGCCAAAATTTAGCCACGTCTTTAGTTAAAAAAAAAAAAAATAGCTACCTAGTGGGAACAGCGACACTAATACAGCGATCAGAAAAATGATCGCTTAGTGACACTGGCAATAGGGAGTGAAAGGGTTAACTAGGGCGGTGATCAAGGGGTTAAAACTTTATTAGGGGGGGGGGGGTACCCTGAACCTAACACTAACTGCCTGTCACACTGACACTAAATGCAGTGATCATACATATATGATCACTGCATTTAGTGACACTGACAGGGGGGAGTGATAGCAAGGGGTTAAGTGTGCCTGCGTGTACTGGTGTCAGTGAAGTGTTGTGCAAACTTACTATGTGATGTCATCTCTCCTCAGCGGCGGTTGAAAAAAACGCCGAGAGTAGAGATCACATCACTTCCCTTTTCCTGTGTTTACACAGGAGGAGGAAGTTCACTGCAGGGGAGCGCGCGCATTGGCTGGGAGCGATCCGGAGGGGGCGGACAAAAAAAAAACGCCGCCCCCTCAGCACGGATTGCTTGTACAGCCACCGGGACCGTCAGATGTACCGGGGGGGGTCCCGATCGAACACCCGACCCACGTCAAGGCAGCCACGTACAGCTACATTGATGTGCCTGTCCGTGCCATTCTGCTGACGTAAATGTACATGCGGCGGTCCTTAAGTGGTTAAAAAAACTATTAGCCAAGCACCTGAACGAATGACCACAACATACATTGTAATACTGACATATAATCACACACATAGGTTGGACTTGATGAACTTGTGTCTTCTTTCAACCTCACCAGCCAGAAACAAAGCATTACCAGCTCTCCTCAAAAATGACTTACAAACAGCACTTACCGGGGGAATGAGGACCTCTCCCTCTCCAGATACTCTCCCAGTGCCTTCTGGATCTTTCCCAGCAAGTCGGCCAACCTTTCCAAAGATCTCTGTACTCCCTGAATGTTCAGGACATCCATGACCAGGGGCGATTTGGTGACCTTCTTCATGAGGGACAAGAACTCTGTGCTGATACTACGAGACAGAAGGACCTAATCAAAACTCTGCTCCCAGCAGAATACACACATCATCGATAGACCAGGGAGGAGAGGAGCGGTAGACAGAGACCAGGGAGGAGAGGAGCGGTAGACAGAGACCAGGGAGGAGAGGAGCGGTAGACAGAGACCAGGGAGGAGAGGAGCGGTAGACAGAGACCAGGGAGGAGAGGAGCGGTAGACAGAGACCAGGGAGGAGAGGAGCGGTAGACAGAGACCAGGGAGGAGAGGAGCGGTAGACAGAGACCAGGGAGGAGAGGAGCGGTAGACAGAGACCAGGGAGGAGAGGAGCGGTAGACAGAGACCAGGGAGGAGAGGAGCGGTAGACAGAGACCAGGGAGGAGAGGAGCGGTAGACAGAGACCAGGGAGGAGAGGTAGACAGAGACCAGGGAGGAGAGGTAGACAGAGACCAGGGAGGAGAGGAGCGGTAGACAGAGACCAGGGAGGAGAGGAGCGGTAGACAGAGACCAGGGAGGAGAGGAGCGGTAGACAGAGACCAGGGAGGAGAGGAGCGGTAGACACAGACCAGGGAGGAGAGGAGCGGTAGACACAGACCAGGGAGGAGAGGAGCGGTAGACACAGACCAGGGAGGAGAGGAGCGGTAGACACAGACCAGGGAGGAGAGGAGCGGTAGACACAGACCAGGGAGGAGAGGTAGACACAGACCAGGGAGGAGAGGTAGACACAGACCAGGGAGGAGAGGAGCGGTAGACACAGACCAGGGAGGAGAGGTAGACACAGACCAGGGAGGAGAGGTAGACACAGACCAGGGAGGAGAGGTAGACACAGACCAGGGAGGAGAGGAGCGGTAGACACAGACCAGGGAGGAGAGGAGCGGTAGACACAGACCAGGGAGGAGAGGAGCGGTAGACAGAGACCAGGGAGGAGAGGAGCGGTAGACAGAGACCAGGGAGGAGAGGAGCGGTAGACAGAGACCAGGGAGGAGAGGAGCGGTAGACAGAGACCAGGGAGGAGAGGAGCGGTAGACAGAGACCAGGGAGGAGAGGAGCGGTAGACAGAGACCAGGGAGGAGAGGAGCGATAGACAGAGACCAGGGAGGAGAGGAGCGATAGACCAGGGAGGAGAGGAGCGGTAGACATAGACCAGAGCCGTACCTCTGGAATCGCTGAGTTTCCACAGGAAGAAGGTGTTTGATATCTGCGCTGCCGGTAAAGATACCCTCCAGGTATACCCAGCGCCTCTGCACGTCGATCCAAATATCGAACAAAGCCAAGATCCTGTTCAGCTTGTCTTCCCAGCTCAGAGCATCTTCTTCAAACACCTGATGTGTCCAAAAGACAGCAAAAAGGAGTCAGCGGAGGAACGGAAACAGAAAAAAAATGTGCAGAGGTGTTCCAGAAAACAAGTCCTACCTTGTAGTACGGCGAGAGCTTCATGGCTGAAACGCTGTTGATGTGCTCCTTGACTTTGTTGAAAAGGTCGTCCCAGCCACGGATCAAGCGACATTTGTTCTGATAGTTGACCAGATCCAGTTCATAGGCGTTCCAAACTTCACGGATCTAACGGGAAAGAATTATAGATCACAATTCATACTGTAACCATTTGCTGCATTTAAGAAGTTTGAGGGTTTTTTTAACCACTCGCCGACCGGCTCACACAGATACAAATCGGGAGAATGTCTGCGATGTCATGCGATCATGACACGGAGCTGCAGAACGGGGGGATGGCATTGAAAACAAGGCATCTCCCTGTTCTGCCTTGTGACAGGACACCAATTGTCTGCTCCCTGTAATCAGGAGCAGTGATCGCTGTAGTGTCAAAGAAAGCCCCACCCTCAGAATCACCCCCTAGGACACATTTAACCCCTTCCTCGCCCCCTAGTGGTTAACCCCTTCCAGTGTCATTTACACAGTAATCAGTGCATTTTTATAGCACTGATCGCTGTATAAATATGAATGGTCCCAAAATAGGGTCAAGTGTCCGATGTATGCATAGCATACTAGCTCATTATGTATTACTTACCTTAGATCGAAGCCCCCTGCAGCCATCCTTGACCCCCCTCCGGCCATGGACATCTCTCCCGAAGCTTGCTTCCGGGTATCGCGGTATGACGTCACTCCTGCGCATGCGCGGGAGCCTCCGTTAACGGCACAGCTAACTGAAGCAGAGGCACCACATACCATTGCTTCAGTACACATGTGCTGATCATGCACACACGGTACATGCAGACACAGGGGGACATCCCCTAAAACAGGGATGTCCAAACTTTTTTCAAAAAGGGCCACATTTGATGAAGTGAACATGCTCGAGGGCTGACCATTTTGCCTGACATTCTTTGAACCATTAAAATTTGATCTAAATGTGTTCATCTGAGCAACTAATACATGACCCAACAAGAATTCTCTTGCCTTTGTGGCTGTGTGTGGTGAATTGCATGCATTTTCCTTTATTTTTGGGGGAATATAAAGTACCTGTTTCAAGAACTCCTCCAAAGCCATTTCTCCTTGGGCGACCAACAAGACATCTTTGACAATGGCCTCATTCCTTTGTAAGTCGACATCCCAGATCTGCCCCAGAGTGAGTTCAGACACCACCCAATTCACATGCAGTCTCTTCATTAGCTGCTTCCAATGTCGATCCTTCAAGGCTTCGGACTTCAGCTCGATCACCAGCATGTTCACCTAACAGAAAACAATTGTCAGTAGAATAATTTATAAAAAAACAATAGAAGGCCAACCAAGTCTACTATGACATCACTCTACCTTCATGTAACCCTTCAGCAGCCTTTGGACAAATTCGTAGGATGCATATTGTCTCAGTCGGGCAGGGAAGTTCTTCAATTGGTTCAGCAGTCCGTCCAGGCTTTGACGCAACTAAAATTATTAATTATTATCAGTACGCTGATGAATAGATGCCATTGTAATGTAGGACCGGATTAGGGAAGGTTTTGTTACCTTGCGTGGTTGAACCGACACCCACGGCTGCTCCTTCATCTGGTCAATCTGCTCCCAAACTTTAGACAGCTCAGACCAAACACCCTTCAGATCTTGTAATTCTTCCAACGCCACCTGTGGGCCGGACCAAGACACACGGGAATCAGTGCTTACCGGCGCTATGAAAAAAAAATCGCTTGCGGTAAAAGCTAGAAGTGAATCAACCAAGACCTACCTGAACGCGTTCTTCACTGCCACTGAGAAGTCCGGTGTCGGTCAGCTCCAAGGCTTCCTTGGCTTTGGCGCATTTCTCCCGGTCATCTTTCAGCCTGCCAAACTTTCCTTCGTAAATCATGAGGGCCTGGAGGGCATCCTCTGGACGCAGATTACCCTGAAACACGAATGTACAATAAAGTATAGCAGGTTCATTCATTCTGGACATGAGATGTCCCAAGAAACGCATTTTCTTTACAGTTAAAGCTGAAAACCAGGCAGACATGATATTGCATCCTTACACGATCCATCTCATATCTATCTAATCCTTGTTTAGTCCCCTTTCACACTTCTTACTAGTTGTACCACAATTTTGGATGGCAAAATCTTACGACAAGTCATTCTCCATGATTTTCAATGACTACTATTCATATTGGCACGACTAAGTCTTGCTGACTTTAAAGTAGTTCCTGCACTACTTTTTTCTGAAGTCGGATCAAAGTCGGATTCCGTATTAACAGATCCGACTTTGGCAAGCGACTTGTGCATGAAAGGGAACTTCCCCCATCAAGGTTCCCCCATCATGAGCATACCGGGCCCATAGGTCCCCCCCCATAATCCATACCAGGCCCCTAGCCTAGCACCAGCCATGCCGGTCAGGAAAGGGGGTGGGGACAAGCGAGCGCCCCCCCTCCTTTGCCGTACCAGGACGCATGCCCTCAACATGGGGGGTGGGCGCATTGGGGCCCCCTATAATTCCTGGCCCCCCACCCTATCTGAATGAGCATGGGGTACATCATACCCCTACCCATTCATTTACCTGGGGGGGGGGGGGGGGGTGTCAAATATAAAAAACACACTACACAGGTTTTGAAAGTAATTAATGCAGCTCCGGGGGTATTCTTCTGACTCCGCTCTCTTCTCCCACTCTCCGGTGCTTTCTGCCGGGCTCCGATATCTTCTTGTAGCTCTTTTACTAGCGGCGGCCCAGCCTTCTGCGTCATCTTCTCTTATTAAAGGGGGCACCCAGATTCCGATAAGCCCCCCCCCCCTGACAACCAACGACCAGGGTTGTCGGGAAGGGGCCCTTGTCCTCGTCAACATGGGGACAAGGTGCTTTGGGGGGGGGGGGGCATGCGGCTCAGGAGGGTTCCCCTTAAAAACCTTACCAGACCGATGGGCCCAGGATACCAATGAAGGGGGAATAACGGGTTTTTGGCGTGAAGCTCCCCCTAATTATTGGGGGATCAAAGTCACATCCTTGCTCATTGAAGTCGTACTTCAAGTCGTAGCAATGGCACGTCGTGCCGTTTCCGGCAGCTGGCGTGCAGGAGTGACGTCACGCGGCTCAGGCGAATCACCGGAGTCCACTGCCCCAGAAGGAAGAGTTGCAAAGTGTTGCAGTCATCACTACTATATAGCGATAGCAGCAGTCTTCCAAAAGGCTGACATTCTGCGTAGCAACCACAAATTGAGGTGGAACACCTTGTATTTTTTTGAATACAAAGCTTTCACTGATTGGACCAGGTGGAGAAGTAGGGTGATAAAGTCATTTCAACCAATAAGGAAATGCCTTTGTTTCAGAGACAAATCAGGCCTAAAACTGAGCCAAAGGACACACCGGACCCCTGTGCAGTGCATTTCGCGGCCACCCCATTGACGTGTGAACCGGCTCCATTGAGAGGCGGTCACAATTTCCCCATCACGTGAATTGGATTCGGGGGAAACCCGCACAAGAGTACACCCAGCCTAACAGTGACGAAATGTCTGGAGTTCACCTTTAATTGCTAAAAACTTAAAGCGGATCTCCACCCTAAAGTGAAGATCCGCTGATCGGAACCCTCCCCCCTCCGGCGTCACATTTGACACCTTTCAGGGGGGAGGGGGGTGCAGATACCTGTCTAAAGACAGGTATCCGCACCCACTTCCGGCCCGCAGTCTCGGGCAAAAGACGGGCTTTTCCCGTTGTGTGCTGGGAACTCTCGGCTCCCAGCACACAGCGGGAGCCAATCGCCGGGCGCAGCGCGACTCGCGCATGCGCCGTAGGGAACCGGGCAGTGAAGCCGCAGCGCTTCACTTCCTGGTTCCCTCACCGTGGATGGAGGGGGGAGCAGCAGGGTGACGAGCGATCGCTCGTCCTCTGCTACGGACGCCGCTGGACTCCAGGACAGGTAAGTGTCCTAATATTAAAAGTCAGCAGCTGCAGTATTTGTTGCTGCTGGCTTTTAATATCTTTTTGAGGTGAACCATCCGCTTTAAAAATCACCACACGATTCACTTACAGCAACAGGCTTGGTCTTCTCCCAGTCGGTCAGCAGGTCGATGGAACGACTCTCCACAGCACGGTCCTCTTGAACGATCTTCATCTGGAGATTGGCCACTTGCTGCTGGATGGCGGAATCCTTCCTCCGCATGATGTCATTGAACGCACCCCATTCACCCTCAATGTTGTCGATGTAAAGCCAGGAGGAGGGGAACTGGAAGCGCTGCTTCTCCAGCAAACGCTGTCCATTCCTGTACAGCTGTAGGATAAAAAAGGAGAAGCGGTGACTATGGAGTCCGGGGAACAAAGCAGCAAGAAATCAGGAGCTTATATAGAACAAGAGAAAGATACAGATATAAGAGGAAGATAAATGGCAGCATGGATAGGATCTAGGAAGACTTAACCACTTCCAGACTTTTTAACCCCAGATCCAACATTTAAGAGGACCTGTCATGCTTTTTTTCTATTACAAGGGATGATTACATTCCTTGTAATAGGAATAAAAGTGACAATTGTATTTTATATTTAGTAAAAGAAAGAAAAAAATAAAAATGTTTGTCCTGCCGAGCACGCGTACAAAACCGAATGCATCCATGAGCAGCGCCTGCATATGAAAATGGTATTCAAGCCACGTGAGGTATCACCTCGATCGTTAATAACTCAAAACATGCAACCTGTAGAATTTAAAAAATTGCCTATGGAGATTAAAGGTAAAAGTTTGTCGCCGTTCCACGAGCGGGTGCAATTTTTGAAGCGTGACATGTTGGGTATCAATTTACTCAGTGTAACATTATCTTTCACAAAGTAAAAAAAAAATTGGGCTGTTGTCTTAATTTTTCAAAACAAAAAGTGCGCTTGTAAGACCTCTGCTCAAATACGGTGTGACTAAAAGTACAGCAATGACCGCCATTTTATTCTCTAGGGCTTTAATTTTTTTTTTCTATGTGTAGAGGATTTAAGAAATTTTCAAGCAAAAAAACCTTGTTTAAACACATCTGAAAAAGAGGCTTCGACCTTAACCACTTAAAACCCGGACCAAAATGCAGCTTAAAGGACCTAGCCCCTTTTTGCGATTCGGCACTGCGTCGCTTTAACCGACAATTGCGCGGTCATGTGACACGGCTCCCAAACAAAATTTGCATCCTTTTTTTTCTCACAAATAGAGTTTTCTCTTTTGGTGGTATTTGATCATCTCTGCGGTTATTTTTTGCGCTTTAGGGCTCTTTCACACGTTCGTTCAGTTTGTCCGTTTTTTGGACGTCCGTTAACGGACCTCAATGCTTCCCTATGGGTTAGCGTCCGTTAGCGGATGAGCATCCGCTAACGTCCGTTAACATCCGTTTGCGGTAAGCTCCGTTTTTTTGGACGGAAGAAAACCCTATTTTTCTTCCGTCAAAAAAACGGAACGGACGAAAAACGGACGTTAGCGGATGATCCATTACCATCCGATCCGCTAACGTCAGTTTTTCATCAAAATATGTAAAAAAAAAAAAAACTTCTAAAAAAAAAAAAAAACGGATGAAAAAACGGATGAAAAAACTGATGAAAAACGGAACGGAAACTGATGTAAACGGACGGAAAACGGACGAAAAAACGGATCAACTGAAGGGGGAAAAAACTGATCTAAAAAACTAAGGCTGGGTTCACACTACGATTTTCCCGTCCGTCAGCCGCATACGATTTCAGTTTTGAAAACGTACGGGCCCGTACGGGAAAACTCATACATAGACAATGCATTGCAAATCGTATGCACTCAGATGCATCCGGGTGCGTACGATTTGCTGGCAAAACGTTTTTTAACAGTACACAAAACCGTGTTCGACCACGGTTTTGAGTCCGTTTTTGAAACCGTATGGCAAACGCATACGTTTTTTTTTAACATTAAAGTCAATGGAAAACACACATATGTGCGGTTCCATACGTATAAACCGTATGCGTTTTTCGTCTGCGCATGCGCATTTTCAAAACAATAAAATCTTTTTTTATTAAATGACACTAATTCCAAAAACGTATGCATTTTTTTAATCAAAACCTGATGGAACCGTACGCACTTTTTGAAACCGTATACGTTTTATAAACGCATACGTTTACGTACGGTTCAATCAGTTTCAGCCGCATACGTTTTTTCATATAAATCGTATGCGGCTGACGGATGGGAAAATCGTAGTGTGAACCCAGCCTGAACGGACGTGTGAAAGAGCCCTTAAACAAAAATAGAGCGACAATTTTGAAAAAAAAATCAAAATTTGTTTACTTTTTGCTATAATAAATATCACCCAAAAATATATAAAAAAAACTATTTTTTTCCTCAGTTTAGGCCGATAGGTATTCTACTTATTTTTGGTAAAAAAAAAAAAAATTATACACACTATATATATATATATATATATATATATATATATATATATATATATATATATATACACATACACACACACTATATATATATATATATATTATATATATATATATATATATATATATATATATATATATATATATATATATATATATATATATATATATATATATACACACACACACACTATATATATATATATATATATATATATATATATACACACACACACACTATATATATATATATATATATATATATATATAAAGCGTTTATCGGTTGGTTTGCGCTAAATTTATAGCGTTTACAAAATAGGGGATAGTTTTATTGCATTTTTATAAAAAAAAAAATTTTTTTACTACCAATAGCGGCGATCAGCAATTTTTTTTATGACTGCGACATTATGGCGGACACATTGGACACTTGACATCATTTTGGAACTATTGTCATTTTTACAGTAATTAGTGCTATAAAAATGCACTGTTTACTGTGAAAATGACACTGGCAGTGAAGGGGTTAAGTGTGCTCTAATGTGTGTTTTACTATAGGGGCGTGGCTTGGCGTGTGATGTCACTGATCATTCCCTATGACAGGGAACAGACGATCGGCTACAGGCTCACTAGGAAGCACGGGCAGAAGTTTGTTTACACTCCTCTCCCCGTTCTTAAGCTCTGTCACCCGATCACGGGACACCGGTGGTGATAAGAGTCTGTGGGTCCCGCGGGCACGGTCACGGAGCACAGGACCAGGTCGCAAGCGTGCCCCCGGCGGCATGCGACCCACAGCTGGGCTCTTAAAGGGCAACATACCCGTACGTGCTTATGCCCAGCCATGCCACTGTGCCGACGTATATCTGCACAAGGTGGTCCTTAAGCGGTCAAGAGGACCCGTCATGCTTTTATTACAAAGGGATGCTTACATCTGAAAAAGAGGCTTGGCCCTTAAAACGGGATTCCGCCCATGAACTATTTTATTTTTTTGAAGTCAGTAGCTACTAACACTGTAGCTGCTGACTTAATAGGGAAATGTACCTTTCCCTACTCCCTATGCTGATGGCTCCCCCAATGCCAATCCCTCGATCGGTGCAGGTCCCGCGCTGCCATTCACACTAAGGGAAAAAGGCAGTAAAGCCTTATGGCTTCACTGCCCGTTTCCTACTGGGCATGCGCAAGTCTCGCGCCGACTTGTGAATGGGCGGCTGCTCTCTGGGATTACACACATTACCCAGAAAGCAGCGTGCCCCATTCACTAGAAGAGGATGCAGAAGAATACAGACCGCGGTTACGGAAGAGGCAGATTACGGAGTTCCGCATAGCAACAGGTATTTGCGGAGAGTATAAAAAAAATTAAAATACAGAGCAGGAAAGAAGTTACGAGTCTTCGCAGTAACTAGATTCCGTACCGTTTAGGAGCTCATACCGGACTGACTTTAGTACCAACCAACAATTCACCCGTTTAAGGGCAGGAAAAAAATAAAAATAAATAAGGCTCCAATGACCCCGCAGTCCACTTACATCAACTTGTTTTTCAAACTGCTTGATCTTGCGTTTCAGAGATTGTACATAAGTGATGAAGGTCACTGCGTCCGACGTGCTGGCGGTATCCACCGAATGTTGCTCCAGCTCTTGACGGGACTGAAATAAAAAAATTGAAAAAGTTATTAAATAAAAAAAAAAGTAGAGGATACAAGAGAACAAGAAAAATGTTTTTCAATAATGGATACATACCTTGGAAATCTGAGAATGAAATTCGGTCATGTTCTGCCCGAGCATCTGTCCAAACTTGCTGAGGACCTCTTTGTGCCAAGAATCATATTTCAGGTTGACTTTAGATTGGACCTGTCACATGACAATAATACCGAATAGAATGAGAGGACAGCCCGACCGTTATAAAATCATTCCACTTCAATCTTTATTAACATGTAAAAACTTTTACAAGATAAGATATTTATAGATACAGCGTCAGATATTGGTAGAAGACGAAGATGGAGGAGAAAGAGAAGGAAGAAGGAAGAAGAGAAGGAAGAAGGAAGAAGAAGGAGAAGGAAGAAGGAATAAGGAAGAAGAGAGAGAAGGAAGAAGGAATAAGAAAGAAGAAAGAGGAGGAAGGAGGAAGAAAAAAAGGAGGAGAAGGGTGAAGAAAATGAGAAAAATGAGGAGGAAGAGGAGGAGGGGAAGAAAAGGAAAAAGAGAAGGAGAAGGGGAAGAAAAGGAGAAGGAAGAGGAGGGGGGGCCCATTAGAACCCACCTTTCCATAGTCAATGATGATGGGTCCAAACTCCTTCCTGGTCTCAGCGTTGTCAAACGTCCCTCTGGCCTTCCGGATCTGCACCAGCAGCGCCTGCCACTTATTCAGATCTTCTTCCAGACGGTTATAAATGTTTTCGGCTTGCATGTCCCACAAGCACTGGTACTGCAGCCACACCTGATACATACAAATCATCAATTATCCACAACGCAGAAAGACTCAAATATAAAAATAACTAACTTAGAATTGCTCATTTATTTTCTCTGATCGTCACAACAACATTACAGGGCTAGAGGTCGACCGATATTTGGCCATTTTGAAGAAATCGGCAACCAGACGGCATGTTGCCTCGGCGTGTCTTCCGGGTATCGCCGCTCCAGCATTGCGAGTGGTTGGAGCCGCAATGTCGTCACTCCCGCGCATGCATGCTTGAGACTTCTTTCCGGCAAGGTCCGGCATCAGCCGGGCCTTGAGCCGGGAATCCCCTGTGCGCATGAGCCGCTGCAGTCAGTGGCTCATTGCAAGGGGAATATCTCAACAAACCGTAAAGGTTAAGGAGAATTTTTTTTTTACCTACAGGTAAGCCTTATTATAGGCTTACCTGTAGTGAAATGTGATGTGTAATGCCGCGCACACACGATCGGAATTTCCAATGGACTTGTTTCATTGGAAATTTCGATCGTGTGTGGGCCCCATCGGACTTTTTTCCTTTGGCGTTTAAAAATAGAAATGTTTTTTTTTTTTTAATCGAAAAAAAAAGAAAAAAAAGATAGGAAATTCCTAAACTTACGCATGCTCAGAAGCATTGAACTTAATTTTTCTCGGCTCGTCGTAGTGTTTTACGTCACCGCGTTTTGGATGGTCGGAATTTGGTCCGACGGTGTGTATGCAAGACAGTGTGAATGGAATTTCGATGAAAAAGTCTGATCGTGTGTACAGGGTATAAGAGTCTACAACTACTTTAACTACTTTAGCCCCGGACCATTATGGAGGTCAAGGACTGGCCCCTTTTTGCGATTCGGCACTGTGTCGCTTTAACTGACACTGGCGCGGTCGTGCGATGTGGCTCCCAAACAAAATTGATGTCCTTTTTTCCTCATAAATAAAGCTTTTTTTAGTGGTATTTGATCCTCTGCGGTTTATATTTTTTGCGTTATAAACAAAAACAGAGCGACAATTTAGAAAAAAAAAATCGATATTTTTTACTTTTTGCTATAATAAATATCCCCCAAAAATATACATAAAAAAAATATTTTCCTCAGTTGAGGCCGATATGTAGAATACGTATTTTTGGAAAAAAAAAAAAAAAAAAAGTATTGGTTTGCGCAAAAATTATAAATAGGGAATAGTTTTACGGCATTTTTATTAATACATATTTTTTTGTCTACCAATGGCGGCGATCAGCGATTTTTAAAACGTGACTGCGACTCTATGGTGGAAACACAGACACTATTTTGAGACCATTGTCATTTTCACAGTGAACAGTGCTAAAAAATGCACTGGTTACTGTAAAAATTATACTGGCAGTGAAGGGGTTAACCACTAGGGGGCGCTGTAGGGGTTAAGTGTGTCCCAATGTGAGATTCTTATTGTGGGGGCGTGGCTTGGCGTGTGACATCACTGATTGCCGTTCCCTATGACAGGGAACAGACACTCAGTGTCAGTCTCACTAGGAAGCACAGGGAGAGGTTTGTTTACACTTACCTCTCCCTGTTCTACCTCTCTGTGACCCGACTGCGGGACACCGGCAGCGACCGGGTCTGCTGTTCCGACAGGGACGGTCACGAGCGCACTGCAGACGGCTTGTTCGTGACTGTGCCATTTTATCGACGTATATCGAGGAGCGGCGGTCCTCAAACGGTTAATACCCTTGTGTTCCCACATGCTGAACGCTGCAATAAGTCATCATAACTCTGGATGGCCTCACCTTGACATACTGCTCCACCTCGGTCACAATACCCATAATAGCGCTGTATGCTTCATCCAATCCAAACTGGCCGTCTGGCATACGAGTCAGGGCGTTCCTGTAGTACTTTTCTTCTTCTGACAGCTCATAATGGACGCCCACCTGTCCAACACAAAACATCGCCATCAACTTACCAATACTAGAGAACGTTGGAGGAAGAGACTTGGGGAAAGTCTACCAAAACATGGCCTTACCTGATATCTCTGGCTCTGGATTCGGGGGAGGGCCAGAACGTGGGTTTCCCAGTTGAACAATTCCTGGTACAGCTTATATCTGCAATCTTCAATCGGTGGATTCAGATAGATGACCTGATTGGTGATGCGGAGTTCATGGACAATGTTCTGCAAGGAAAGAAACATGACAATGATTGTAGGAAATAAGAGAGGATCCCGAGTGGTGAAATGTATAGACCATGGAACTTCAAACTACGGCCCTCCAGCTGTTGCAGAACTACAAGTCCCATGAGGCATTGTAAATCTGACATTTACAGACATGACTAGGCATTATGGGAATTGTAGTTCCTGAACAACTGGAGGGCCGTAGTTTGAGGACCACTGGGATAGAGGAAAGATTGCATACCTTGATTTTGGGCTCTCCGCCTGGTTTGTGGCTGGCCTGAGGAGCGTCCGTGTCCATGTCCACATCGGCTTTATCATCGAACTGACCCAGGAGGACTTGTGTCCATGATTTCAAACCGGCCTGAAGACGCACCCCCAGGATTCTTTCAATCTACGGAACAAAAAAAAAAAAATGGAGGAATCAGCAGATGACAAATCAAACAACCCACCATGGGCAGCTGTCCAAATCAAAAATACAAATGCAGCCACTGTGCCAACATCAATTGTCGCCACTGTGCCCTGTAAAATGCTCCCCCCTTGCCCAGCATTTACCTTTCTGGGGTCAGCCACCCTCCTTCCACGGTCCCTCGATGTCTTCTCCCACCCTCGATGACGCTTCAGCCAAACCAGAACCAGTGAACCCGATTGGCTGAGACGCCTGCCAGTCTTATCCAAGGAACGGACCCCCGTGCGTCTCCTGGATAATTACTTGGAAGCCGATTAAATCGGAAAGTCTATCAGAGCCGCTGGCTCCGATAGGCACTTCCAAAGCCAACCGGCTGCCGTTATTCAGATGAATAGTGGGCGGCAGCAATAATGCAATGCATGAATCTGTGTATTGTATTCAGGGGGGCCCTCTATAGATGCACCGTCACTTGTCCAAATACAACATGACCCGGGGCTTGTTGGGAGAGAAGTGCCTTATGATGAACGGCGGCTTGGGTGGTATAGAATTCACATTTAAAGTGATTGTAGACTTATTCAACCACGTCCCTACCGTGTGCCGTCATATGACGTCCTGGACTTCAGTGGGGGGATATCTGAATAATGGGGGCAGCTACAGGCATCAAATATCTTTTCAGTCGGTGATTCTACGCACCATAAGAACGATCATAGCAGCGGTTCCGCCACTTGATCGTTCTTACAGGTGGCAGCAGGGGACATCCCCATCCCCCTGACACATGGTGCTTCTCCGGTCTCTCCCGTGCCAACGGAGGACTGGAGAATGAATCGATCCGCTGCCGAATGAAGAGCATAGAGATGGTCACCGGTCATCTGACCGTTGGAGACACGGGAGCAATGTTATGACGTCACGCCCGGGTACCCGGAAGTAAACAAAGCCGCAAATGCGGCTGAAAGCATGAAATCGGTGAATTTTTTATTTCTCATGCTTTCCAGCCTGGAGAGATGCAAGGTCTTATTGATCCCGCCTCTCTCCATAATGAGGACCTGTCACAATAGATTCCTATTACAAGGGATGTTGTTAAGAATAAATTGATCAACACATTTTTTTTTTAAAACGTGTAAAATAAAAGTTTGTAACTAACTCTAAACTGGTAACCTGTAAAAAAAAGAATTTAAAACGTCGCCTATGGAGATTTAAGTACCGAAGTTTGGCGCCATTCCACAAGAGTGTGCGCAATTTTAAAGTGTGACATCCGTTTACTCGGCGTAACAATCATTCACATTATACAAAAAAATTAACTAAATTGGGCTAACTTTACTGGTTTGTTATTTTTAAATACATGAAACCATTTTTCTTTTCCAAAAAAAAATATGTTTAAAAAATGATTGTATTGTGACAGAAAAATAAATAAATAAATGATTGGGCAAATAACGTGCGAGATAAAAATTTGCAATGACCGCCATTTTATTCCCTAGTCTGCTAAAATTATATTCTATAAGGTGAACTTAACTAACAACGGTAGCTCTGAAAGTGCTGTCAGTGACAATCAGAAGTAGAGCGCCCCCCAGTCTCTCCCCCCCCCCCCCGGCAAAAAAATAGAAAAACCAAACCAAGTCACCATACTAACTGCAGCCCCTCACCTCCATATCTAGCTTGTTGACCCAGATGGAAAGGTTGGAATAAGAGTGAAGGTTCAAATCATCCACCGCTTTCTGGACTCTGTTCAGGATCTCGGAGAAGGTTTTGTTGTCGTACAGACAAGTCTCCAGAGACCGAACTTCCAAGTCTATTTTCTCTTCGATGATGAGTAGATCATCCACCTGGGGGACACAAAACATCAATTAGGAAAAATTTTCGTCCAATATTTTCATTGGTGTCCCACTATTGCTTCTGTGCCCCAATGAACATCGAGAGAGAGCGAGAGCAATCGAGTGAGAGAGCAAGCGAGAGAAAGAAAACCCCCCATACCTTTTCTTGGAAGTTGAAGACGGTTTCCGCCAAGCGTTGGACATAAGGATCCAGTTTGTAGGACTCCCAAACCAGAGCGATTCCTTCCGCTATCAGAGCCTGGACCTCCTTCTTTAGACCTGCGACCAGCAAGATGATGGTATTGCGCTCCTCCACTTTCTCACAAGTGCGCTCGTAGGTACGGACGCTCTCAATAAGGGAAATGGCAAACGGGTAGAGCTGATTGGCCTGATGGGCTTTGTTGACGATGGCCAATGGGACGCGGAACCCGAGCCATTTGAGGTTGCGGACCTCTTTGGAGAGGGTTATGATTTCTGGCAGGAAGTTGACCTTCAGCTTGAGCACGTTCCCGGTCCTCCCTCTGGCACGCGTGCTTTCAATGGTGAAGATGCGCCCGGAAACACCGAGATTACGCTGCTGAACCTTCCTCGCCCAGTCATCGAATATTTCCTGGGTGTTGAGTTTCATACGGAAGCTGTCCCCATCTTGTTTCAGTTTCTGTCCTTCCACGTGGTTTTCCCAGCCTTTGCCGAGGACGTCTTCCACTCGCTTCATGTAGGCGGTAAGCTGCCGGTCTATCTGCTTGGCCCAGATGATGGAGCCGGAGACGGGCGGGAGGTCTCGTACGTGGCTCATCTTACACGCTTGGCTTTGTGGATATTGTACTTTGAACTTGTCATGAAGGGATTCGATGTCGTCCTTCACCCGCTGGATGAGCTGCGTTTGGTATTCGCGGATCGCTCCCCTGATGTGAGGTCTAACAAATAGAGCGTTGAAACGGGAGAAGATCCTGAACATCTCGTTGGCGTTCTTGGCCGTGCCGAGTTGATCCCGGAGACGGGCGGTGATTCTGGTCTCCACTCGGTCTATCCTTTCATCGTATCTTTTTAGCGCCGCTTCCCACGCCTCCGTCCCTTCTTTTGAGACATCCAAGCCATCAACTTCCTTTACATTCTCATAGGCAAGGTTGACCTCCTCAATGGCGTTGGCATCTGCGGCATCAAATAAGACTTCTGCCACCTTCAAGTCTTGGGGTTCAGGTACGTCGCCCTGGTTCTGCTGAGCCACCGCTGTGACCTGGAAGAATACCAAAAGGGAAATAGAAGTAAATTTGCACAAAAGCCAAAGTTTAAAAAAAACGCAACTTTCAATAAAACCTTTAACCACGATTGTGTTTTCCCTTGAGTGGATACCAATTTTGTCTTCACCATTGATCGTCGCTTTTGAGTAAGCAGACCTTCCGATTCTACCTTCAAATCTGAGTCTGTGCGTACAGACCCACGGTGAGGTTCCAGTCCAGGACTACAGCCCATCTGGATACCCTGTGTGGAGTCTATCATCGGGCCTTCGTTCAGCTGAGCAGATTTGAGTGGGGTCCTTTCATGCGCTCATGATCTGTTGTCGCTGACAAGCAGATCCATGCTATCCGGTAAGAGTATTCCATCTACTCTTGTGTTATCGTGCAGAGTGTCCCCTTCATGACGATGATATGGTAATTTACTCACTACTGATGGAATTGTGTTTTTGATGCTTCTATTATTAAAGTGGATGTAAAAAACCCAAAAAAATATATATATTTTTTTGATGTCACAATGTAGAGTATAAGATTTCCTATAATCTGTGCCCAGTCTTGCCACACTAATCCAGCGCTGAGTAATCCTCTTTTAAAGTTCAGTGCAAATTAACAGAATTCCAGATAAAAACTTGCCAAATTATAAAGTACGTTTCTCTGTTTTTGCTTTGAGTGACAGGTTATTTACATATCTAGCTTGGACATGTTTATCATATGTTATGCTTTGTTTATCATAACATGAGGTGATCCACAGTTCATTGTATATTACCAGGATGTGTTATGTGGGGGAGGGGTGGATTTCTCACTTTTTATACCTCATGTTATGATAAACATAACATATGATAAACATGTCCATGCTAGATATGTAAATAACCAGTCACTCAAAGCAAGAAGAGAGAAAACTGACTTTATTTAGGCAGGTTTTTATCTGGAAGGCTGTTCATTTTACTGAACAATGAAAGAGGATTTCTCAGATCTGGATTAACCGTGTGGCAAGACTGGGCACAGATGATAGGAAATCTTATACTCTACATTGTGACATATCCAATTTAATCTATGGACTCTCATTTACACATCACTGTGGTTTAATTACATTAACCAGAGTTCTTTTCACTTATTTCACTTTAAGTGTTTTTTTACAGCGTTACTTATTTTTTCACTATTTTCATCCAATTCTTGTCATAGCTGCTCACTTTTTTAATTTTAGATTAGCACAGTTTTTTTCCATACTGCAGAGAGACTATAAACTGACCCCGTACCTGGAGGTGCTACAAGAACCCAAAGACAGACAGACAATGAGCTGTACAGACTGAGCGCCCACAGCCTGGAAATACAGACATGCCCAGGGAGAGGAGACTGTGCCAGCAATGTGACCAGGGGGTCCCGGAGGATGAGGAACACTTCCTGTTACATTGCCCCAAGTACTCATCAGTGAGGGACACTCACTTCCAGAGACTCTCCGCTCTCATCCCGGACTTCAATTCTACAGAAGAGAAGAGGAAACTACAATTTCTACTGGGAATAGAGGAGCCAACGGTAAAGAGAGCTGCCCAATATGTGACAGCGTGTCACCGACTGAGAGGGACATGAGACACTGAGGACTTAGTCCTTTCACAGACTTATGTCCATTCTTTGTTATATTACCCACCTTCCCTTTTCTTATACAAACTCAACTGCTTTGGCAATGCCAACATGTATTTGGTCCTGCCAATAAAGTTTTTCTGAATTTGAATGAGAATTTCCACATTTTATCTAAAAACGTGGAAAGCCTCAGAGTTTGCAGTGAAAAGTCCAACCAATTAGTCGTATATTTTATCTATGACCCGTATTCCATCGTTCATCCTCTCCATGCCGGCACTCACCTGAGGTCGCAGGACCCGCACAATGACGGCTCTCAGCTGTTCATGCTGCCGCCGAAACTTCCTCATCTGGTCCAGGCGGGACTGGAGCTTCCTGTGAGCGGGATTGATCCTCCAAACCATCTTCAAATTCTCCTCACGTTTTCTTTTAACGATATCCCTCAGAAGAACCTGAAGCTTTTCGTACTCGTCGTCCCAGGTTTGGAAAACCTCAAAGCAGGCGACCATGACCTAAAACAGAAGTAATGTTTTTATTAATAACCAATCCCTCGACACCCTATCGTGATGAAACACGTAGGGTGGAGCCTGCAACGTCATTACTTTTTTCCTCTCAGGCGGTGGATAGGCAAACATGGGAAGTGAAGTGTAGCTGATGAAGACACCGTGGCCTTGTATATTTTATCGCCCTCTATTGACTGCTACTCTAAGTGCGATTCTTTTGCTTTATTACATTCACTTTTAATTAACATACTGCACTATTGAATTTTTTTCCGTTTTAGTGTTTCCGAACACTATGAACCTTTAGCTGCTGGTTACGATTTGGGCGAGACCGATTTTCCTATGCCGAAACTACTGTGCAGTAGTCATCGCTATCTGGTAAGCAGACCATGGCCGGGATAGCGGACGTGTTCCTCCAGCTCTCTTGGAGTGTGATCCGATTAACCCAGCCACACACCGCGACTGAGTGGCTTGACGAGATCCTGGCACCTCTGAATGCCTTCTAAAGCCTCTAGGACTCAGAAGAGAAGTAGGTGGATAAGATAACACCCCCCCCCTCCCCGTGTGCTTCGGTGGAAACCTCCCCAACCTCCTGCTCACCTTTGCAATATGGCCTTGCAGACTGACAACGAGAAGGACTCTGCCCCGGGGCCTCCAAGCTTACCGGAGGTTATGGCAGCTTTTACCTCCTGCCAAACTGCCCTCACATCCAAGATCGAGGAGTTGCAGTTGGATGCAAGTCTAATTGGTCAGGATCTGGACAAGATCTGATCTCGTGTGGCTGAAACCGAGCGGCGAGTCGGGGACGTGGAGGACAATGTGTTTGACCATGCGGCCTCTATCCGTGCCTTGCAAACTAAAGTACGGGCGCTGGAGTATAGGGCAGAGGACGCAGAAAACAGAAGCAGACGGAATAATCTGAGGATCATGGGCCGCCCGGAGGGGGTTGCTTACCCAAAACCTCCTGCACTCCCTGCTACGGGCTCTCCCCATACTTCACTGTTGAGCGGGCCCATCTTGTTCCACGCAGGCCCGGGCCGAAGGGAGCACCACCCCGTACGTTCATCTTGCGGCTTCTTAACGTGACTGAGATTAGCTTAAGGCTGCCCGGGCAGATGGGGAACTACCGTACCGCAATGGCAAGCTCCTTATGTTTCCAGATTACACAATGGTAAGCAAACCATTTCACTCACCTGGGTGTGGAATTGCACGTCAGCTCTCTCCTGCAGTTTTCCCTTTTACTGCATCTACACGGATAGGTGCCATTTCTTTGGCAATTTATGGACTGGAATCCTAATGGGACTTTTTATTTTTTCCCCACTTGCAAAATATTCTTTCACATGATTTGTTTTTTCTAATATTTTTACTAGCCTTGGAACCTTAAAAGGGACTCTGCCTTAGTTTTCACTTTTAAGCAATATATTTTTTCACATGATATTTTGCTAAATATTTCTTTATTTTGAAACCATGACCTAAAACAGAAGTAAAGTGTCATGGATGGGGTGAAGCGTCGGGATTGGAACTTCAGCTGCTGTGTTGCAATAGAGCAGCCGTTTGTTGCAATTTGAACATTGAGGGGTACACTTTGAGCTAAAAAAAAAACCTACCTTCTCAAACTCCTCATAAGCCACATGCATAAGTTTCCTGGTGCCCAGAACCTTCAGCAGCTGAGAACTGAGGTCTCGGGAGATGGCTTCCACCAGCCGCAGGGCCCTTTGAATGGGATACTTGGTGTTGCGGATTTTTCGGAGGTGGGTGAAGATGGCAACCAGAGCCTGACGTATTTTGTCCAGTTCGGTGGCTGACAACAGGTCATTCAAAGGGAAGTCCTTCATGAGAGGGTTATAGTCATTTACCGTTTCCAAGGCTTGCTTGAGACCTGCCCAACAAGGCGACAAAAGTCTACATTAACATTAAGTCTACATCAACAGCTGGAGGTCCGCTAATTGCATATCCCTGATAGAGACAACTCTATCTCTATCTATATATATCCTCTCTCTCGTTACTTTGAATTTGCTGCTGTGCATGACCGAGCCTGTGGACCAGATGTGCACCGGGTGCCCGCGATCTTGACACGGAGCTGCAGAACAGGGAGATGCCGTTTTACACGAGGCATTTCCCTGTTCTGCCTAGTAACAGGACACTGATCTACTGTTCCCTGTCACCGGGAGCAGTGATCATGTGTGTCACTCGTAGCCACGCCCCACTCAGTTAGACTCACTCCCTAGGACACACTTAACCCCTTGATCGCCCCCTAGTGTTTAACCCCTTCCCTGCCAGTGTCATTTACACAGTAATTAGTGCATTTTTATAGCACTGATCGCTGTATAAATGTGAATGGTCCCAAAATAGCATCAAAAGTGTCCAATGTGTGCCATAATGTCGCAGTCACAATAAAAAAAAAAAAAAATGCAGACCATTACTAATAAAAAATTCAAAACAATCCCCTATTTTGTAGACGCTATAACTTTCGTGCAAACCAAACGCTTATTGCTTTTTTTTTTACCAAAAATATGTAGAATACGTATCAGTCTAAATAAAAAAAAAAAAGCTTCTATATTTTTGGGGGATATTATAGCTAAAAGTAAAAAAAAAATTAGATTTTTTTTAAAATTGTCGCCCCTTTTTTGTTTATAGCGCAAAAAATAAAAACCACAGAGGAGATCAAATATCAAACGAAAGCTCTATTTGTGGGGAAAAAAAAATAAAAAATTGTAAATTTTGTTTGGTAGCCACATCGCACGACCGCGCAATTGTCAGTTAAAGTGATTTGCAAAAAGTGGCCTGGTCTTTTAGCTACAAAATGGCCCGGGGGTGAAGTAGTCAAGAAAAAAAAATGCCATAAAAATAACCCCCATTTTGTAAATGCTATAACTTTTGCGCAAACCGATCAATAAACGCTTATTGCAATTTTATTACCAAAAATATGAAGAATACGTATTGGCCTGAACCAGTTCCCGGTTCCATTGCTTACCGGTGTCTGTGTCAAAGCTGACCGTCGCATGGAATCGCTTGCCGTGCTTCAAGATGTCCAACGTCAGAAGAACCTCGGGGCTCTCGCGCTTTTCCTGGATGCGGTAGAGCGCTCTCTCCAGGTTTAGCCAGAAACTGATCTCCTGCAGGGCTGTGCCAGATGCAGGATCGCGGTCTAGTTTTGTTACCTAAAAAATAAAATAAAAAAGAATTTGGGTTTAGTTACTGAAAAAAAAGAAGAACGTTATTTCAAAAACGGGTCGGCCCACCCAAAAAGAATATAAAAAAAATAATCAGTGACTAAATGGAAAGCACGTCGGTTTAAATCCCGGACTACCAACTGTGTGGAGTTTTCCGAGATGAAGAGGATTGGGATTTTTTAGTTGCAGAGTAAGTTACAATAACAAATATAACTAGAAAAGCTACAATTTCTGTGGAAATTGTGTGAAGTGTTCTACAACTGGAGTGGCTTGAGTAACTGTTGAAACTAAATCTGTAAATTCTAAAAAAAAAAAAAAAAAAAAAACAAACACTTATCACACACACGCTGAAAAGATACCAAGCTGAAAAGATACCAAGCTGAAAAGATACCAAGCTGAAAAGATACCCCGTAGCCGGATAGCTGAATATTTTGTGAACATTTTAAAGTTTATTTGGCGTCTGTAGGTGAAAGTATTGAGGAGCTGAAACTATTGGAAGCGGAAGATGATTTGAAGCATGCTCTCATTAACGTAATTTTTTTTAACAAAGTGTTAAAAAGCTCCATTTCAATGGATGGCGTGAGTTGCAAACAAATGGTCATATTGTGAAAACGATCAGGACTATGGCTTAGCTGTGGACATGTGTAGTGGCAGCAGGGATAGCCGATTTGTGTAGGTGGGCTTGAAAATGAGGGAGTGGTGGCAGTTTAGAAATCATGTCCTGATTTTTCAGATTTGGTCAGCTCAGGCTCTAGTTTCACTATTCATTCCTATGGGACCAATTCCACCGCAAAAAAGAAGATATTTTGCGAACCATTTGGCGAAATGTTCCACAAAGTAATAGCACACCAATCGGGAACAATCCACACGTTTTGGTACATTACTATGTAGTGTAAAAGCTGTGGGAGGAGTTAGTGTGGTAAATCTGGCTAAAATAATAATAATGATAATAATAATAATAAATATATGTGAGATAACAGCAAGTGGTCTTGCTATGCAAGAACTAGGGTTGTCCAGATACCGATATTAGTATCGGTACCGATACCAAGTATTTGCAGGAGTACTTGTACTCGCTCAAATGCTCCCGATGCCTAAATAGAATACTTTTTTTGTATTTATCAACATGTTCTGTGAAAATTCTTTGAGTTTTTTACCACTGCGTGACAAGCAAATAAAATTTTTTTATTCATTTTTACTCTTTTATAAATGTCTTGAGTTAGAGTTCTTCATAATTCTAAAGAAAATATCTTTAGTCTGTATTGTGGTTTGAAAACGGTCACATGACATTTAAAAAAAGTATCGGTATTGGCGAGTACATGAAAAAAAGTATCGGTACTTGTACTCGGTCCTAAAAAAAGTGGTATCGGGACAACCCTAGCAAGAACACTTAATGAATAAAAGATTTTTGAAAGGCAAAAAAATAAATAAAACATGACAATTAGCAGGTACAGCTTAATACAGTTTTATCGAAACAGCACTACAAGATGAACTTCCAACATGTTTCGCCCATATGTCGGGCTTCTTCAGGGGGGTGCTGTCTGATTAAGAGGTACAAAAGCCTTCTAACAAGAAAACAGAACCCTATACATAAATTAAAGCGGTGTTCAGACAAAAAAAAAAAAAAAAAAAAAAAAAGCATGTTTCTCCCCCATGGAAAACGTGCGGGTCCTAAGTTTTTAGGCGAGACTGCGGCTTCGGCCTAGTCCGCCACGATCCTGGGAAAAGGCTGCAGACTAACCCGAAGCCTCGCCTAAAAAATAAAAAAAAAAACCTGCCCGCCGTTCGCTGCGATCCTGGGAAAAGGCTGCAAACGGTGTCTGGCCTTGCGCCCTTTTCCCAGGATTGCAGCAGGCAGGATTTTTCTTAGGCGAGGCCCCATCTTCAGCCGGCCGTGATCCTGGGAAAAGGCTGCAAGCTGCCTTGGGGCCTTTTCGCAGGATCGCAGCCAGCAGGATTTTTTAGGCAATATATATCTATCTATCTATATCTTTTATACATTATATGCCATGGATCACTCGCTGGAATCTCACCTTCTGAATCTCACGAATCCAGCGGTTGACCCCGGATTGCAGCTGATTGAGGTACGTCGGGTCTTCTACTTTGTCTCCGAAATCGGTAACTTTGGGTTTCTCTCCTCTCTCGTAACACTGCTTGGCTACATTGGTGATGATGGGATGGATGAGAAGACTGATTTCTGGGATCTCAATGTTCTGTTGCAAGTGCAGGAGACCCATTTCCAGCTCCGCGATCTTCTTCTCAACCGAAGGCGCCATTTTGTCTCCATCTCTGTAAAAAAAAAAAAAAAAAATATGAAGAGATAGAAGTCTGGAGTAATGAGGATCACTGAATGCGGAGGAGGTGAGAGATGAATTGATCCCACCGAGTCTTCAAGGGGATACATTGCTTTCTGGAGAGAAACCTGACCCGCTTGAGGGAGGAGAGGGAGAAAAGGAGAGGGAGGGACAGGAGAGGGAGAGGGAGGGACAGGAGATGGAGAGGAGAGGAGAGGAGAGGAGAGGGACAGGAGATGGAGAGGAGAGGAGAGGGGAGGGACAGGAGATGGAGAGGAGAGGAGAGGAGAGGAGAGGGGAGGGACAGGAGATGGAGAGGAGAGGAGAGGAGAGGAGAGGGGAGGGACAGGAGATGGAGAGGAGAGGAGAGGAGAGGAGAGGGGAGGGACAGGAGATGAGAGGAGAGGAGAGGAGAGGAGAGGAGAGGAGAGGAGAGGAGAGGAGAGGGGAGGGACAGGAGATGGAGAGGAGAGGAGAGGAGAGGAGAGGGGAGGGACAGGAGATGGAGAGGAGAGGAGAGGAGAGGAGAGGAGAGGGGAGGGACAGGAGATGGAGAGGAGAGGAGAGGAGAGGAGAGGGGAGGGACAGGAGATGGAGAGGAGAGGAGAGGAGAGGGGAGGGACAGGAGATGGAGAGGAGAGGAGAGGAGAGGAGAGGGGAGGGACAGGAGATGGAGAGGAGAGGAGAGGAGAGGGAGGAGAGGAGAGGAGAGGGGAGGGACAGGAGATGGAGAGGAGAGGAGAGGAGAGGGGAGGGACAGGAGATGGAGAGGAGAGGAGAGGAGATGGAGAGGGGAGGGACAGGAGAGGAGAGGGGAGGGACAGGAGATGGAGGAGAGGAGAGGAGAGGGGAGGGACAGGAGATGGAGAGGAGAGGAGAGGGGAGGGACAGGAGATGGAGAGGAGGGAGAGGAGAGGGGAGGGACAGGAGATGGAGAGGAGAGGAGAGGAGAGGAGAGGGGAGGGACAGGAGATGGAGAGGAGAGGAGAGGAGAGGAGAGGAGAGGAGAGGAGAGGAGAGGAGAGGAGAGGGGAGGGACAGGAGATGGAGAGGAGAGGAGAGGAGGGACAGGAGATGGAGAGGGGAGGGACAGGAGATGGAGAGGAGAGGAGAGGGGAGGGAAGGGACAGGAGATGGAGAGGAGAGGAGAGGGGAGGGACAGGAGATGGAGAGGAGAGGAGAGGAGAGGGGAGGGACAGGAGATGGAGAGGAGAGGAGAGGAGAGGGGAGGGACAGGAGATGGAGAGGAGAGGAGAGGAGAGGGGAGGGACAGGAGATGGAGAGGAGAGGGAGGAGAGGGAGGGACAGGAGATGGAGAGGAGAGGAGAGGAGAGGAGAGGAGAGGAGAGGAGAGGAGAGGAGAGGGGAGGGACAGGAGATGGAGAGGAGAGGAGAGGGGAGGGACAGGAGATGGAGAGGAGAGGAGAGGGGAGGGACAGGAGATGGAGAGGAGAGGAGAGGGGAGGGACAGGAGATGGAGAGGAGAGGAGAGGAGAGGGGAGGGACAGGAGATGGAGAGGAGAGGGGAGGGACAGGAGATGGAGAGGGAGAGGAGAGGAGAGGAGAGGGGAGGGACAGGAGATGGAGAGGAGAGGAGAGGAGAGGAGAGGGGAGGGACAGGAGATGGAGAGGAGAGGAGAGGAGAGGGGAGGGACAGGAGATGGAGAGGAGAGGAGAGGAGAGGGGAGGGACAGGAGATGGAGAGGAGAGGAGAGGAGAGGGGAGGGACAGGAGATGGAGAGGAGAGGAGAGGAGAGGGGAGGGACAGGAGATGGAGAGGAGAGGAGAGGAGAGGGGAGGGACAGGAGATGGAGAGGAGAGGAGAGGAGAGGGGAGGGACAGGAGATGGAGAGGAGAGGAGAGGAGAGGGGAGGGACAGGAGATGGAGAGGAGAGGAGAGGAGAGGAGAGGGAGAGGAGAGGAGAGGGGAGGAGAGGAGATGGAGAGGAGAGGAGAGGAGAGGAGAGGAGAGGGGAGGGACAGGAGATGGAGAGGAGAGGAGAGGAGAGGGGAGGGACAGGAGATGGAGAGGAGAGGAGAGGAGAGGGGAGGGACAGGAGATGGAGAGGAGAGGAGAGGAGAGGGACAGGAGATGGAGAGGAGAGGAGAGGGACAGGAGAGGGGAGGGACAGGAGATGGAGAGGAGAGGAGAGGAGAGGAGAGGGGAGGGACAGGAGATGGAGAGGAGAGGAGAGGAGAGGGGAGGGACAGGAGATGGAGAGGAGAGGAGAGGAGAGGGGAGGGACAGGAGATGGAGAGGAGAGGAGAGGAGAGGGGAGGGACAGGAGATGGAGAGGAGAGGAGAGGAGAGGGGAGGGACAGGAGATGGAGAGGAGAGGAGAGGAGAGGGGAGGGACAGGAGATGGAGAGGAGAGGAGAGGAGAGGGGAGGGACAGGAGATGGAGAGGAGAGGAGAGAGGGGAGGGACAGGAGATGGAGAGGAGAGGAGAGGAGAGGGGAGGGACAGGAGATGGAGAGGAGAGGAGAGGAGAGGGGAGGGACAGGAGATGGAGAGGAGAGGAGAGGAGAGGGGAGGGACAGGAGATGGAGAGGAGAGGAGAGGAGAGGAGAGGAGAGAGGAGAGGAGAGGAGAGGAGAGGGAGAGGGAGATGGAGAGGAGAGGAGAGGGAGGGGAGGGACAGGAGATGGAGAGGAGAGGAGAGGAGAGGAGGAGAGGAGAGGGGAGAGGAGAGGAGAGGAGAGGGGAGGGACAGGAGATGGAGAGGAGAGGAGAGGAGAGGGGAGGGACAGGAGATGGAGAGGAGAGGAGAGGAGAGGGGAGGGACAGGAGATGGAGAGGAGAGGAGAGGAGAGGGGAGGGACAGGAGATGGAGAGGAGAGGAGAGGAGAGGGGAGGGACAGGAGATGGAGAGGAGAGGAGAGGAGAGGGGAGGGACAGGAGATGGAGAGGAGAGGAGAGGAGAGGAGAGGGAGGAGAGGGACAGGAGATGGAGAGGAGAGGAGAGGAGAGGGGAGGGACAGGAGATGGAGAGGAGAGGAGAGAGGAGAGGGGAGGGACAGGAGATGGAGAGGAGAGGAGAGGAGATGGAGAGAGAGGAGAGGGGAGGGACAGGAGATGGAGAGGAGAGGAGAGGGGAGGGACAGGAGATGGAGAGGAGAGGAGAGGAGAGGGGAGGGACAGGAGATGGAGAGGAGAGGAGAGGAGAGGAGAGGAGAGGGGAGGGGCAGGAGATGGAGAGGAGAGGAGAGGAGAGGGGAGGGACAGGAGATGGAGAGGAGAGGAGAGGAGAGGGGAGGGACAGGAGATGGAGAGGAGAGGAGAGGGGAGGGACAGGAGATGGAGAGGAGAGGAGAGGAGAGGGGAGGGACAGGAGATGGAGAGGAGAGGAGAGGAGAGGGGAGGGACAGGAGATGGAGAGGAGATGGAGAGGAGAGGGGAGGGACAGGAGATGGAGAGGAGATGGAGAGGAGAGGAGAGGAGAGGGGAGGGACAGGAGATGGAGAGGAGAGGAGAGGAGAGGGGAGGGACAGGAGATGGAGAGGAGAGGAGAGGAGAGGGGAGGGACAGGAGATGGAGAGGAGAGGAGAGGAGAGGGGAGGGACAGGAGATGGAGAGGAGAGGGGAGGGACAGGAGATGGAGAGGAGAGGGGAGGGACAGGAGATGGAGAGGAGAGGAGAGGAGAGGGGAGGGACAGGAGATGGAGAGGAGAGGGACAGGAGATGGAGAGGAGAGGAGAGGAGAGGAGAGGGGATGGAGAGGAGAGGAGAGGGGATGGAGAGGAGAGGAGAGGGGATGGAGAGGAGAGGAGAGGGGATGGAGAGGAGAGGAGAGGGGATGGAGAGGAGAGGAGAGGGGATGGAGAGGAGAGGAGAGGAGAGGAGAGGAGAGGAGAGGGGAGGGACAGGAGATGGAGAGGAGAGGGGAGGGACAGGAGATGGAGAGGAGAGGGGAGGGACAGGAGATGGAGAGGAGAGGGGAGGGACAGGAGATGGAGAGGAGAGGGGAGGGACCGGAGATGGAGAGGCGAGGGGAGGGACAGGAGATGGAGAGGAGAGGGGAGGGGAGGGACAGGAGATGGAGAGGAGAGGAGAGGGGAGGGACAGGAGATGGAGAGGAGAGGAGAGGGGAGGGACAGGAGATGGAGAGGAGAGGGGAGGGGAGGGACAGGAGATGGAGAGGAGAGGGGAGGGGAGGGACAGGAGATGGAGAGGAGAGGGGAGGGACAGGAGATGGAGAGGAGAGGAGAGGAGAGGGGAGGGACAGGAGATGGAGAGGAGAGGGGAGGGACAGGAGATGGAGAGGAGAGGAGAGGGGAGGGACAGGAGATGGAGAGGAGAGGAGAGGGGAGGGACAGGAGATGGAGAGGAGAGGAGAGGGGAGGGACAGGAGATGGAGAGGAGAGGAGAGGAGAGGAGAGGAGAGGAGAGGAGAGGGACAGGAGATGGAGAGGACAGGAGATGGAGAGGAGAGGGGAGGGACAGGAGATGGAGAGGAGAGGAGAGGAGAGGAGAGAGGGGAGGGACAGGAGATGGAGAGGAGAGGGGAGGGACAGGAGATGGAGAGGAGAGGAGAGGGGAGGGACAGGAGATGGAGAGGAGAGGAGAGGGGAGGGAGAGGAGATGGAGAGGAGAGGAGAGGGGGGAGGAGAGGAGAGGAGAGGGGAGGGACAGGAGATGGAGAGGAGAGGAGAGGAGAGGGGAGGGACAGGAGATGGAGAGGAGAGGGGAGGGACAGGAGATGGAGAGGAGAGGAGAGGAGAGGAGAGGAGAGGGGAGGGACAGGAGATGGAGAGGAGAGGAGAGGGGAGGGACAGGAGATGGAGAGGAGAGGAGAGGGGAGGGACAGGAGATGGAGAGGAGAGGAGAGGGGAGGAGATGGAGAGGAGAGGAGAGGGGAGGAGAGGAGAGGAGAGGAGAGGGACTCTCCATGGAGGAGAGGAGAGGAGAGGGGAGGGACAGGAGATGGAGAGGAGAGGAGAGGAGAGGGGAGGGACAGGAGATGGAGAGGAGAGGGGAGGGACAGGAGATGGAGAGGAGAGGAGAGGAGAGGGGAGGGACAGGAGATGGAGAGGAGATGGAGAGGAGAGGAGAGGAGAGGAGAGGGACAGGAGATGGAGAGGGAGAGGGAGAGGGACAGGAGATGGAGAGGAGAGGAGAGGAGAGGGACAGGAGATGGAGAGGAGAGGAGAGGAGAGGAGAGGGACAGGAGATGGAGAGGAGAGGAGAGGAGAGGGGAGGGACAGGAGATGGAGAGGAGAGGAGAGGGACAGGAGATGGAGAGGAGAGGAGAGGGACAGGAGATGGAGAGGAGATGGAGAGGAGAGGGGAGGGACAGGAGATGGAGAGGAGGGACAGGAGATGGAGAGGAGAGGAGATGGAGAGGAGAGGAGATGGAGAGGAGAGGAGAGGGAGGGACAGGAGATGGAGAGGAGAGGAGATGGAGAGGAGAGGAGAGGGAGGGACAGGAGATGGAGAGGAGAGGAGATGGAGAGGAGAGGAGAGGGAGGGACAGGAGATGGAGAGGAGATGGAGAGGAAAGGAGAGGGAGGGACAGGAGATGGAGAGGAGAGGGGAGGGACAGGAGATGGAGAGGGGAGGGACAGGAGAGGGGAGGGACAGGAGATGGAGAGGAGAGGAGAGGAGAGGGGAGGGACAGGAGATGGAGAGGAGAGGAGAGGGGAGGGACAGGAGATGGAGAGGAGAGGGGAGGGACAGGAGATGGAGAGGGGAGGGACAGGAGATGGAGAGGAGAGGGGAGGGGAGGGGAGGGACAGGAGATGGAGAGGAGAGGAGAGGGGAGGGACAGGAGATGGAGAGGAGAGGGGAGGAGAGGGACAGGAGATGGAGAGGAGAGGGGAGGAGAGGGACAGGAGATGGAGAGGAGAGGGGAGGGACAGGAAATGGAGAGGAGAGGGGAGGGGAGGGACAGGAGATGGAGAGGAGAGGGGAGGGACAGGAGATGGAGAGGAGAGGGGAGGGACAGGAGATGGAGAGGAGAGGGGAGGGACAGGAGATGGAGAGGAGAGGGGAGGGACAGGAGATGGAGAGGAGAGGGGAGGGACAGGAGATGGAGAGGAGAGGGGAGGGACAGGAGATGGAGAGGAGAGGGGAGGGACAGGAGATGGAGAGGAGAGGGGAGGGACAGGAGATGGAGAGGAGAGGGGAGGGACAGGAGATGGAGAGGAGAGGGGAGGGACAGGAGATGGAGAGGAGAGGGGAGGGACAGGAGATGGAGAGGAGAGGGGAGGGACAGGAGAGGAGAGGAGAGGGCTTTTCTCATTTTACTCATTTTACTTACATGCAAGCCTATAATAAGGCTTACCAGTAGGTATAAAGAATATCTCCTAAACCTGTACGGTTTAGGAGATATTCCCCTCGCAATGCGCCGCTGTTTGCAGCGGCGCATGCGCACGGGGGAATCCACGGCGAAAAGACCGGCATCCGCCAGACCCTGCCAATTTGAAATCTCCCGCGCGGGAGTGACGTCATCGCCAATCCAGCCAATCACAATGCTGGAGCGGCGATAACCAGAAGACACACAAGATGAGTCAAGATGACATCTCGCTCGGCGTGGACCAGGTAAGTTATATTTTCCTCGGTCAGAGGTAAGTATTTTATAATGAGCTAATATGCGGTGCATACTAGCTTATTATGTCTTCCCTTGCAGGTTCTAAATTGCCTTGCAGCTTCTAAAAAAATAAAATAAAAAATAAAAATAAAGTATATGCGGTTTACAACCGCTTTAAATTTGCATCGGCCACGCTTGCCGGTATCGCACAGAGACACAGGCTTTGCGGCCTTCTGCAGGCCTATTCTTCCTTCCCCAGGTCAATAATTCTAGTCGCAATTGCGACCTGGCGCCTGGATTTAGATGAAACCTGCGTGACAAGGTTCTGAAACAGCCACTTGTAGTCTCCATCAGTAGCCCATGTGTCTGCACAATTGTGAGACGGGGACACGTTCTGGAGGTGTACGGACTTACTGAATTAGAAGAAAGTGCAACACAAAAGTGCAAAGTGACTACAAGATACATTGTGACTGCTGCCCTGATCAATGACATTCTGAACCTGGGGTTCTCTGTCCTCATCTACCCCCCAACAGGCCATGTTTTCAGGTTTTCCTTGATTTGCACAAGTACTTTAAAATGACTTGATATTTTATCCAAGAGAAATTCCATCCTTGTAGGGGGTACATGATGACCGGGATGAGAACCTCCGATCTAAGTGCCCACCAATCATCTCACGGGTACAATTACCTGTCGGCTTTCCCTGATTCTCGGATGTAAGACTTGAAGAAAGGGGCGACGGCGTTGCTGATGAAGGAGTGTAACGTCTCGTACGGAGAATCCTCGCTGAGCGTCAGCACCCGCAGCTGAGACGAGATCGGCTTGTCGGCATCAATAACGGGCGTGCGTTTAATGAACGCCAAACTGCAACAGAGCAAAGACAGCAGAGAAGGTGACATTTATTTACAGCAAGTCTGAGAGAGAAACGCGTTTTACCACATCAGATGAAAGAGGAACTTTATTATTAAAAATCAAAAAGTAGCTACAGATAAAAATCTACAAACATTGTAGTTGCCGACTTTAACCACTTAAAGACTGCCTCCTGCACATAGGCAGCATGGCACAGCTGGGTACAGGCACGTCCTCTTTAAGTGCCCAGCCGTGGGTCGCTGGCGCGTGCCCGCGACCCGATCCGAAGCTCCGTGACCGTGGACCCGATCGTCGCCGGTGTCCCGCGATCGGTCCCCGGAGCTGAAGAACGGGGAGAGGCGAGTGTAAACACGGCTTCCCCATTCTTCACAGTGGCAGTGTTAGCGATCGTCTGTTCCCTGATATAGGGAAAGACGATCAATGACATCACAAGTCCAGCCCCGCCCCTCTACAGTTAAAAAAACACATGTGGAATGACAATTGTCCCAAAAATGTGTCAAAATGGTCCGATGTGTCCACCGTAATGTCCCAGTCACGAAAAAATAATAACGCTGATCCCCGCCTTTAGTAGTAAAAAAAAAAAAATTTAAGCGGGTGGTCCACTAAAAAAAAAAATATTAAAAGCCAGCAGCTACAAATACTGCCACTTACCTGTCCTGGAGTCCAGCGGCGTCCGCAGCAGAGGATGAGCGATCGCTCGTCTCTCTGCTGCTCCCTCCTCCATCCACGGTGAGGGAACCAGGAAGTGAAGAGCTTCGGCTTCACTGCCCGGTTCCCTACGGCGCATGCGCGAGTCGCGCTGCGCCCGCCGATTGGCTCCCGCTGTGTGCTGGGAGCCGAGAGTTCCCAGCACACAACGGGAAAAACTCGTCTTTTGCCCGAGACTGCGGGCCGGAAGTGGGTGCAAATACCTGTCTTTAGACAGGTATCTGCACCCCCCTCCCCCCTGAAAGGTGTCAAATGTGACACTGAATAGGGGGGAGGGTTTCGATCAGCAGAACTTCACTTTAGGGTGGAGATCCGCTTTATCCCTTATTTTGTAAACGCTATACATTTTGCACTTACCAAACCGATAAACACTTATTGCAATTTTTTTTACCAAAAATAGAAAGAATACGTATCACCCTAAACTGAGGGAAAAAAATTTTTTTTATATATTTTTGGGGATATTTATTATAGAAAAAAAGAAAAAATATTGAATTTTTCTCAAAATTGTCGCTCTATTTTTGTTTATAGCGCAAAAAATAAAAACTGTAGAGGTGATCAAATACCACCAAAAGAAAGCTCCATTTGTGAAAAAAAAAAAAAGGACGCCACTTTTGTTTGGGAGCCGCGTCGCACGACAATTGTGCAATTGTCAGTTAAAGCGACGCAGTGCCAAATCGCAAAAACTGGCCAGGTCCTTAACCAATGGCCCGGGTCTTAAGTGGTTAAAGCAGGTTAACCCCTTCAATACCGGGCACTATAAACATACATTTATGTTACCCGACCGCACAGTTGTCATTCAAAATGCAACAGCGATGAAAGGTGAAAATTGGCCTGGGCAGGAAGGTGGAGGGATGAGATTCTAGAAGAGGAAATGTTGGGGATTACCTGTTGGATTTCAGTCCGTAGTGAATATCAATACTGACGTTGTATGAGATGAATTCTCTCTCCTCCTCTCCTTCATCCCCGACGTCCTCTGAGGGAGAGAAGAAGACAAATCAGTCTGGAGAACAAGGACCCTCCCAGATAAAAAGGTCCCCCCCCCCCCCAAAAAAAAAATCCTGCATCCCCCCCTGCATCTGGGGCATCCCCCTCGCATAAAAAGGTTCCCCGCCATAAAGATCATCACCCCCTCCCATAAAAAGCCACCCCCATAAAGATCATCACCCCCTCCCATTAAAAGGTTCCCCGCCATAAAGATCATCATCCCCTCCCATAAAAATCATCACCCCCTCCCATTAAAAGGTTCCCCGCCATAAAGATCATCACCCCCTCCCATAAAAATCATCACCCCCTCCCATAAAAAGGTTCCCCGCCATAAAGATCATCACCCCCTCCCATAAAAAGGTTCCCCGCCATAAAGATCATTACCCCCTCCCATAAAAAGGTTCCCCGCCATAAAAATCATCACCCCCTCCCATAAAAAGGTTCCCCGCCATAAAGATCATCACCCCCTCCCATAAAAAGGTTCCCCGCCATAAAGATCATCACCCCCTCCCATAAAAAGGTTCCCCGCCATAAAAATCATCACCCCCTCCCATAAAAAGGTTCCCCGCCATAAAGAGCATCACCCCCTCCCATAAAAAGCCACCCCCATAAATTAAAAGATTCCCCGCCATAAAGAGCATCACCCTCCCCATAAAAACTCCTGCACCCCCCTGCATCTTGGGCATTCCCCTCAGATAAAAAGGTTTGCCGCCATAAAGAGCATCACCCCCCCCCCCACCACCACCACCATAAAAAGGTTCCCCGCTATAAAGGGCATCACCCCCCCTCCTACCACCATAAAAAGGTTCCCTGCTATAAAGGGCATCACCCCCCCCCCCACAATAAAAAGGTTTGCCGTCAAAGGGCATCACCCCCCCCCCCACAATAAAAAGGTTTGCCGTCAAAGGGCATCACCCCCGCACCATAAAAAGGTTCCCCGCCATAAAGGGCATCACCCCCACCCCCCAATAAAAAGCCGCGTCCGGGGGTGGGGGGGGGGGCACAGGCAAGCCGCGTCCGGGGTGGGGGGGGGGGGCCCCGTTCAAGCCGCGTCCGGGGTGGGGGGGGGGGCACAGGCAAGCCGCGTCCGGGGGTGGGGGGGGCACAGGCAAGCCGCGTCCGGGGGTGGGGGGGGCACAGGCAAGCCGCGTCCGGGGGTGGGGGGGGCACAGGCAAGCCGCGTCCGGGGGGGGGGGGGGGGCACAGGCAAGCCGCGTCCGGGGTGGGGGGGGGGGGGCACAGGCAAGCCGCGTCCGGGGGTAGGGGGGGCACAGGCAAGCCGCGCCCAGGGGGGGGGGGGCACAGGCAAGCCGCGCCCAGGGGTGGGGGGGGCACAGGCAAGCCGCGCCCAGGGGTGGGGGGGGCACAGGCAAGCCGCGCCCAGGGGTGGGGGGGGCACAGGCAAGCCGCGCCCGGGGGTGGGGGGGGCACAGGCAAGCCGCGCCCGGGGGTGGGGGGGGCACAGGCAAGCCGCGCCCGGGGGTGGGGGGGGCACAGGCAAGCCGCGCCCGGGGGGGGCACAGGCAAGCCGCGCCCAGGGGGGGGCACAGGCAAGCCGCGCCCGGGGGGGGGGGGGAGGCAAGCCGCGCCCGGGGGGGGGGGAGGCAAGCCGCGCCCGGGGGGGGGGGGGGGGGGGGAGAGGCAAGCCGTGCCCGGGGGGGGGGGAAGGCAAGCCGCGCCCGAGGGGGGGGGGGAGGCAAGCCGTGCCCACTGGGGGGCACAGGCAAGCCGCGCCCACTGGGGGGCACAGGCAAGCCGCGCCCATGACGAGGCAGGCAACCCATAAGAATTGGTAACTGAGGTGACGTTTCATTGCCGCCATCTTGCTACACCCCGGACTCACCAAAGTAATTATACACTGAGAAGGGGGCAGGCGGACATCTTGTTACACCCGCCAGAGTTTTGCATTTCACACTTTAACAGTAAACTGAGTGGATATAGTGAAATACGGTGCTTACAGCTCCGTGTATATAGGTTTACATGGTACATTTTTAAAATCAGAGAACTTCTGTGAGATCAGAAGGCTTGGCCGCTGCTTTTAAAATTCAACATGTAAATAGTCAAAAGTTTTCAGTAGGGTTGTCCCGATACCACTTTTTTAGGACCGAGTACAAGTACCGATACTTTTTTTCAAGTAGTCCCTGATACCGATACTTTTTTTAAATGTGTCCCCAAATGCAGCCTTGTCCCCCACATATACAGCCATGTCCCCCCCATACCTAGATGCCGCCGTCGCCTTGATAATCAGCGTGCGGGGAACATTACAGCTTTCATTTGAGTAGTACTAGTACTCCCGCAAATGCTCAGTATCGGTCCCGATACTGGTATCGGGACAACCCTAGTTTTCAGTTCTGGATTTCACTAACAGGCTACTTTTTAACCCCTTCAATCCCGGGCTTTAATACCCACCTCCATACCGGAGCCTATTCCGGCACTTCTCTCCTACGTGTACAAATCATCATTCTTTTGCTAGAAAATGAATCATAACCCCCAAACATTATATATGGGTTTTTTTAACAGACACCCTACGGAATAAAATGGCGGTCATTGCAACTTTTTATCTTGCACGGTATTTGCGCAATAATTTTTCAAACGCCTTTTTTGAAAAAAAAATAAAAAAATATGGTTTCATGAATTAAAAAACAAAACAGTAAAGTTAGCCCAATTTTTTGGGTAAAATATGACAGATGACGTTACGTCGAGTAAATACCCAACATGTCACGCTTTAAAATTGTGCGCACAGTCATGGAAAGGCGCCAAACTTCTTTACTTAAAAATCTCCATAGGCGACGCATTAAATTTTTTACAGGTTACCAGTTTAGAGTTACAGAGGAGGTCTGGTGCTAGAATTATTGCTTTCACTCTAACGCACGGGGCGATACCTCACATGTAAACATCCCTTGCAATAGGATTAGTGTGTGACAGGTCCTCTTTAGGGAGAGAGGCGAAGTCAATAAGACCTCCCCCCATATCTCTCCTCCAGGCTGGAAAGTATGAGATTGTGATAAAAAAATAAATAAAAAATCACTGATCTCATTCTTACTAGCCGCAATTGTGGTTTGTTTACTTCCGGGGACCCGGGCATGACGCTATCACATTGCGCCCGGGCCTCCGGCGGTCAAAGATGACTGGTGACCATCTGGTCACCAGTCATCTCTATGCTGCACACCCGGCGATCATCTCTCCGGGACCCCGATTAGCACCAGACAGCGGCGGGAGGGGGGATGTCCCCTCCCGCCGCCTATAAAAACGATCAAGTGGCGGAACCCACCACCATGATCATTCTTACGGTGCGCAGGATCGCCGCCACAAGAAAATATCTGAATGATGGCTCTAGTTGCCCCCATCATTCAGATAACTCCCCGCAAAGTAAAGGACGTCATATTACATCCACTCGGGATAACAGATCCCCTTTTGGACGTCATATGACGGCGTGCGGGTGTAGAGTGGTTAAAAAATTTAATTATAAAACGCAAGACCCCGGTGGGTGTAACAAGATGTCCGCTTACCCCCTTCTAAAGTGTATCTTTATTTTGGTAGAGTGTGAGGTGTAGCAAGATGGCGGCGAATAAACGTCACTTCCGTTACCAAGTCTGACGGGTTGTCCAATCTAACGAAACACCGGATTGCATTCTGGTGATGGTGTGGCGTCCAATCAGAAATTCATCCGAGGAAACCGGAAGTGACGTAGTTGGAGTTTCTGACGGGTTTCCTAACATGACAGAGCACAGCGCCCTACTGTGATCGGAGGACCAATCAATGACAGGCGCTCCTCACCCTTCAGTGTGCTCCTCTCCACCAGCACGGTGTGTATTTGCGGTTCTGAGAGGAATTTTCTCATCTCCTCCATAGCGCTCTTCTCTTCCAGCGCGGACTCCAGAGCGGCCGGCGCCTCCCCTCCATCCTCCAACAGGAGCGGCACCAACTTCCGGATATATTTCTGTAATACCGAGGGGTCCGCTACGTTCTGTACCGCCGACACCTCCACATTCCCTCCCGCCGTACTGTCCTCCGATACTCCGCCCGGGTCCGCCATCTCCGATCCGATCAGTACGCCGATCTCCGGGAGAGTGACAGGAAAGGGGCGGGGACTGGCTCATACATATAGGGGGAGGAGGGGCCGGGCACGTCAGGGGGAGGAGGAAACACCGGGGAATTCTAGGATTGTAGTTCTCTCACTCCGCTCCGGACATGCTTAGGACGGGGCGGGGACTACATGTCCCGGCATGCACCGCTACTGCCGCAGTATTACACAGCTTATTGTCCCTGTGCCACGCCCCTCCTGCCAGCTATTGTCTCCAGTATGTCAGCCTATCCTGGTCCCTCCCCCTGAGACACACCCCTTCTCCATCTCTTCAAAATATCAATGTGTATGTTACCGCTTCCTAACCCCGCCCTCTACCACAGGGCCACACCCCCTTCTCCATCGCTTCATATTATCAATGTGCATGTTACCGCTTCTTAACCCCGCCCACCACCTCAGTGCCACACCCCCTTCTCCATCTGTTCATATTATCAATGTGTATGTTACCGCTTAACCCCGCCCTCTACCACAGGGCCACACCCCTTCTCCATCTCTTTATATTATCAATGCGTATGTTACCGCTTCCTAACCCCGCCCACTTCCACCGTGCCACACCCCCTTCTCCATCTCTTCATATTATCAATGTGTATGTTACTGCTTCCCAACCACGCCCTCTACCACAGTGCCACACCCCCTTCTCCATCTCTTCATATTATCAATGTGTATGTTACTGCTTCCCAACCACGCCCTCTACCACAGTGCCACACCCCCTTCTCCATCTCTTCATATTATTAATGTGTATGTTACCGCTTCCTAACCCCGCCCTCTACCACAGGGCCACACCCCCTTCTCCATCTCTTAATATTATCAATGTTTATGTTACCGCTTCCTAACCCCGCCCACTACCACTCTGCACTGTGCCAACCTGCTACTAGCAAGAAGGAAATAATAAAGATGGACCGACCTGCTAGTAGCAAGGTGCACCTAATAAAGGGGGTCCAACCTGCTACTAGCAAGGAGGACCTAATAAAGGGGGTCCAACCTGCTACTAGCAAGGAGGACCTAATAAAGGGGGTCCAACCTGCTACTAGCAAGGAGGACCTAATAAAGGGGGTCCAACCTGCTACTAGCAAGGAGGACCTAATAAAGGGGGTCCAACCCGCTACTAGCAAGATGCACCTAATAAAGGGGGTCCAAACCGCTACTAGCAAGGGGGACCTAATAAAGGGGGTCAAACCCAGGACTAGCAAGGGGGACCTAATAAAGAGGGTCCAGCCCACTACTAAAAAGGTGGACCTAATAAAGGGGGGGTGGGGGATTTGTGTTCAATACCTTTTCTTTTGAGCTTTTGCACATCATCCTTATTCTGTCGGCCTAGCTCCTCTGCCTCTCACACTTTTATTTAGCTGGTGTCGGAGGAGTGAATGGGATTGTGGAACTACAACACCCATGAGGCATTGCAAGACTGAAACCTGCAGGGATGACTCCCAGTGGCAGGATGGGAGTTGTAGTTTCACCACAGCTAGAGCGCCAAACTTGCCTACCCCTGACATAGAGTGTCATTTGAGTGACAGCTCCGAGTTTGCTGACATCACATCCAAGATAGTGTCAGGAATTGGGAAGTCTACACAGGGGAGGATTTTACAGGAAATAACATGAATATAGTACAGTGTAACCTCACATTATGAGGATAATCCGTTCCAGGCGAATGCTTGTAATCCAAAGCACTCGCATTTCCCCATACAAGTCAATGGAAACAAAAATAATTTGTTCCGCATTGACTTCTATAGCATGCAATACCGCATGTGGTCAGAGGTGGGGGGGGGGCGCCGGAGAGACTCAGAAATACTCTGGGACAGCTTGGCTGACCTCGGAAACACCCGGGAACGGAGTATTGTCGAGTGATTCCGAGTATTTCGTAACGGCTCTCAAATGTTCCGAGTGTCATCGGTGCCCCCGCACCTCAGGCCAAATGCAGTACTGCACACCCCATTGGCTTGAACCCTGCTCGTTTTTGCGAGACAACATTCGCAAT
Organism: Rana kukunoris; assembly: GCA_029574335.1. Classification (NCBI taxonomy): domain Eukaryota; kingdom Metazoa; phylum Chordata; class Amphibia; order Anura; family Ranidae; genus Rana; species Rana kukunoris. The sequence continues at coordinate 145,545,273 of CM056059.1, read as the reverse complement.
CTGAGTCAGGATTAAAAAAAAAAAAAAAAAAAAAATTGCTCGTATTGCAAAATGCTCGTTAACTGCATTACTCGCAATCCGATGTTCCACTGTACAATAAATGCACATATAGTCCTATGGGAAGAAATGAATGTTCTGGCAACAGGTCCTCTTTGTAATGGGAGTGCCGACTGGTCCTTTGGAGGGCAATCATTATGCAGATGCGGCCCGCGATGAAATGGAGTTTGTCACCCCCACCTTCGATGTTTTAAAGTCAGCGCTGTTGGCTACCGAGTAAACCGCAAGTGATGTCGCTTCCGGGTTACTACATCAGAGACCCGATTTCGGCTTTGTTCGGGACTCCGCCCAGCAAGCAGACGTGCCGACATTTATAGGTGATCCAGGGAAAATCTGATTGTGTCTCGGGGGAACAGAAATGATTTATTTATTTTTTTGCCCCTGCTGTAGCAAATTGGATCTCATGCTCTGCTGGGGTTTTTTGCTTTCCTCTGGATCAACTGTGGATATGGAGTTGTGTACAGTAAAACCTTGGTTTGAGAGCATTTTGTAAGACAAGCAAAAAATTTGAATACGTTTTACCTTGATATACAAGCAATGTCTTGATATAAGAGTAGAGTCATGTCACAACCGAGTATAAAAGAGAAGAGAGCAATATGCTTGCATTTAACCGGTTAAGGACCGCCGCACACCGATATATGTCGGCAGAATGGCACAGGAGTGAGAGTGAGTGTGTCCTCTTTAATAGCCCAGCCGTGCGTCGGGAATGGACTCTCGACCCCGACCCAAAGCTTCGTGACCACGCCCACAGACACGATGGCCACCGGTGTCCCGCAATCGATCACAGGAGCGCAAGAACAGGGAGAGGTGAGTGTAAATACACCTTACCCATTCTTCTGTGTGGCAGTGACACTGATCATCTGTTCCCTGATATAGGGAACAGACGATAAGTGATGTCACGCCTACAGTCACACCACCCGCCCCCCCTACAGTAAGAATCACTCCCTTAGGTCACACATATCCCCTACCCCCCAGTGGTTAACTCCTTCACTGCCATTTTTACAGTAATTTTTATAGCACTTTTCGCTGTGAAAATGACAATGGCCCCAAAAATGTGTCAAAAGTGTCGGATGCGTCCACCATGTCGCAGTCACAAAAAAAAAAAAATCGCTGATCGCCGCCATTAGTAGTAAAACATTTTTTTTTATATAAAAATGCAATAAAACTATCCCCTATTTTGTAAACGCTATCAATTTTGCGCAAACCAATCGCTAAACACGTATTGCGATTTTTTTTTTTACCAATATGTAGAAGGATACGTCCTAAACTGAGGAAAAAAAATGTTTTTTTTTTTAAATATATATTTTTTGGGGTATTTATTATAGAAAAAAAAGTTTAAAAATATTAGGATTTTTGTACTCACCGTAAAATCAATTTCTCTGAGTTCATGGACGGCCACAGCAGCATTGACCTTAGGGTTATATCACCTTCCTTCCAGGAGAGACTAGGTAGAAAAACAGCACTTCAAGTGTTAGAACCACTTCTGCAGTACAGATCTTCCCAGGGAACGTGGTATATAACCCCCACTCTGACTGAACAGCTCCAGTTCGTAACAAGCAGTACAAACCAAAAGGAGGGGTGGGTGCTGTATTAATCCATGAACTCAGAGAAATGGATTTTACAGTGAGTACAAAAATCCTATTTTCTCTTCCGTTCATGGGCGGACACAGCAGCAATTGACCTTAGGGACGTCCCCAAGCAGTGTCAACATTTTCGAGGGGTGGGGAAAACACACAGCAAACCAAGGTTCACCCTAAACAAAAACACAACCGGAGTTTCTCAACGGAGGAACTCATACCTTAAACTGCCGCCTGTAAAACCTTGCGGCCAAATGAGGCATCCGCAGATGTACTCACATCCACCTTGTAAAACTTAGAGAAAGTGTGGATGGACGACAAGGTCGCTGCCTTACACACCTGTAACACAGACGCTTGATGACGGAAAGCCCAGGAGGCACCAATCACCCTGGTCGAATGCGCCAAAACCTGGAAGGGAGGCGCCCACCCCTTTAGGGCATAGGCCTGAAGGACGACCTGTCTGATCCACCTAGAAATGGTGGCCGACGAGGCGGCCAGACCCTTTTTAGGACTAGTCACCAACACAAACAGTGAGTCTCATCTCCGGAACGGAGCCATAGCAGACAAGTACGCCCGCAGGGCCCAAACCATATCCAGGGAATGCAAAGAGGCCTCCTTCTGGTTCTTTGGCCGAGGACATAAGGATGGTAACACTATGTCCTCATTAATATGAAAAGCCGTCAACGGGCGTAGCACCACCTTATCCTTGCGGATGACCAAGTAGGGGGCCTTGCAGGACAAGGCTGCCAGTTCAGACACCCGTCTGACCAAGGTAATCGCCACCAGAAAAGCCACCTTTTGAGACAAGGTCAAAAGAGGAATCTTCCGGATGTCCTCAAACAGAGCATCTTGAAACGCTGAGAGGACCAAATTTAAGTCCCGTGGAGGTCGCACAGGAGGGGCCACATGCCGGACCCCCTGTACAAACATACGCACCACGGAGTGCACCGTCAAGGGTCGCTGAAAGTAAATAGCTAGAGCCGAAATGCGACTCTTAACCGTACTTAAAGCGGATCTCCACCCTAAAGTGAAGATCCGCTGATCGGAACCCTCCCCCCCTCCGGTGTCACAATTGACACCTTTCAGGGGGGAGGGGGGTGCAGATACCTGTCTAAAGACAGGTATCTGCAACCACTTCCGGCCCGCAGTCTCGGGCAAAAGACGGGTTTTTTGGCGACATCCCGTCGCCCCCCCGTTGTGTGCTGGGAACTCTCAGCTCCCAGCACACAGCGGGAGCCAATCGCCGGGCGCAGCGCGACTCGCGCATGCGCCGTAGGGAACCGGCAGAGGCGGCTCTAAACTTTGTGAGGCCTTAGGCAAAACTTAGACCTGAGGCCCCACTCATGCCTATAATGGGGAAAAATATTATAAAAACTATAAATATTAACTGTATAAATGCATATATTAACTTAAATCCACAGATATAAATTGTGCAGCTGCTTACTCATTATCCTCTGTGCTGTCTCGTAAATGTGAAATAAATTTGTCAACAAAGTATAAAACAAAAAAAGTAATGTTACAACATTTTCTTGCACATAACCTGTTTAATGCAACAAGGATGCAACAAGTGATTTTTTTACAAACATGTAAAACATAAAATGTGACAATCCAATCCACCTAAGGGACAATTCAATCCACCTAAGACCCCTTTCACACTAAAGCATTTTTACAGCGTTTTAGCATTTAAAATAGCACTCTTAAAATGCTCCCCATGCATCTCAATGGACCCTTTCACACTGAGTCCTGCAAGCAGCATCTTTGGAGCAGCTTTTGGGCGCTGAAAAAAAAACGCTCCAAAAACGCTCCTCTGCATTGAAATTAATTGAAAAGCGCTGAGGCACTGCAAAAACGCCCTAAAACATTAGGGTCTTAGCGGTGCTTTACCAGCACATTGGGATTGCTGTAATAACGCTCGAAAAACGCTCAAAAATCGCCAAGGGACAGTCCAATCAGATAAGGAACAGGCCAATCCAGCTATGGGAGTGTGACAGTTCAATCCACCTAAGAGGCAGTCCAATCAGATGAGGGACAGGCCAGTCCAGCGATAGGAGTTTGACAGTTCAATCCAGCTATGGGACTGTAACAATCCAATCCACCTAAGAGACAGTCCTATATAAGGGAAAGTCCAATGCACCTGAGAGACAGTCCAACCCAGCTAAAGGACAGTCACCGACCTCGCATCCATGATACAGGAGATACAGGAGACGGTCAGGAACTGTGCAGACAATGATACAGGAGACGGTCAGAGACTGTGCAGACAATGATACAGGAGATGGTTATATTATGGTAATGACAAGCAAACTCTTACCTGTCTAACACGGGCTGAAAAGTTGGATCCACAGACAGGGTGCTGACAGACAATCACACCATATAGATGCAGGAGATGGTCATAGACTGTGCGGCCATGATAGAGGAGAAGGGCAGACTGTGTGGCCATGATACAGAAGACGATCAGAGATTGTGTGGCCATGATACAGGAGAAGGGCAGACTGTGTGGCCATCATACAGGAGAGGGTCAGAGATTGTGTGGCCATGATACAGGAGACGGTCAGAGATTGCGTGGCCATGATACAGGAGAAGGGCAGACTGTGTGGCCATGATACAGGAGACGGTCAGAGATTGTGTGGCCATGATACAGGAGAAGGGCAGACTGTGTGGCCATCATACAGGAGACGGTCAGAGACTGTGTGGCCATGATACAGGAGACGGTCAGAGATTGTGCGGCCATGATACAGGAGACGGTCAGAGATTGTGCGGCCATGATACAGGAGAAGGGCAGACTGTGTGGCCATCATACAGGAGACGGTCAGAGACTGTGTGGCCATCATACAGGAGACGGTCAGAGACTGTGCGGCCATGATACAGGAGAAGGGTGGACTGTGTGGCCATCATACAGAAGACGGTCAGAGATTGTCTGGCCATGATACAGAAGACGGTCAGAAATTGTGTGGCCATGATACAGGAGACGGTCAGAGATTGTGTGGTCATGATACAGGAGACGGTCAGAGACTGTGCGGCCAATGATACAGGAGACGGTCAGAGACTGTGCGGACAATGATACAGGAGACGTTCAGAGACTGTGCTTACAATGATACAGGAGACGTTCAGAGACTGTGCTTACAATGATACAGGAGACGTTCAGAGACTGTGCGGACAATGATACAGGAGACGTTCAGAGACTGTGCTTACAATGATACAGGAGACGTTCAGAGACTGTGCTTACAATGATACAGGAGACGGTCAGAAACTGTGCGGACAATGATACAGGAGATTGCTTGTCATTACCATAATAAAACCAACTCTTACCTGGCTAACACGGTAAGAAAAGGTGGAGCCACAGACAGGGTGCTGACAATCACGCCACAAAGATGCAGGAGATGGTCAGAGACTGTGCGGAAAATGATACAGGAGACGGTCAGAGATTGTGCAGCCATCCGCATAATTGATAATTTATCAGTGTATTGCTTCTTCATCGTCAGCAGGTTTAGGGAGAGGGTAAATAACACTTTTGTATTACTTAACTGTAATAGAGAAGGCGATACTGGTACACCATTCTGGGTGTACTGTCTGGGAGAGGAATATGAATCACAAAAATAGCTGCACAGAACTATAAATCTTTTGGTAGAATAAACATTTCACATATGTGTGTTTCAATAGATGTTTGCTTAGCGTTAATTTGGAAAGCAGAACTGAAGCAAGATAAATAATTAAAATTATTAAAATTAAAAATAAAATAAGCCCTCCAGTTTGAACAACAGCCAGCCGGCCTCATTCAACTGGAATGTACAAGCCCTCATTCAACAAGTAAGGAGTAGGGCACAATGATGATCCCATCCAGTGGCAGCTGGTGCTCCAAATTTTTTGGGGGGGCACAAACAAACTAAAAAAAAACATCAATTGCAGCCTCTCTGTGCCCATCAAACACAGCCACTGTGCCCATCAATTGCAGCCACTGTGTCATCAAACGCAGCCACTGTGTCATCAAACGCAGCCACCGTGCCCATCAAACGCAGCCACCATGCCCATCAAACGCAGTCACCGTGCCCATCAAATGCAGCCACTGAATAAAAACATCAATTGCAGCCTCACTGTGCCCATCAAACACAGCCACTGTGCCCATTAATTGCAGCCCCTGTGCCCATCAAACGCAGCCACCATGCCCATCAAACACAGCCACTGAAAAAAACATCAATTGCAGCCTCACTGTGCCCATCAAACACAGCCACTGTGCCCATCAATTGCAGCACCTGTGCCATCAAACGCAGCTACTGTGCCCATAAAACGCAGCCACTGTGCCAATCAAATGCACACACTGTGCCATCAAACGTAGCCACTGTGCCCATCAATTGCAGCCACCGTGCCCATCAAACACAACCACTGTGCCATCAAACCCTGCCACTGTGCCCATCAATCGCAGCCACTGTGCCCATCAATTGCAGCAACCGTGCCCATCAAACGCAGCCACCGTGCCATCAAACGCAGCCACCGTGCCCATCAATTGCAGTCACCGTGTCCATCAAACGCAGCCACTGTGCCCATCAATTGCAGTCACTGTGTCCATCAAACGCAGCCACTGTGCCCATCAATTGCAGCCACCGTGCCCATCAAACGCAGCCACCGTGTCCATCAAACGCAGCCACCGTGTCCATCAAACGCAGCCACTGTGCCCATCAATTGCAGCCACCGTGCCCATCAAACGCAGCCACTGTGCCCATCAAACGCAGCCACTGTGCCCATCAAACGCAGCCACTGTGCCCATCAAACGCAGCCACCGTGCCCATCAATTGCAGTCACCGTGTCCATCAAACGCAGCCACTGTGCCCATCAATTGCAGCCACCGTGCCCATCAAACGCAGCCACCGTGCCCATCAATTGCAGTCACCGTGTCCATCAAACGCAGCCACTGTGCCCATCAATTGCAGTCACTGTGTCCAAAAAACGCAGCCACTGTGCCCATCAATTGCAGCCACCGTGCCCATCAAACGCAGCCACCGTGCCCATCAATTGCAGTCACTGTGTCCATCAAACGCAGCCACTGTGCCCATCAATTGCAGCCACCGTGCCCATCAAACGCAGCCACCGTGCCCATCAATTGCAGTCACCGTGTCCATCAAACGCAGCCACTGTGCCCATCAATTGCAGTCACTGTGTCCAAAAAACGCAGCCACTGTGCCCATCAATTGCAGCCACCGTGCCCATCCAACGCAGCCACCGTGCCATCAAACACAGCCACCGTGCCATCAAACACAGCCACCCTGCCCCATCAAACGCAGCCACCGTGCCATCAAACACAGCCACCCTGCCCCATCAAACGCAGCCACCGTGCCCCATCAAATGCAGCCACTGTGCCCATCAAATGCAGCCACTGTGCCCATCAAACACAGCCACCGTGCCCATCAAACACAGCCACTGTGCCCATAAATTGCAGCCACCGTGCCCATCAAACACAGCCACTGTCTGTGCCCATCAAACGCAGCCACCGTGCCCATCAAACGCAGCCACCGTGCCAATCAAGCGCTGCCACTGTGCCCATCAAAAGTTGCCACTGTGACAAGGTCCAGACAATGATGATGACACCAATTAAAATTATTTATTTGAGAAAAGAAGCACTTGTCATGAATGAAGAAACAAACTCCTCCAACAGAACCAACAGAATTCATAACAGCCCATGCAGATTTTTTTCTTTGTCATATATATATATATAGATAGATAGATAGATAGATAGATAGATAGATAGATAGATAGATAGATAATATAGTTTTATATAATAGACCACTTTCTGCTCCTCACCTGGGTGACTTGGTCCTCCTCCACGACTAAAGGCAGCAGGACTCTGAGGGAGAAGAAACTTCTATCTCTCCCGCTCTCTCTGACTCTGACCTGCAGTGCAATCTGGGAGTTGTAGTCTCTCTGCAGAGCACAGGCACCAGACGGCCAAGTTGTGTGCCTGTGCTCTGTGGGAGAACAGAACTACAACTCCCTTCATACACTGGGGCCACCATCGCTGACTTTAGGTGGAGCCTGGGAGCCAGGCAGCCTGCTATTGGACGCAGGCAGCCTGAGCCTGCCCACCATTCACCCCAGGAATGATAGCAATGCCTGCTTCGTCTGCCGCCGCGGATCGCGGCGGTGGCTCAGATGCCTCACTCTGCGGCTATGTGCAGCCGCGCGCCCGCTCACCCCTCCGTTTGCGAGTCCCTGTCTGTCCCCGTGTCCCGCACTGTACACAACATACACCTTAAAGGCAAATTAGGCAATGGCGAGGCCCTTTCTGTGGGCGAAGCCTAAGGCAATCGCCTAATTTGCCTAATTAAAGAGCCGCCTTTGGGAACCGGGCAGTGAAGCCGCAGCGCTTCACTTCCTGGTTCCCTCGCCGTGGATGGAGGGGGGAGCAGCAGGGTGACGAGCGATCGCTCATCCTCTGCTGCGGACGCCGCTGGACTCCAGGACAGGTAAGTGTCCTAATATTAAAAGTCAGCAGCTGCAGTATTTGTTGCTGCTGGCTTTTAATATTTTTTTTCTAGTGTACCATCCGCTTTAAGGCGAGAGCCTGATCCACTCCCCGCTGTAGGAACAGCAGAATCCGGGACATCACGTATGTATGGGGGTGCCACTTCATCTCCTCACACATAGAGATGTAGTCCTTCCACGTACGATGGTAAATCTTTTGTGAAGTAGTCTTCCGTGCTCGTAGCATGGTAGAGATGACCGGGCCTGATAGAACACGGTCCCTCAGAACCTGGCTTTCAACAGCCACGCCGTTAAAGCCAGCGACTGTAAAGCAGGGTGAAAGATCGGTCCCTGTGACAGGAGATCTACTTTTAGGGGTAGACGCCAGGGGACGTCTGCCACCACCAGGTCCGCGTACCAGGGACAGCGCACCCAATCTGGGGTGATCAGGATCGTTGGTATCCCTTCGGCTTCCACTCTGCGCAGCAGGTGAGGAATACGTTTCAGAGGAGGGAAGGCATAGATAAGGCGATAGCGACCCCATGGTGCCACTAGCGCGTCTGATGCGTCCGCCCACAGGTCTCTTGACCTGGCAACGAACCGTGACACCTTCTGATTGAGACGGGACGCCAGAAGGTCCACGTCTGGAGTGCCCCACTTTTGGCACAGACTCTGAAACACCACCAGGTGTAGTGACCACTCTCCTTGGTCTAGTGCAGGGGTAGGCAACCTTGGCTCTCCAGCTGTTTTGAAACTACAAATCCCATAATGCCTCTGCCTGTAGGATTCATGCCTGCGATTGTCAGAGTCTCATGGGACTTGTAGTTTCAAAACAGCTGGAGAGCCAAGGTTGCCTACCCCTGGTCTAGTGTTTGGCGACTTAGTCAGCTTGCCAATTCTGTACCCCGGAATGTCGCACTGGATTCTGACCAGACAGTCCTGCATCCGCCGTGACCACAGTCCAATGGCACGGCAGAAACGACTTCCCGGTCCGAAGCACCGGAGACGTCAGCCAACACACCCGGAAGGACTTGACCAGCCGGATCACCCGAATCTGGTAATCCAGCGATGAAGGGAGCTTGTCCCAACGTGACAGAATCTCCTTCTGTAGTACTCTGGTGTGGAATTGGGCGTATACGGGACTGCCTCGAAAGAGGCCACCATCAGACCCAGAACCCTTATTCAGAACCGGAGTGACGACCACTTCTGGGACGCCAACCACTGCACCACAGACTGTAGTGTCTAAAGCGATTCTCCAATGCAAGAAAGACTCTCGCCTCAGAGTAATCCAGGACTAGCCCCAGGTATTCCAGATGGTGGGATGGTACCAACATCGACTTCTGTATGTTCAGAAGCCAGCCGAATTCCTGTAGGGTTTGGCAGGTGATGGACACATCCTCCTCTAACTCTGAGCTTGAGAAAGCTCTCAGGAGGAGGTCGTCCAGGTAGCCCACGATAGCGATCCCGCGCTGCCTCAGCAGGGCTAGGATCGGAGCGAGCACCTTGGTGAAGACCCTTGGTGCCGAGGCAAGTCCAAACGGGAGGGCCACAAATTGAAAGTGGTCCTCTCCGATCACAAAAATCTCTAAAGCTTTGCACATATGGGGATATGCAGGTACGCATCCATGATGTCCAGGGAGGCCATTAAATCCGCCTGACGGAGGGTCGCCACCACCGAGCAAATTGACTCCATTTTGAAGTTTTGCACTTTGACAAAACAATTGAGGGCCTTGAGGTCCAATATTGGACGAACCCCTTCCTTTTTGGGGACTACAGATTGGAGTAAAACCCCTGAAACAGTTACCCTGAAGGAACTGGTACAATCACTCCCCTGACCAGTAGATCCTGGACAGCCCCTGACAGAGCCTACCAGCGAACCGGAGGAAGCTGGAGCTTGGAAGGAAAAAATCTGTTTGGCGGACAAGAGAGAAACTATCTTGTACCCCGAGGAAACTACCTCGCAAACCCAACGGTTGGCTAGAAGAGAACTCCACCGAGCCGCGAAGTCGGCCCCCCCACCCGAGACACGGCGGGGGCAGACCTTCATGCGGAAGGTGGCTTGTCCGCAGGCTTCCGGTACCAGGTGCGCTTTTGCCCTGGAGCGGGCGCTTTTGCACCTTGAGAATTTCTTCCAGCCGCACTTGGCAGGCGAAAAAAAAATGCTTGGGGGCATTAAAGGAGGGACCTTGCTTACGGCAAGGGTCCTTACTAGGGTTGCCACCTGTCCAGGATTCACCCGGACAGTTCGGGTTTGGAATCATGTGTCCGGGTTTCAGAAAGCCTGAAACCCGGACACATTTTTTAGCCTGGACTATGGCTTGCCAGCAGGGTTTATGGCTGCAGTTGTCTCTTTCATACTGCCTGAGAGAGGGCTCGATCTACATCTATCGCCGCCCCACCCCGTCACCTCTGTGTCTGCCCACACTCCAATCTTCAGTACTCTGCCTCAGAAATAGAAAGTTGGGGCTGGAAATTTGAAGTCCAGCAGCCTCAGATACATCTGGATGAGAGGTGTTGACTGCCAGGGGGTGAGTGAGCTCACCATCCATCCCTGTCTGTGAATGTCTCCCCCCTCTCCCTTTTCTCTCCTGCCTCTGATTGAGTACACAAAGGTGAATCGGGGTTCTCAGAGCACCCCCTACATCGGAGTTCCCCTTTACACCAGATTCCACAGCTTTCCCCCCTTACATCAGAGTCCTCTCCGTACATCAGAGTTCTCAGTGTTCCCCCTTACATCGGAGTTCCCCTCTACACCAGAGGCCACAGTGTTCCCCCTTACATTAGAGTCTTCTCCATACATCAGAGTTCTCATTGTTCCCCCTTACATCAGAGTTCCCCCTTACATCAGAGTCCTCCTGTATATGTTCCGCCTTAGATCATGGTTTCCAGAGCATCCCTTATGATAGAGCCCCCAGAGTTCCCCTTTACATTAGAGTCTGCAGAGTCCCCCCTTACAGTGAAAGGGAACTCTGCGATTTCAGATGTAAAAGGGGAACTCTGAGGACTTTGATGTAAAGGGGAACTGTTGGTGTTAACTTCATATGATCAGAAATGGTGTTTAATAGCAAAATATATGTACAGGGTATACTATAAAAAAAAATTGCCATGGGCCGCTAAAGTGTTTGGGTTTGACTTGAAGAAAAGGTGGCAACCCTAGTCCTTACCCTTCCCAGACTGTGGGAACAGTGTGCTCTTACCACCTGTGGCATCCTTTATGTCATCCAGGGACGCCCCAAAAAGCCGTTCACCCTTAAAGGGTAAATCTACCAAAGCCTTTTTTGAAGACTGGTCCGCAGACCAACACTTCAGCCACAGCAGACGTCGCAGTACCACTTTCAAAATTTCAAATTTCAGGCCCTGTACCAACTGGTCAGCCAGGTCTCAGAACCATTCTGTGTCTCAAGCTCTTGCAGCAAGACCTTTGCCTATTCAGTGAGTGTCTGCAACACCAGAGCCCCGGCCAAAACCGGTCTCACAGCCGAACCTACTACTGTAAACATGAAGCGGGCCACAGCCTCCGCCCTCCTATCTGCAGGGTCCGTAAATGCGGGAGCCCCCTCCACAGGCAACGTGGTGGCTTTACTCAGTCTGGACACCGGAGGGTCCACTGAGGGAGGAGTGACCCACTTTTTTAAAAAGTCCTCCTCAAAAGGATAACGGACCGCAAATCATTTTGGAACAGCAAAGGTTTTCTGCGGTGTATTCCATTCCTTGTACAACAGTTTGTCCAGATATGGAACACAAGGAAACACTCCCGTGGCGCGGGGTGGCTTGCAGAACCCAAAAGGGACCAGCACATCAGATGCCTCCGCCAACCCCACAAGTTTTTGAGTATCCCGCACCGCAGCGATAAGGGCTCCAACAAACGCTTTATCATGCGTCGGCTCTGGAACAGAGTCATCCTCACTGTCCGTGTGGGTCAAGCCTGCATCATCTGACATGACAGAACTAGAGCCAGAGGCAACAGCACGGTCTGGTTCTGCGTCAAAGCCATCCCCAGAAGCTGGCGCAGGGAGGGGGCGCTTTTTACCCCCCTTCTGGCCACTAGTCGCTTCAATCAGGGGCCGCAGGGGCACTAAGGGTTAACTCCGGCATGGTTGGGGTGGAAGCCTTTGGTTCAGACTCCATGTTGACCCCACTTAAGCCACCCTAGCACTGCAAGGCAGAAACCCACCGGCTGTAAATACAGAGCAGGGAACTCACCACCCAACCCAGTTGTCGCTGTGGCAGAAGCGCTGAAAAGTGCTGAGAAGGCTGGCTGCACTGCGCTGTCCCTCAGGAAGCGATTTGCGGTCTTTTGCTGTGGCATTTTAGGCATAAGAGGCCAAGACAATATCCAAAATGGCCGCCATATGCTAGAAAACAGCATGCGGGCTACAGGAAAATGGCCGCCGACCTATACAAGCCACGATCCGCAGCAAAATGGCCGCCACATGCGCTGTGGAAAGCAGGGCGTACCCTCAGTCAACCTACCAGGAAAGCACCAGCCATACCACCTTGCCGAGGCTAGGGGCCTACTCACCCGTCCTGCGACCACCGGCTGGAGGCATTCCTGACTGAACCAACGTCCGCAAACGGCATGGCTGTCGGCCAGACACACTGTGACAAGGCCATAGAGACCGGTCATATGTGTGCCCTAGAACATGAAAGTTCCCCAGCCACCCCTGGAGCAAAGTGGTTTGTCGTGGATGACCCAGAGCTGAGCGCCGGCTCATGCTCGATAGCCTGTCACCCAGTCGGCAGTTGATAGTAGAATCCAGGATCCAAAAAAAAATAAAAAATAATCGCAAAAAAATCCAGAGTACATGGACTCAGAGAGGCCAGTCTACTCCTGATGCTAGGCAGAAAAAAAAACTGGAGCTGTTCAGTCAGAGTGGGGGTTATATACCCGGGGAACCACGCCCCCTGGGAGGAGCTGTACTGCAGAAGTGTTTTCAACACTTGAAGTGCTGATTTTCTGCCTAGTCTCTCCTGGAAGGAAGGTGATATAACCCTAAGGTCAATGCTGCTGTGTCCGTCCATGAACAAAAGAGAAATTGAATTTTATTTTCAAAATTGTCGCTCTATTTTTGTTTATAGCGCCAAAAATAACCGCAGAGGTGATCAAATACCACCAAAAGAAAGCTCTATGTGTGTGGAGAAAAAAAAGACGTCTATTTTGTTTGGGAGCCACGTCGCACGACCGCGCAATTGTCAGGTAAAGCAAAGCAGTGCCGAATCGCAAAAAGGGGCCTGGTCCTTAACCTGCATAATGGTCCGGGGCTGAAGTGGTTAATGAAGGTTAAACTTCACTTTGATATACAAGCGCTTTGGATTACAAACACGTTTCTGGAACGACTTATACTCGCAAACCAAGGTTTTACTGTATATGGGATTGTATGATTTTTTTATTTTATTACGTGTGTCTTTTTTCAACCTGATTATGTAACTTGAAAGCCAACGGCAGCTATAAAAAAACAAAAAAATAAAAAAAAACACGGTACCGGGGGTGAAGACTCTGGCTGCATTCATCACCCCGGTACAACCATTTCAACAAAAATGAGGTGCAGGTACATGATTTTTGCATGAAGCAGTTGAGGACGACATTGCAGAGAACACATTCACATCAATGCATTTTTGTGCCTCTGCATTTTTTTCGGAAAGGGTCGGGGACTTTTCCCCCCTCGCAAAATGAAGAGTTTTGCATCTAATAGACTTCAATGGACCGCCATCCAAAACACAAGTAAACCGTTTTTACTGCTATTTCAGATTTTTTTTACACTGTATATAAGTTTGTTGCTAAGGAGGGGGCGGGAAGCCGGCTGACACATCCTTAACAACCAATGAGTGATCAGCTGTCAGCGGGCTTCCCGCTGAATGTAAAAAAAATAAAAATAATTGGCAGACGCGAGTACAGGAGTGCCAGTCAGCGGCTCTCCTGACAGGGGGGTTCGCGCTGATTGTTTATCAGCGCAGCCCCCCCTCGGATGCCCACACTGGACCACCAGGGAAGGGCAAAAAATAAAATAAAAAAAGGCAGTAAAAAAAAAAAAAAAAGATGCCAATCAGTGCCCACAAATGGGCACTGACTGGCAACATGGATCCATCAGTGCCACCCCACAGTGCCCATCTGTGCCACCCATAAGTACCCATCAGTGCCACCCATAAGTACCACCATGAGAGCCCATCAGTACTACCTCATCGGTGTCGATCAGTGCCACCTCATCAGTGCCTATCAGTGCCGCCATATCAGTGTCTGTAATTGAATGAGAAAACGTACTTATTTACAAAAAAAATTACAGAAAAAAATAAAAATATATATTTTTTTTCAAAATGTTCAGTCTTTTTTAATTGTTGCACAAAAAAATAAATAAAACGCAGAGGTGATCAAATACCACCAAAAGAAAGCTCTATTTGTGGGGAAAAAAGGACGCCAATTTTGTTTGGGAACAGTGTAGCATAACCGCGCAACTGTCATTCAAAGTGCGACAGCGCTGAAAGCTGAAAATTGGCTTGGGTGGGAAGGTGCGCAAGTGCCTGGTATGGAAGTGGTTAAGGACGCGGCGGCCGGCTTCCTGGCCCCCTCTTTAGCAACCAACTATATACAGCGTGAGAAAAAAAACACGTGTCCAAAAACGTGGCAAGCACCGCAAAAACAACATCCACAGATGTGTATTGAGCCTAAGGAAACCACAACCCTGTGTTCAAACCAACCTTTCCCGACCTTCTTACCTCGGAGGGACACTTTAAAAATTGGGATTCCCCAAGTCTTGAAAATGATATACCCCTATATGCTACCCCAGTGATCTCCACTACCTGAGCGGCTGCCCTGCTGCATTCAGGTTGGCTGCTCAGCACAGGTGCCAATAAGAGAAGGCTCTGCGTTTTCTAAATGAATGCAAAACATTCTGTGAGTGGGAAAGGGGGAGAGCAAGACGTTACCAACCCTCACCGCCCCATCCGATCATAGAATGCTTTGCATTCATTCAGAAAACGCAAAGGCTTAGTATGAATGGTGCCCGTGCTGAATAGCGGACGTCCTCGGAATGCAGCAGGACAGTCACTCAGCATGCGACCCGAAACCAACTGAAGATCACTGTAGTAGTAGCCGCCATGCCTACTTCAGTGATATCCAGCTTTAGCTGCATTGGCCAGGCATATCACATACAGCAGTGAGGGGGAACCTCGGCACCTCAGATGTTTTGGAACTACATTTCCCATGATGCTCCACTACACTGCAGAGTGCCTGAGCATGAAGGGAAATGTAGTTCCAAAAACATCTGCGGTGCCGAGGTTCTCCATTACTGGTATACAGCTTCTTCATAGAAAATATTCATTGAAGCATTACAATAGTATCATCATCCAAAAATGCTGAAACGTTTCGGTTTTCATCAAAACATGCATTTTATGTTTTGATGAAGGCCTAAGGCTGAAACGCGTCAGTATGTTTGGATGATGTTACTGCTGTAATGCTTTAATAAATATTTTCTATGGAGAAGCTGTCGAGTTGCAGACCTGTACTTTCTATTGATCACTTGTGAGCTTAATTAGCCAGAGCACTGACTACTCTACACACCAACTATACTACATAGTGGTAGGGCTTGGGTGAGTTTTCCTCATAACATTATACATAACTGCATTGATCCAGCTCGGACCCATGTAACTATGTACAACATGCTGATGCCTGAAATTATCAGTGAACGCCCCGCCCCCCCCCCTATAGAACAAAATATTTGCAGTAATAATCCTAAAAGAAAAAGGATGAAAAATAAATAAAAGAAAGATAAAAATAAAAAAGGATGAAAAAGAAGAATAATAAAAAAATTAAAATAAAATAAGAAAGAAAGATTAAAAGAAAAATTTAAAGAATAATAAAAAAATAAATAAAAATAAAACAAAGATTAAAAAGATAAAAAGAATGAAAGATTCAAATAAAAATAAAAAAAAGATTAAGAAAAAAATGGAAGAAAGATAAAAACTAAAAGAAAGATGAATAAAAGAAAGGTTTTAAAATAAAGATTACAAATACAAATCTTCCTTTTATTCTTTTTCTTTAATCTTTGATAAAAAGAAAGATTAAAAGAAAAGAAAGGCAAAAAAATGCATGTCCTCCAATATTGGCGGCCCACATTGAAGGGACCCCACACATTGGCGGCCCCTCGTAGAAGGGACCCCTCACATTGGCGGCCCCTCGTAGAAGGGACCCCTCACATTGGCGGCCCCTCGTAGAAGGGACCCCTCACATTGGCGGCCCCTCGTAGAAGGGACCCCTCACATTGGCGGCCCCTCGTAGAAGGGACCCCTCACATTGGCGGCCCCTCGTAGAAGGGACCCCTCACATTGGCGGCCCCTCGTAGAAGGGACCCCTCACATTGGCGGCTCCTCGTAGAAGGGACCCCTTACATTGGCGGCCCACATAGAAGGGACCCCTTACATTGGCGGCCCACGTAGAAGGGACCCCTTACATTGGCGGCCCACGTAGAAGGGACCCCTTACATTGGCGGTCCATATAAAAGTGACATCTTACATTGGTGGACAGTGAAGATGGCAGATCTGCTTATTGATCACAGAGCCCTTAGAAACCTGGAGGGGACCCCAGTTTAGAAAGAGTGAGACGATCACCAACTCCATAAGTACACTTGGCCCCTGAAAGCCGATTGTGGAACCCAAAAACACATCATCAGTATATCCCCCCCCCCCCCCCCCCCCCCCACAATACCATTGTACACATCTAGTCCCATCAACCAGGGGATAACGTGAAGAGGTAAAATCAACAGCGAGGAGTTTATTCCAAAATTACAGGGTTGTGAATTGTGTCGGTCACTCGGAGGAGAAGGTTTCCTGCGGCCCGTGTCTGGCCTTGTTGCTCTAACAATGCTGCAAGATGACTTGCAAAAAAAAAAAAAGGGTATATATAGATATAGGAGGGTACATAAGAAAAAGCAGCAAGTAAATTTGCGGGAAAAGACAACTTTTCAAAGAATGATAAATAGACATAAATTTCTCAGTCTTCATAAAAGAAAAACAAAACAAAAAAACAAAAAAATCTTCCCATCTTCACAAATCTGGATCTGTTGGAACCCGGGAAGTGCCGTATTTCCACACTCGAGGTCTTCCGGGGGCTCGTTGGCCATTGTAGTGGATCTTGTCCGATCAATTGCCTATAATGTTTATAGTTTGCATGCAAATAGCTGGAGCCGGCGTCTTCAGAGTCCCTATGAGCTCACCAAGACGTAAATCATGCTGGAGGAGAGGGGAAAAAAAAAAAGGTTAGATTTAATGATGGCGAGGAGCAAAGCACAACTTCAACTTTGTAAGTATTCGGGTTGCACCGGCACCGATACTAGTATAGGTATAGATCCCAAGTATTTACACTCAGGCAAATGCTCCCAATGCTGGACCCGGTACTATATGTATAAATAGGCCGGTCCCGGAAGTCAGTGAGCCGAGAGCCAGTCCTGGCAGCAGAGAGCGACCCCCGGGCTGTCAGCAGTGGAAGGTAAGCTGGCCGGGGGCAGTGGTGTGGGCCGGTTGCACTTGCAGCCATCAGAATCAGTGACCTGGGCCATTACATTTATTAACGGAAGTGACAGCCCCGGTGGTCTCCATCAGAGATTGAACAGTGCGACACCCATCATGGTACACGCTGCACTCGGCCTCAGTAAGGCAGCAGTGACAAGGCAGCGGCAGACATCCGATTACACCCAGCCCATATAATTCACCAACTATATGGGCTGGGTGTAACCAGATGTCTGCCGCTGCCTTGTCACTGCTGCCTTACTGGAGTCCTGCAAGCAGCGTCTTTGGGGCGGTGCGGGAGCGGTGTATACAGCACTCCTAAACCACCCCTGCCATTGAATTTAATGGGAAGTGCTGCTTTTAACCCCTTGTTACCCCCTTTTTTGGGGTTAAAAGCTGTGTGCAGCAGCGTCTCCAGCACCCCCTAATACTTACCTAAGCCCCATGTCTCTCCAGCCATATCCACGAGTCCCTCGGCCGTCTGGCACTCTCCCTGCCGATTGGCTAAGACACAGAAGCGGCGTCATTGGCTCCAGTGCCCATCAAAGTGAGTTAGCCAATCAGGAGAGAGAGGGGGTGGGGCTGAAGGGCAGCTCTGTGTCTGAATGGACATAGGGGAGGTGCAGCTCGGCTTTGGTCATAACAAGCTGCTTGCTGCGAGGGGCACTTCACTAGAAACATTTTAAAATCAAACCGATGAACTGACCAATGGAAGAAGAGGATGACTGAACACAAATTACCCATAAAGATAGTAGAAAAACGAGAGCAGGTAAAAAGCGAGTTTACACCATCCTTCCTTCTGACAGTATGCCAGAATATCTGCATTCATTATAGTGGTGGGATCATAGAGGCCGGGGCCGCTCATCACTGGCCGGCTCATATACCTGCAACACAAGAAAAAGGATGCAAAAATAAATGAAGCTGTGCAAAGAAACTATTTATTTATATTTAAACAAGATTCTAATTTATATACAGTACAGACCAAAAGTTTGGACACACCTTCTCATTCCAAGAGTTTTCTCTGATTTCATGACTATGAAAATTGTAGATTCACACTGAAGGCATCAAAGCTATGAATGTGGAATTATACACATAACAAAAAAGTGTGAAACAACTGAAAATGTGTCATATTCTAGGTCCTTTTGCTTTGATTACTGCTTTGCACACTCTTGGCATTCTCTTGATGAGCTTCAAGAGGTAGTCACCTGAAATGGTCTTCCAACAGTCTTGAAGGAGTTCCCAGAGATGCTTAGCACTTGTTGGCCCTTTTGCCTTCACTCTGCGGTCCAGCTCACCCCAAACCATCTCGTTTGGGTTCAGGTCCGGTGACTGTGGAGGCCAGGTCATCTGGCACAGCACCCCATCACTCTCCTTCTTGGTCAAATAGCCCTTCCACAGCCTGGAGGTGTGTTTGGGGTCATTGTCCTGCAAACCGGATGGAATAGCATGCCGCTGCAAGATGCTGTGGTAGCCATGCTGGTTCAGTATGCCTTCAATTTTGAATAAATCCCCAACAGTGTCACCAGCAAAGCACCCCCACACCATCACACCTCCTCCTCCATGCTTCACGGTGGGAACCAGGCATGTAGAGTCCATCCGTTCACCTTTTCTGCGTCGTACAAAGACACAGTGGTTGGAACCAAAGATCTCAAGTTTGGACTCATCAGACCAAAGCACCGATTTCCACTGGTCTAATGTCCATTCCTTGTGTTCTTTAGCCCAAACAAGTCTCTTCTGCTTGTTGCCTTTCTTTAGCAGTGGTTTCCTAGCAGATATTCTACCATGAAGGCCTGATTCACACAGTCTCCTCTTAACAGTTGTTCTAGAGACGTGTCTGCTGCAAAAGGACCTAGAATATGAAATTTTCAGTTGTTTCACACTTTTTTGTTATGTGTATAATTCCACATGTGTTAATTCATAGTATTGATGCCTCCAGTGTGACTCTACAATTTTCATAGTCATGAAAATAAAGAAAACTCTTTGAATGAGAAGGTGTGTCCAAACTTTTGGTCTGTACTGTATATATACACACATATACACACATACATATATACACACAGGGTTTGACAAATTTGCTTGGAATCCAGGAGACAGCTAAAAAAAGTCAGAATCCAGGAACGCACCCCGTCCCCCCGAGCTCAGGTGCAGAAGCGAACACATACGTGAGCAGCGCCCGCATATGAAAACGGGGTTCAAACCACACAAGTGAGGCATCGCAGCGATCGTTAGAGCGAGAGCAATAATTCTAGCCCTAGACCTTCTCTGTAACGCAAAACATGCAACCTGTAGAGTTGTTTTGAACATCGCCTATAAAGATTTTAAAGGGTAAAAGTTTGTCGCCATTCCACGAGCGGACGCAATTTTGAAGTGTGACATGTTGGGTATCCATTTACTCGGCGTAACATTATCTTTCATAATATAAAAAAAATTGGGATAACTTTACTGTTGTCTTATTTTTTAATTAAATAAAAGTGTATTTTTTCCCAAAAAAGTGTGCTTATAAGACTGCTGTGCAAATACGGTGCGACAGAAAGTATTGCAACAACCGCCATTTTATTCTCTAGAGTGTTGGAATAAAAAAAATATATATATGATGTTTGGGGGGCTCTAATTAGAGGGAAGGAGATGGCAGTGATAACAGGCAGGGAAGCTCCATTAGCATGGCTGGTTGTATGTCATACCATCGACCACCACAAGATGGCGCCAGATCACAGAAGGAAGCAATGAACTGCAGAAGGCCGCGTCCTGAATTACCGCCCAAGGCGATCACGCAGCTGGTGATGTGGGGGCGCAAAAAATTAAAGTAGGTGTAAACCCTCGTGTTTTTTCACCTTAATACATCCTATGCATTAAGGTGAAAAAAACTTCTAAGAAATGTATTATTTTTTAGACATATCCATCAATATTCACAGGTAAATTTGGATTTTGTTTAATTTTTATTGTATTATTTCTAAACCCGCAACTATTCTGAATATGATATTGGCCATGATCTGATCATCATTGTATATTATTGTGTTTCGAATGAGTTTATTTCTGTTTTCTTCGTGTATATATATAAATAAATAATATATATTGTGTTATTTTTCTTTTCGGTGTTTCAGTAGTGCTTGACAAAAATAACTCTTGAAGAAGCCAAAATTGAATGGCGAAACATGTTGAGAGAATTGTCTGCATGCATTTTTGAAACTATTATATGATGGATCTCTTTACTTTATGCAATTTTGTATAATAAAATTATTTTTATATACATTTTTAATGTTTTCAGACCTTAAAAATCCTGTTTAATTTTTCTATGTGAAAAAACTTCTATCAGTGACTGCCCCTCTCCCCCCTCCCAGTTTTACTCACCTGACCCCCTTCGATCCCACGCCAGAGACACTCTCTCTCTGCCTGGGGTTTTCGGCTTTTGATTGGATAGATTGATAGCAGCGCAGCCATTGGCTCCCGCTGCCGTCAATCAAATCCAATGACGTGGGTGTCGGGGGGCGGATCGAGTCCTCGGGGAGGGGGGGTTGGGGTTAAGCAGCCATACAACCTCACCACTTGTCAAGTGCGCTCTAAAGAGAGATCCAATCACAGATTGCTCTTCAAATGTGACTGAGCTGTAAAAGGATTTCCTTATTAAACACTGATAGCAACAAGTGAAATATTACCTCCAGATGTGGTACGCCAGCAGCGGCATGTTTAAACTGAGAGTGAGCCATTCGGCGGCACATAGAAACATGACACAGAAGAACGCATGGATGAGATATTCTGGAAGCACGAGCTGCAAGAAAAACAACAGAAAGAAGAGTTACATAGACAGACATGTACAGATCCCACTCTACATATATACACACACACAGTACTATCCCCCCCCCCCCGGGACAGACATGTACAGATCCCAGCCTACATATATACACACAGTACCATCCCCCCCCCCCCCCCCCCGGGACAGACATGTACAGATCCCAGCCTACATATATACACACAGTACTATCCCCCCCCCCCCCCCCGGGACAGACATGTACAGATCCCACCCCACATATATACATACAGTAGTATTCCCCACCCCCCACGACAGACATGTACAGATCTCACCCCACATATATACATACAGTACTATTCCCCCCCCCCCCCGGGACAGACATGTACTGATCCCACCAACATATATACACACAGGACTATTCCCCTATCTCCCCCGCCCCCCGGGACAGACATGTACAGATCCCATCCTACATATATACACACAGTACTATCCCCCCCCCCCCCCCCCCCCCCCGGGACAGACAGACAGACAGACATGTACAGATCCCAGCCTACATATATATACACACACAGTACTATTACCCCCCCCCCCCCCCCCCCCCCGGGACAGACATGTACAGATCCCACCCTACATATATACACACACACAGGACTATTCCCCTACCCCCCCCCCCCCCCCCGGGACAGACATGTACAGATCCCACCTACATATATACACACACAGGACTACCCCCCCAATATATTCCCAGCACCCAACCCCCCGGGACAGACATGTAAAGCGCCAACTCCGGTGGGTGTACCAAGATGTCCGCTTGCCGCCTTCTGACTGTATCCTTACTGTGGAGGAGTACGGGGTGTGCCAAGATGGCGACAATGGAATGTCACTTCCGTTACAAAATGTGACAGGGTCGCCTAATCTGATGAAACACCCACATGCCTGAGATAAGGGCAGATGGATTGAAGGAAGTAAATGTTACATGAAAAATACACCCTTACTCAAGATGGCCAGAACTGCTGGGGGGTCAAAGTGATTTCTCAAGAAATTAAAGCATGGAGACATGGATGAGGGGGACGGGGAGGGAGCCCAAGACTTGGGGGTAAAAGGGGGCGGGGAGGGAGACCAAGACTGGGGGGTAAAAGGGGGCAGGGAGGGAGCCCAAGACTGGGGGGTAAAAGGGGGCGGGGAGGGAGCCCAAGACTGGGGGGGGTAAAAGGGGGCGGACCCCAGGATTCGGAAGGAAAAAGAGGAGGACCAAGCTTGCTGGCCTGTTGCTATGGGTTACTGCACTTTGCTAAATACATTATTATACAGTTCACTCCAAGCACAGCATGCAGCAGAGATTGAGGCCTCAGCTCGGAGCATGCTGGAGGTCCCGGGCCTGGGGGCAGCAGATCAGGAACTTTGAGGCTTATTTATAAGTATACAAAATACAAAAGGTCTACTTGCAACTAAAAATAGCGAAAACTTCAGAAGAAAATATAAAAAGAAAAAATTATATTTTTTTTTATAAAAAAAACACACTCATTATAATTGGTAGAGCAACCTCTATAAATAAGCCATATTCATGTATTATGCGAAACCTGACCTGACAGAGGGGGAGGGGCTCAGCCTGATCCCCGCACATCCCGTGTTAAATATCATGCAGAACAATCTCATAACGTGTTATTAGAGGTGGAGGTGGTGGGGGACGGACGATGGAGGAGGGGACGGGGGACGGACGATGGAGGAGGGGACGGGGGACGGACGATGGAGGAGGGGACGGGGGACGGACGATGGAGGAGGGGACGGGGGACGGACGATGGAGGAGGGGACGGGGGACGGACGATGGAGGAGGGGTGGGGGGACGGACGATGGAGGAGGGGTGGACGTGGGGGGACGGACGATGGAGGAGGGGACGGGGGACGGACGATGGAGGAGGGGACGGGGGACGGACGATGGAGGAGGGGACGGGGGACGGACGATGGAGGAGGAGGGGACGATGGAGGAGGGGGGGGGACGGACGATGGAGGAGGGGACGGGGGACGGACGATGGAGGACGGGGGGACGGGGGACGGACGATGGAGGAGGGGACGGGGGACGGACGATGGAGGAGGGGACGGGGGACGGACGATGGAGGAGGGGACGGGGGACGGACGATGGAGGACGGGGGGACGGGGGGGACGGACGATGGAGGAGGGGACGGGGGACGGACGATGGAGGAGGGGACGGGGGACGGACGATGGAGGAGGGGACGGGGGACGGACGATGGAGGAGGGGACGGGGGACGGACGATGGAGGAGGGGACGGGGGACGGACGATGGAGGAGGGGACGGGGGACGGACGATGGAGGAGGGGACGATGGAGGGGGGACGGGGACGGACGATGGAGGAGGGGACGGGGGACGGACGATGGAGGAGGGGACGGGGGGGGACGGGGGACGGACGATGGAGGAGGGGACGGGGGGGATGGAGGGGGGACGGGGGGGGGACGGCGATGGAGGAGGGGACGGGGGGCGATGGAGGAGGGGGCGGGGGGCGATGGAGGAGGGGACGGGGGGGCGATGGAGGAGGGGACGGGGGGGGGGCGATGGAGGAGGGGACGGGGGGCGATGGAGGAGGGGACGGGGGGGATGGAGGGGGGACGGGGGGGATGGAGGAGGGGGACGGGGGGGGGACACGATGGAGGGGGGGGGGGGGGGGGGGGGGACACGATGGAGGGGGGGGGGGCGGACACGATGGAGGGGGGGGGGGGGGGGGGGGGGGGGGGAGGACACGATGGAGGGGGGGGGGGGGGGGGGGGGAGGGAGGACACGATGGAGGGGGGGGGGGGAGGAAGATGGAGGATTTTATGACCGGAGAGACATATGAAGGGAAAAAAACTGTTAACTGCCTTCTGAATGATGCAATGAGTGACAGACCAGGGACACGAGGCTCCGCCCACAACTGAGCGCATTGATTTAAGGCACAAAGTCGCACAACTTTTCCTGCAAATTTCTACAGGTCAAAAGGTCACCAATGGAAAAGAATGAAAAACGCCTGAAATCTGCTGTAAATGACACTCCTGTACAGCGAGCGATGGGCGTTTCGCTTTAGGTGACGTAACGCTCGGATGTGAATGGGAGCCAATGGAACGAATGGGATTTGTCTTGTTGGGCGTTTTTAGAGCCAAGGCTCAGAGCAGAAAATGCAGAGCCGAGCCTAAAATGGTAACTATGAGCGACGTCACCAATCAGCTCCATGATACCTTCCAACATTAACACAGGGGACCTTATATTTCAGAGCCCCCACCCACAATATATATGTATATATATTACAGTGGAACATTGGTTAACGAGCATTTTGAAAGACGAGAAACTTTAAAAAAAAAAAATCTGACTGTTTGCTAGTGTTGTCTCGCAAAAAAAAGCAGAATTTAAGCCAATGGGGTGTGCAGTACTACATTTGGCCTGAGGTGCGGGGGGCGCCAAGACACTCAACCTTTGGGAGGCATTCGGAAATACTCAGAATCACTCGAAAATGCTCCGTTCCCGGGTGTTTGAGGTCAGCCGAGCTGTCCCCGAGTATGTCTATATCTCTCCGGTGCCCCCCACCTCTGGCCACATGCGGTATTGCATATAATAGAACAAATTATTTTCGTTTCCACCGACTTCAATGGGGAATCTCGCTTTGATATGCGAGGGCTTTAGATTACGAGCGTTCTCCTGGAACGGATTATCCTTGTAATCCGAGGTTCCACTGTATATACACACACAGTATTTCACACAAGTACACCCCTCAGTGACATTTCTTGTATCTTCATGTGACAACACTGAAGAAATGACCCTTTGCGACAATGAAACGTCACTTCCGTTACAAAATGTGACTGTGCCCGCGGACTCTATGTCCGCCGGTGTCCCGCGACCGTGTCACAGAGCTGCAGAAGAAGAGATTCCTATGTAAACAAGGCATTTCCCTGTTCTGCCTAGTGACAGGACACTGATCTACTGTTCCCTGTCACCAGGAGCGGTGATCAGGGTCATGTCACAGTAAGCCCCGCCCCCACACAGAAGCACTCCCTAGGACACACTTAACCCCTTCCTCGCCCCCTAGTGGTTAACCCCTTCACTGCCAGTGTCATTTACACAGTGATCAGTGCATTTTTATAGCACTGATCGCTGTATAAATCATAATGGTTCCAAAATAGTGTCAAAAGTGTCTGATGTGTCCGCCATAATGTCGCAGTCACGATAAAAAAAATAAAAAAAAATTGCAGATCGCCACCATTTCTAATCACATTTTTTTTTTTTTTTAGAAAAATTCCATAAAACGATACCCTATTTTGTAGACGCTATCACTTTTGCGCAAACCAATCAAACGCTTATTGCGATTTGTTTACCAAAAATATTGGATCTTTATTTTCAAAATTGTCGCTCTATTTTTGTTTATATCGCAAAAAATAAAAACCGCAGAGGTGATCAAATACCACCAAAAGAAAGCTCTATTTGTGGGGAAAAAAGGACGTCAATTTTGTTTGGGAGCCACGTCGCACGATCGCGCAATTGTCAGTTAAATCGACGCAGTGCCGAATCGCAAAAAGTGCTTTGGTCAGGAAGGTGGTAAATACTTCCGGGGCTGAAGTGGTTACTTAGAAACAATTTAACACATTTCCACAAACTGTCCTTAATTCTAATGCGTATCTATCATTTTTTATTTGTTTTATGTAGATTTAGTGAGTAAATCTGTCCCTGTGTGTCTCTATGTATCAGTGACGCAGTGCCGAATCGCAAAAAATAGCCCGATCTTTTGGCAGCTAAATCCTCCGGGGGGCTGAAGTGGTTAATGTTTATTTCTAGTAACGGGCCGATTTCGGGACTCTGAAGCATTTAGTTAAACCCTCTGAAGGCAGAGAACAGTTTATGGTATTTTAGTTCAGCAGACTTTAAAACCAAGGAGCTCCGTATGAGCAGATCAACGGATTTATCCGAATGTGAGGGGATGGAGATGAAGCAGGCATGTGGGGGGGGATAATCCAACAAACAGATGTTCCTAAAAAATAAAAAAAAGTGGCAGTTGAACATCGATGTACACACCTTGAGTGCAATTTTCACTCTTTTAATCTTTTTCAGCTTTTCAAATGTCTTTTGTTTGCGACAAAGTAAAAAGCAGATTGGAAGAATGTTAGTGTGACAGCTGGCAAGAGATTAATAGATAAAAACACAAAATCGCTTATCAAAACGCACAACGCAATTGCCCAGAACTCATCACAACCTCTTAAAGGTACAGTCCCACCTATGCAGATTTAGTTTTCTATCTATGTCACCTTTCTCCTCCATAATAAGAAATCAGAACCATCAACAGAAAAAACGATTAACGATATTAGATTGTAAGTGTTCATGAATCCGCCGCAGAGACCACTTTTATTTGAAAGCGGACCGCCCTCTGTTGAAGAGAATAACGGGGTTATGGCGGCCATCTGCTACCACAACAAGTGTATTCTACTTCAAAGTGCCGACGGCAGGCGGTCCGCAAGTAGTTAAAGAATTTTTTTAATACCGTATATACTCTATACACACTCTCTATATACCCCATATACACCGTATACACACTCTCTATATACCCCATATACACTCTCTCTATATACCCCATATACACCGTATACACTCTCTCTATACACACACCGTATACACTCTCTCTATACACACACACCGTATACACTCTCTCTATATACCCCATATACACTCTCTCTATATACCCCATATACACCGTATACACTCTCTCTATATACCCCATATACACCGTATACACTCTCTCTATATACCCCATATACACCGTATACACTCTCTCTATATACCCCATATACACCGTATACACTCTCTCTATATACCCCATATACACCGTATACACTCGCTCTATACACACACACCGTATACACTCGCTCTATACACACACACC
Source organism: Rana kukunoris (assembly GCA_029574335.1). Taxonomy (NCBI): domain Eukaryota; kingdom Metazoa; phylum Chordata; class Amphibia; order Anura; family Ranidae; genus Rana; species Rana kukunoris. Next base: position 145,518,034 of record CM056059.1, on the reverse strand, counting down.
GTATACACTCTCTCTATACACACACACACCGTATACACTCTCTCTATACACACACACACCGTATACACTCTCTCTATACACACACACACACCGTATACACTCTCTCTATACACACACACACCGTATACACTCTCTCTATACACACACACACCGTATACACTCTCTCTCTATACACACACCGTATACACACTCTCTCTATACACACACCGTATACACACTCTCTCTATACACACACCGTATACACACTCTCTCTATACACACACCGTATACACACTCTCTCTATACACACACCGTATACACACTCTCTCTATACACACACCGTATACACACTCTCTCTATACACACACCGTATACACACTCTCTCTATACACAACGTATACACACTCTATACACACACCGTATACACACTCTCTCTATACACACACCGTATACACTCTCTCTCTATACACACACCGTATACACTCTCTCTCTATACACACACCGTATACACTCTCTCTCTATACACACACCGTATACACTCTCTCTCTATACACACACCGTATACACTCTCTCTCTATACACACACCGTATACACACACCGTATACACTCTCTCTATACACACACCGTATACACTCTCTCTATACACACACCGTATACACTCTCTCTATACACACACCGTATACACTCTCTCTATACACACACACACACACAATACACCAGGGGTGCCCAACCTTTTGAAGCGCAAGGGCCACTTAAGCAACTTGGTAACCGGTCGCGGGCCACAATGAGCGGAGCGGGTGGATGGCAGCTCACTCAGCTCTATAGAGCCCACTCTACCCTCAGCATACTAAACTCGCAGGCAATAGAAGTCTATGGCTCAGTGCAGGTAACCCACAGATGCACTTCTCTGTACCTGTGGATTAGTTTGAAAGCAGCCCAGTAACCACTGCAGAACAGATATGCCCGTATATTCACACACTGATTTTAGTAATAAAAACGTACCTTTAATAACAGTATTCTATTCTAATTTTTTCCATCCCAGAGCAGGAGGTCGGGGGCCACATCAAAGGGCTCCGTGGGCCACTGGTTTGGCACACCTGCTCTATATACACTCTATAACGTATACACTCTCTATACACACCATACACACACCCTATACACAGTATATACACAGTATATACTCGAGTATAAGCCAAGTTTTTCAGCAAATTTTTTTGGTGCTGAAAATGCCCCCCTCGGTTTATACTCCAGTTCCCTTTTTGTGCCTGATCTCCCGAATTTTGGGGACCCGGTACCGGCCGATCGAAGGTCCCCTGGACCCCAAACTTGGCACACATGTATCTCCACTCTTCCTTTACAAGTGTGCAAAGATTGTTGTCCGGGGGAGTACCGATTTTTCAAAGCCGTGCATCCCTTCCATAGACTCCCATGTTAAACGGTAATTTCTCTGGTGACTTTGGGGACCCGATACTGGTCGGTCGTAGGTCCCCTGGACCCGGCTCTTGGCACATATGTATCCCCACTCTTCTTGTACAAGTGTGCAAAGTTTGTTGTCTGGGGGACCTACAGCCGGGAAGCACCGATTTTTTAAAGCCGGGTACCCCTTCCATAGACTCCCATGCTAAACGTCAGTCTAGTCATGGGCAGTGAGGCATTCAGATGGACACCCTAGGCTTATATTCGAGTCAATACGTTTGCCCAGTTTTTTGTGGTAAAATCTGGTGCCTGGGCTTATATTCGGGTCGGCTTGTACTCGAGTATATACAGTATTTTATTATTTAAAATTTTACTGTCCCTTTAATTTTTTTTATCACTTCTATTATAAGAAATTTAAACAACCCTTGTAACAGGAATAAGACACAACAGGGCCTCTTTATGGAGACATCGGGGTCAATAAAACCCCTAATCTCTCCTCTACCCTGGAAAGCATGACATTAAAAAAAAACAAAGATTTTTGCTTAACAGGGGGAAAAAAATGGCGGCGTTTACATCTGCCAGAGCAGGAAGTGAGGTCATTACGTCACTTTCGGCCTCTCAAGGTCATAGAAATGGCTGGGGACCATCCAATCCACAGCCAGCTCTATGGTAACCCATCTCCGCCACCGGATCTAAGCTTCCCAATGGCACGGGACAGCCCAGAGAGGTGATGTTGGGTGGCGGAAGGGAGGGTTCGTTATTTGGTAAAAGGTGAACAAACCCTTTAAAAATTTGACAAAGAACATTAGAATAAATAGAAGAGCGCCAGTCATGAAAATTGGGGTGCATGTTGGGTCGTGGTCTCACGGGTCGCATTGCAGTGCCGGGGGGGGAGGGGTCCCGGGTGCAATTCCAATCCGAATCTCAACAGCATAGAATTCTAATATTCATGTTGACGAAGTTTCCTTTTAGTAGACCGGCTTTCTCCCAACCCAGAGCAGCGTGGTGATTGGTTCAGAGGGACGGCGGCCGGATTAGGAGATTGTAAACTCTTCTAGGCCAGAAAATTAGGTCAGCGGTTCTGTGTAATCTGTAAAACTCCGCACAGCATCAGGAAATAAATAACTGAAAGTAGCGAAACGGAATCTCAAATTGACCTGAAAATATAAAACGTCGGCGAGCTTTGGTGCTGCAGCAGAACTACAAGTATCAGCATGTCCTTCACATGGTGCGGGCATCAACCCATTGTTACCAAAACTGGACTACCGATGATGCTGCCAAGTGGGACCGTACCTTTATTCCCCCCCCCCCCCCCCCCCAAAACACACTCTCATACAGATGTACAACCTTCACTGGCACACAGCAAGCATGAATGATGCACACACACGCCATGGCAGGGGGGTGAATGATGCACACACACGCCATGGCAGAGGGGTGGGAATAATGCACACACACACCATGGCAGGGGGGTGGGAATAATGCACACACACACACCATGGCAGGGGGGTGGGAATAAGGCGCACACACACACCATGGCAGGGGGTGAATGATGCGCACACACACACCATGGCAGGGGGTGAATGATGCGCACACACACACCATGGCAGGGGGTGAATGATGCGCACACACACACCATGGCAGGGGGTGAATGATGCGCACACACACACCATGGCAGGGGGTGAATGATGCGCACACACACACCATGGCAGGGGGTGAATGATGCGCACACACACACCATGGCAGGGGGTGAATGATGCGCACACACACACCATGGCAGGGGGTGAATGATGCGCACACACACACACCATGGCAGGGGGTGAATGATGCGCACACACACACACCATGGCAGGGGGTGAATGATGCGCACACACACACCATGGCAGGGGGTGAATGATGCGCGCACACACACACCATGGCAGGGGGTGAATGATGCGCACACACACACCATGGCAGGGGGTGAATGATGCGCACACACACACCATGGCAGGGGGTGAATGATGCGCGCACACACACACCATGGCAGGGGGTGAATGATGCGCACACACACACACCATGGCAGGGGGTGAATGATGCGCACACACACACCATGGCAGGGGGTGAATGATGCGCACACACACACCATGGCAGGGGGTGAATGATGCGCACACACACACACCATGGCAGGGGGTGAATGATGCGCACACACACACCATGGCAGGGGGTGAATGATGCGCACACACACACCATGGCAGGGGGTGAATGATGCGCACACACACACCATGGCAGGGGGTGAATGATGCGCACACACACACCATGGCAGGGGGTGAATGATGCGCACACACACACCATGGCAGGGGGTGAATGATGCGCACACACACACCATGGCAGGGGGAAAATGATGCGCACACACACACCATGGCAGGGGGAAAATGATGCGCACACACACACCATGGCAGGGGGAAAATGATGCGCACACACACACCATGGCAGGGGGTGAATGATGCGCACACACACACCATGGCAGGGGGGGAATGATGCGCACACACACACCATGGCAGGGGGGTGAATGATGCGCGCGCACACACACACGCCATGGCAGGGGGGTGAATGATGTGCGCACACACACGCCATGGCGGGGGGTGATTGATGCGCGCACACACACGCCATGGCGGGGGGTGAATGATGCGCACACAAACACAAACGGGGGTGAATGATGCGCACACACGCAATGGCGGGGGGTTAATGATGCGCACGCAAACACACACGCCATGCGCACACACGCCATGGCAGGGGGTGAATGATGCGCAAACACACACGCCATGGCGGGGGGTGAATGATGCGCAGACACACACGCCATGGCGGGGGGTGAATGATGCGCAGACACACACGCCATGGCGGGGGGTGAATGATGCGCAGACACACACGCCATGGCGGGGGGTGAATGATGCGCAGACACACACGGCATGGCGGGGGGTGAATGATGCGCAAACACACACGCCATGGCGGGGGGTGAATGATGCGCAAACACACACGCCATGGCGGGGGGGGTGAATGATGCGCACACAAACACACGCCATGGCGGGAGGTGAATGATGCACGCACACACGCCATGGCGAGAGGTGAATGATGCGCGCACACACGCCATGGCGAGAGGTGAATGATGCGCGCACACACGCCATGGCGAGAGGTGAATGATGCGCGCACACACGCATGGTGCGGGCATTAACCCATTGTTACCAAAACTGGACTACCGATGATGCTGCCAAGTGGGACCGTACCTTTATTCCCCCCCCCCCCCCAAAACACACTCTCATACAGATGTACAACCTTCACTGGCACACAGCAAGCATGAATGATGCACACACACGCCATGGCAGGGGGGTGAATGATGCACACACACACGCCATGGCAGAGGGGTGGGAATAATGCACACACACACCATGGCAGGGGGTGAATGATGCGCACACACACACCATGGCAGGGGGTGAATGATGCGCACACACACACCATGGCAGGGGTTGAATGATGCGCACACACACACCATGGCAGGGGGTGAATGATGCGCACACACACACCATGGCAGGGGGTGAATGATGCGCACACACACACCATGGCAGGGGGTGAATGATGCGCACACACACACCATGGCAGGGGGTGAATGATGCGCACACACACACCATGGCGGGGGGTGAATGATGCGCACACACACACCATGGCGAGGGGTGAATGATGCGCACACACACACACCATGGCGAGGGGTGAATGATGCGCACACACACACCATGGCAGGGGGGGGAATGATGCGCACACACACACCATGGCAGGGGGGTGAATGATGCGCGCACACACACGCCATGGCAGGGGGGTGAATGATGTGCGCACACACACGCCATGGCGGGGGCAGGGCTCTCATCAGACGTGACTTACCGGATTGAGCGTGTTACACTGGTCTATAGGATTCTTGTAATCCGTTTTCAATTCATCAAATGCGATTATCTGAAAGGAAAAAACAAAATAAAAATCACTTTTCTGCGATGTTTTCCATCCGCAAACCCTAAAAATACAGCTTTTCGCCACTAAAGATCCACATGACCCCCCAGGTCAAACCCTAAAAAATGCAGCTCCTCTCCACTATAGATCCACATGACCGCCCCCCCCCCACCCCACCCTAAACCCTAAAAATGAGGCTCCTCTCCACTATAGATCCACATGACCCCCCAGGTCAAACACTAAAAATACGGCTCTTCTCCACTACAGATCCAGCTCTAAGGCTCAATTCACACATGTTGCTTTTGCAGTGCTTTCTGCGTTTTGTCGACACTTGTTTTTACCGCGATTTGCATTTTTATTATTATTATTTTTTTTCTTTTTTTTTAACATTTCCTTTAACAACCAGCTTTCCTATAAAAACTTGTGTTTTGGACGCGGCATTGAATTCGATTACATGCGGGGGAAAAAAGGTCCCGACCCTTTCCAAAAACGCAGAGGCACAAAAAAGCATGTGAAAAATTTGAACAATAAAAAAAAAAAAAAATTGGCATCTGATGGGACCAGCTCCTGATCATGTGACTACTGTAGCAGCCAATCAGTGGTCACATGATCACCAATTTAACCACTTCAATCCCGGGTTTTTATACCCACCTCCATATCGCGCCTATTCTGGCACTTCTCTCCTACATGTACAAATCATCATTCTTTTGCTAGAAGATTACTCAGAAACCCCCAAACATTATATATGTTTTTTTTAGCAGACACCCTAGGGAATAAAATGGCGGTCATTTCAACTGTTTCTCTCGCACGGTATTTGTGCAATAATTTTTCAAACGCCTTTTTTTTGGGGGAAAAAAACTGTTTATGAATAATAAAAAAAAAACAGTAAAGTTATCCCAATCTTTTTGTAAAATGTGAAAGATGAAGCTACGCCGAGTAAATAGACACCTAACATGTCACGCTTTAAAATTGCGCACACTCATGGAATGGTGCCAAACTTCGGTACTTAAAAATCTCCATAGGCGTCGCTTTGCACATTTTTACAGGTTACCAGTTTAGAGTTACAGAGGAGGTCTAGTGCTAGAATTGTTGCTGGCACTCTAACGCACAGGGCGATACCTCACATAGGGACTTACGTGGGAGTTCGCTTCTGCGCGCGAGCTACCGGGGACAGGGGCGTTTAATAATTTTTTTTACATATTTATTTTACTTATTTTTTTTTTTTAAATGTTATCACTTTTTTTCCTATTACAAGGAATGTAAACATCCCTTCTAATAGGAAATATGTGTGACAGGTCCTCTTTATGGAGAGAGGCGGGGTCAATAAGACCTCCCCCCCTCCCCCCACATCTCTCCTCCAGGGTGGAAAGCATGAGATCGTGAAAAAAATTCACCGATCTCATGAGTACTGTTGCTCAGTAGCCGCAATCGCGGTTTTGTTTACTTACGGGCACGACGTCATCACATCGTACCTGGGCCTCCGACTATCTGGTCACCAGTCATCTCTATGCTTCCTGCCTGCGCCGGACGATTCTTTCTCCGGGCCCCCGATGGCACGGGAGAGCCTGGAGAAGCACCAGATGGCGGCTCTCTCCACTTATAAGAATGATCAAGTGGCGGAACCACTGCTATGATCATTCTTATGGTGCACAGAATTGCCGGCACTAAAGAATAATATCTGAATGATCCCTGTAGCTCCTCCCATCATTCAGATATCCCCCCACAAAGCACAGGACATCATATGACATCCACCCGGGATGGGAGATCCCCTCTGTGGACGTCAAATGACTATGGGCCGGTATTGAAGTGGTTAAAGTTATGCAGATGGGAAGGGGTTAAAAAGCAATTTGTAAACAAACCGTTCCCCACCCAAAAAAACAACGACTTTCCTAAGCCCCACCCCGGTGATGTCACAGTATCTCCGGCAGAGCTGGAATCCCGGGTGGGGGGCGGATTGCAGTCTTGCTGTAATTGAAGCTCGCAGATGAGTGGGAAAATGACGTCACCCCCACGCTAAAGTAAAACCTTGGTTTGAGAGCTTTTTTTAAGACAAGCAAAATATTTTAATACATTTTGCCTTGATATACAAGCGATGTCTTGATATAAGAGTAGCATCATGTAACCACTGAGTATAAAAGAGAAGAGAGGAGCCACTAAGTGTAGCAATATGGTTACATGTAATGAAGGGACAACATTTAGCAACTTATTGCTACACTTAGAGGCGCCTCTTCTCTTCTTTTATAAATGCTTTGATATACAAGCGCTTTGGATGGAACGAATTATGAAGATGGGGACGAGGTTTTATTTATTTTTTGGTGACAGTTTTGTTTACCAATGGCATTATTAACCACTTCCCACCCGGTCTATAGCAGAATGACGTCCGGGAAGCGGTTCTGTTTTCCTGACCACATAACATGTCGGCGCGCGTGCGCAGTGTGGCAAGTGCAGAGCATCTCTGATCGCGAGAAGAAGCCCCTGACAGAGGCTTCGTACTACATGAGCAGCTGTGACCAATCACAGCTAATCATCACGTGAACCAGGAAGTGACGGTAAACGGCATTTCTTGGTTTGTGCCAATCGGCGGCTCTCCAGCCAGAGGCGGGGGGGGGGTCGGTGGTCTGCGGTTTTAATCACCACATTGATTATCAGCACAGCCCCCATCGGATGTGCCCACCACAGGTGAAAAAAAAAAAGGATACCCATCATCAGCCAGTCATTCCCCCCTCCCCCAGGATCGCCTGTCCGTGTGCAATAAAGTGCCAATCAGTGCCCTACAGTAACACCTGTCAAAACATCAGTACCTCATCCCCAGTGCTGCCCGCCACAGCCCCCCGTCAGTGCTGCCCGCCACAGCTGCCCATCAATTCTACATATCAGTGCCTCCTTATCAGTGCCCGTCAGTGTTTATAACCGAAACAAAGAAAACCTTTTTGTTTCCAAAATTTTCACTCGTTTTTAGTTTGTTTAGCAAAAAATTAAAACCTCCCAGAGGTGATCAAATCCCACAAAAGAAATCTCTATTAGTGGGTTTGTAGTTTGTGTGCAGTGTTACAAGACGGAGTAATTGCCAAAGTGCGACAGCGCAGAAAGCTGAAAATTGTCCTGAGCAGGAAGGGGTAAAGTGTCTGGTACTGAAGGTGTTATAGATATCTAAAGGGGGGGGGGGGGTAGAAAATGATCAGACTATCCCCCCCCCCCCCCCCGGCGTTATGTATAGTAGAGAGGGTGGAGGATGGGATCTTCTTCTCGCACCTCACCGCCTGAACTTCGCACTGATTGCCGATCAGGAAATGAACTTTCCACTGTGACGAGGTGCAGATCACATCCCCCACTCTATACTGCAGGGCACAGCCACTGCTCCACATCCCCCGCTCTATAGTGCAGGGCCCTGTAGGGGGGGGGGGGGAATGCACCGTTTCCAGCCCGTTTGACGCATGTCAATTTGGACATGATAGCTCCATGGACACAGCCACCGCTCCGCATCCGACAGACGTGCGGGAGAGAGGACACAGCCGCCGCCCCGCATCCGACAGACGTGCGGGAGAGAGGACACACATCCGACAGACGTACACAGCCGCCGCTCCGCATCCGACAGACGTGCGGGAGAGAGGACACAGCCGCCGCTCCGCATCCGACAGACGTGCGGGAGAGAGGACACAGCCGCCGCTCCGCATCCGACAGACGTCACACTCCGCATCCGAGAGAGAGAGGACACAGCCGCCGCTCCGCATCCGACAGACGTGCGGGAGAGAGGACACAGCCGCCGCTCCGCATCCGACAGACGTGCGGGAGAGAGGACACAGCCGCCGCTCCGCATCCGACAGACGTGACACAGCCGCCGCTCCGCATCCGACAGACGTGCGGGAGAGAGGACACAGCCGCCGCTCCGCATCCGACAGACGTGCGAGAGAGGACACAGCCGCCGCTCCGCATCCGACAGACGTGCGGGAGAGAGGACACAGCCGCCGCTCCGCATCCCGACGTCCGCATCCGACAGACGTGCGGGAGAGAGGACACAGCCGCATAGAGAGAGGACACAGCCGCCGCCCCGCATCCGACAGACGTGCGGACAGAGAGAGGGACACAGCCGCCGCTCCGCATCCGACAGACGTGCGGGAGAGAGGACACAGCCGCCGCCCCGCATCCGACAGACTGCGGGAGAGGACACAGCCGCCGCTCCGCATCCGACAGACGTGCGGAGAGAGGACACAGCCGCCGCTCCGCATCCGACAGACGTGCGGGAGAGAGGACACAGCCGCCGCTCCGCATCCGACTGCGAGAGAGAGACACAGCCGCCGCTCCGCATCCGACAGACGTGCGACACAGCGCCGCTCCGCATCCGACAGACGTGCGGGAGAGAGGACACAGCCGCCGCTCCGCATCCGACAGACGTGCGGGAGAGAGGACACAGCCGCCGCTCCGCATCCGACAGACGTGCGGGAGAGAGGACACAGCCGCCGCTCCGCATCCGACAGACGTGCGGGAGAGAGGACACAGCCGCCGCTCCGCATCCGACAGACGTGCGGGAGAGAGGACACAGCCGCCGCTCCGCATCCGACAGACGTGCGGGAGAGAGGACACAGCCGCCGCTCCGCATCCGACAGACGTGCGGGAGAGAGGACACAGCCGCCGCTCCGCATCCGACAGACGTGCGGGAGAGAGGACACAGCCGCCGCCCCGCATCCGACAGACGTGCGGGAGAGAGGACACAGCCGCCGCTCCGCATCCGACAGACGTGCGGGAGAGAGGACACAGCCGCCGCTCCGCATCCGACAGACGTGCGGAGAGAGAGGACACAGCCGCCGCTCCGCATCCGACAGACGTGCGGGAGAGAGGACACAGCCGCCGCTCCGCATCCGACAGACGTGCGGGAGAGAGGACACAGCCGCCGCTCCGCATCCGACAGACGTGCGGGAGAGAGGACACAGCCGCCGCTCCGCATCCGACAGACGTGCGGGAGAGAGGACACAGCCGCCGCTCCGCATCCGACAGACGTGCGGGAGAGAGGACACAGCCGCCGCTCCGCATCCGACAGACGTGCGGGAGAGAGGACACAGCCGCCGCTCCGCATCCGACAGACGTGCGGGAGAGAGGACACAGCCGCCGCTCCGCATCCGACAGACGTGCGGGAGAGAGGACACAGCCGCCGCTCCGCATCCGACAGACGTGCGGGAGAGAGGACACAGCCGCCGCTCCGCATCCGACAGACGTGCGGGAGAGAGGACACAGCCGCCGCTCCGCATCCGACAGTTAAAATTAATGGGACTGGAAACCACAGGTCCCCCACCAAGTCAGATGCCCCCCCCCCCCCATGACATCAGGAATTCCATCATGTGCAAGGACCATCGTAAATCACAGGTCCCCTATCACATCTCCCCCCCCCCCCAATTCAGAGGGTCCTCCAGGACTTCAGAGACCAAACCCATCACAGCAGAGGGCCCCCAAAAATCACAGCTACCCCATCACATCAGATTTCTCACCCAATTAAAGGTCCCCAATGACTTTAGAGACTATGTCCAAGGTCCCCCCCCATGACATCAGAGACCATCTCCATCATGTCCAAGGTCCCCCATTCAGTTTAGAGGTGTGTCCCCCATGACATCAGAGACCATCTCCATCATGTCCAAGGTCCCCCATTCAGTTTAGAGGTGTGTCCCCCATGACATCAGAGACCATCTCCATCATGTCCAAGGTCCCCCATTCAGTTTAGAGGTGTGTGTCCCATGACATCAGAGACCATCTCCATCATCATTAAGGTCCCCTTCCATCACATCAAAGGTCCTCCCATCATGTCCATGGTCCCAATTTAGGTCAGAGTCCCCCCCCCCCATCAGAGATTATCCCCATCATGTCCAAGGTGCCCCAATAACATCAGAGGCCCCCCATTCAGGTGTCACCTATGACATCAGAGGGGGGCCCCCCCATCACGTCAGAGGGCCCCCTAGGAGAACCCCAATGCCCCCCCCCTGCTTGGGACACCCTGCCACCCCTCCCCATCTAATATCCATATATAGAATGGGGAAGGGGACACCTCCTTCACTATCTCCTCCCCCTTTCATGTGACTCTGTAGACCAGGATAACTGGTTGCCCCTGGCAACTAACACCCTCATAGGAGAGCTGGAGCAGGCCGTCACCCATAGCAACCATCTCCCCTGATTGGCTGCTGGCTTTACCAGGGATGTATGAGGGGTGTCCGGTCTTCCCCCCCCGGTACTCACATGCCAGATAGCGAAGAAGATGAGGGCGGCGGTGAGGAGAAGAGCGAGCATATAACAGAAGGCCGCGAACGTGAACGCCATGTTCAGTCCGGGGAGCGAGGAGGAGGCGGCCGGCGCGGGGGCTGCTGGGAAAAATCATTCACCGGTCGTCAGGGGAGGGAGTGCGCACGTCTGTCCTCGGGAGCGAGCACGTAGAGCGGTGAGGTCGCTGCACGCAGGAAGGAGAGCGCGCGGGCCCGGGTCTCTGAGTGGAGAAGCGGGGGCGCGCCTCCTCATTCCTGTCACTATCGATCTTCATTCCCCTCATACTCATCCCTCATCTCCATCCTTCCTCATTCCTGTCACTGTCCATCTTCATTCCCCTCATCCCCATCATTCCTGTCACTGTCCATCTTCATTCCTCTCATCTCCATCATTCCTGTCACTGTCCATCTTCATTTCCCTCATCTCCATCATTCCTGTCACTGTCCATCTTCATTCCCCTCATCCCCATCATTCCTGTCACTGTCCATCTTCATTCCCCTCATCTCCATCTTCATTCCCCTCATCTCCATCATTCCTGTCACTGTCCATCTTCATTCCTCTCATCTCCATCATTCCTGTCACTGTCCATCTTCATTCCTCTCATCTCCATCATTCCTGTCACTGTCCATCTTCATTTCCCTCATCTCCATCATTCCTGTCACTGTCCATCTTCATTCCCCTCATCCCCATCATTCCTGTCACTGTCCATCTTCATTCCCCTCATCTCCATCATTCCTGTCACTGTCCATCTTCATTCCTCTCATCTCCATCATTCCTGTCACTGTCCATCTTCATTCCTCTCATCTCCATCATTCCTGTCACTGTCCATCTTCATTCCCCTCATCTCCATCATTCCTGTCACTGTCCATCTTCATTCCTCTCATCTCCATCATTCCTGTCACTGTCCATCTTCATTCCCCTCATCTCCATCATTCCTGTCACTGTCCATCTTCATTCCTCTCATCTCCATCATTCCTGTCACTGTCCATCTTCATTTCCCTCATCTCCATCATTCCTGTCACTGTCCATCTTCATTCCCCTCATCCCCATCATTCCTGTCACTGTCCATCTTCATTCCCCTCATCTCCATCATTCCTGTCACTGTCCATCTTCATTCCTCTCATCTCCATCATTCCTGTCACTGTCCATCTTCATTCCCCTCATCTCCATCATTCCTGTCACTGTCCATCTTCATTCCTCTCATCTCCATCATTCCTGTCACTGTCCATCTTCATTTCCCTCATCTCCATCATTCCTGTCACTGTCCATCTTCATTCCCCTCATCTCCATCATTCCTGTCACTGTCCATCTTCATTCCTCTCATCTCCATCATTCCTGTCACTGTCCATCTTCATTTCCCTCATCTCCATCATTCCTGTCACTGTCCATCTTCATTCCTCTCATCTCCATCATTCCTGTCACTGTCCATCTTCATTCCTCTCATCTCCATCATTCCTGTCACTGTCCATCTTCATTTCCCTCATCTCCATCATTCCTGTCACTGTCCATCTTCATTCCTCTCATCTCCATCATTCCTGTCACTGTCCATCTTCATTCCTCTCATCTCCATCATTCCTGTCACTGTCCATCTTCATTCCTCTCATCTCCATCATTCCTGTCACTGTCCATCTTCATTCCTCTCATCTCCATCATTCCTGTCACTGTCCATCTTCATTCCCCTCATCTCCATCATTCCTGTCACTGTCCATCTTCATTCCCCCCCATCTCCATTATTCCTCCTCATTCTTGTCACTGTCCATCTTCATTCCCCTCACCCTCATCCCTCATCACCATTCTTTCTACTCATTCCTGTCACTGTCCATCTCCATTCCCCTCATCTCTATCATTCCTCCTCATTCCTGTCACTGTCCATCTTCATTCCCCTCATCTCCATCATTCCTCCTCATTCCTGTCACTGTCCATCTTCATTCCCCTCATACTCATCCCTCATCTCCATCCTTCCTCCTCATCTTCATCATGTCCTCCTCATTCCTGTCACTGTCCATCTTCATTCCCCTCATACTCACCCCTCATCTCCATCCTTCCTCCTCATTTCTGTCACTGTCCATCTTCATTCCCCTCATCCTCATCCCCATCATTCCTCCTCATTCCTGTCACTGTCCATCTTCATTCCCCTCATCCCCATCATTCCTCCTCATTCCTGTCACTGTCCATCTTCATTCCCCTCTCCCTCATCTCCATCATTCCTCCTTATTCCTGTCACTGTCCATCTTCATTCCCCTCATCCCCATCATTCCTCCTCATTCCTGTCACTGTCCATCTTCATTCCCCTCATCCTCATCTCCACCCTTCCTCCTCATTCCTGTCACTGTCCATCTTCATTCCCCTCTCCCTCATCCCCATCATTCCTCCTTATTCCTGTCACTGTCCATCTTCATTCCCCTCATCCCCATCATTCCTCCTCATTCCTGTCACTGTCCATCTTCATTCCCCTCATCCTCATCTCCACCCTTCCTCCTCATTCCTATCACTGTCCATCTTCATTCCCCTCATCCCCATCATTCCTGTCACCCATTGATGAAGAATGTGCATCTCCATTCCTCCTTATCTCCATCATTCCTCCTCATTCCTGTCACCCATTGATGAAGAATGTGCATCTCCATTCCTCCTTATCTCCACCATTCCTTCTCATTCCTGTCACCTATTGATGGAGAATGTGCATCATCATCTCCATCATCCCTCCTCATCCTTATCCTTCCACCTCATCTCCATCCTTCCTCATCTCCATCATCCCTCCTCATCTCCATCATTCCTCCTCATTTCTGTCACCTATTGATGGAGAATGTCCATCATCATCCTCTTCATCTCCATCCTTCCTCCTCATCCTAATCTTTCCACCTCATCTCTATCATTCCTCATCTCCATCCTTCCTCCTCATTTCCATCATTCCTCCTTATCTCCATCATTCCTCCTCATTCCTGTCACCTATTGATGGAGAATGTCCATCATCATCCTCCTCATCTCCATCCTTCCTCCTCATCCTTCCACCTCATCTCTATCATTCCTAATCTCCATCCTTCCTCCTAATCTCCATCCTTCCTCCTAATCTCCATCCTTCCTCCTCATCTCCATCCTTCCTCCTCATCAATGATCCTTCACCTGTCGCCTGCAGATCAGGAACATCCCACAAGAGCTGCAGCTTTGGAGATTCTCTGACCTGCCCTCTGATCCTTCCACTTATCAATTTTTCTACTTCGGGGACAAAATGTTCACTTGCTGCCTCCTATATCCCACCCACTTCCAGCTGTGATGCTAATGAGATGATCGAGGTCATATGGCTGATCGGTGAACATTAAGTATATGTTTATATTATCTTAACCGCTTGCCGACCGCTGGACGTCATGTGACATCCTCGGCTTTGTGGTGATATCTGACTGATGGGAGGAGCTACAGGCATTATATCACCGTCTTCAGCCAGCGTTTCTCTGCACGATGAAAACGATTAAAGCGGCAGTTCATCCGGGCTCTCCCGTGCCATCGAAGGCCCGGAGAACTAATCGCCTGGTGCTGGCTGGGAAGTATAGAGATGACTGCTGACCAGATGGTCACCAATCATCTCTATGACCGTCTAAGGCCTGTGGGTGACGTCACCCGGAAGTAAACAAAGCCGCAATTGCGACTGTCGGCATGAGATCAGTGAATTTTTGTTTCACGATCTCATGCTTGTAAGCCTGGAGGAGAGATGTGGGGGAGGGGGAGGTCTTATTGACCCCGCCTCTCTCCATAAAGAGGACCTGTCACACACTATTCTTATTACAAGAGATGTTTACATTCTTGTAATAGGAATAAAAGTGATAATAAAAAAAAGTTTAAAAAAAAAGTGTAAAAAATAAGTTAAATAAAAAAATATATATATTTTTTAAAACGAACATGGTAACCTGTAAAAAAAATTTAAGCGTTGTCTATGGAGATTTTTAAGTACTGAAGTTTGGCGCCATTCAATGAGTTTGCGCAATCTTGAAGCTTGACGTGTTAGGTGTCTATTTACTCGGCGTAACTTCATCTTTCACATTATGCAAAAAAATTGGGCTAACTTTACTGTTTTGTTATTTATTAATTCATGAAACCGCCCCCCCCCCCCCCAAAAAAAAGGCGTTTGAAAAATGATTGCAATGACCACCATTTTATTCCCTAGGTGTCTGCTAAAAAAAACACATATAATATTTGTTTGAAAAAATAGGATTTTTTTGTATTTCTCTGAGTTCATGGACGGACACAGCAGCAATTGACATTAGGGTATTATATCTTTCCTTCCAGGAGAGACTAGGCAGAAAAAAAGCACTGCAAGTGTTAAAAACACTTCTCAGTATAGCTCCTCCCAGGGAGCGGCCCCCAGGTATATCCCTCACTCTGCTTCAGCAGAACCAGTTTGTAACAAGCAGTACAAACAAAGGAGGAGTGGGTGCTGTGTCCGTCCATGAACTCAGAGAAATGGATTTTACGGCGAGTACAAAAATCCTATTTTCTCTTCCGTTCATGGACGGACACAGCAGCAATTGACCTTAGGGACATCCCCAAGCAGTGTCAAAAAAATTTGAGGGGTGGGAAAAAACACAGCAAATTAGGCTTCACCCCAAACAAACCAGAGCTCCTCAACGGAGGAACTTCAACCTTATACAGCCGCCTGTAAAACCTTGCGGCCAAAGGAGGCGGCCCGCCCGTTTAGGGCATAGGCCTGGAGCACGACCTGTCTGCTCCACCTGAAAATGGAGGCCGACGGGACCGCCAGACCTTTCTTAGGACCAGTCACCATAACGAACAGTGAGTCAGATCTCCGGAACAGAGCCGTAGCAGACAAGTACGCCCGTAGGGCTCGCACCACGTCCAAGTAAAGTACTGTAGCCTCCTTCGAGTTCTTCGGCTGAGGACATAAGGATAGTAAAACAATGTCCTTAGTATAAAAAAAAAACCTGCAAGACAAGGCCGCCAGGTCAAAAAACTTGTGTGACCCGAAGGAATGGCTACTAGGAAGACCACCTTCTGGAACAGAGGAATCTCCCAAATGTCCTCAAACGGAGCCCTTTGAAGCACCGAGAGGACCGAATTCAAGTCCCATGGAGGTAGAAGGAGGATGCACAGGAGGGGCCACATGCCTGACCCCCTGTACAAACATACGCACCAGGGAATGCATCACCAGCGGTCGCTGAAAATAACCAGCCAAGGCCGAAATGTGACCCATAACCGGACTTAAGGCGAGAGTTTGATCCACTCTCCGCTGTAGGAACAGCAGCATCCCGGACAGCACGCATGTGCGGGGGTGCCCTTCATCTCTGCATACGTAGAGATGTAGGCCTTTCACGTACAATGGTAAATCTTACGTGAAGTAGACTTCCGTGCAAGCAGCATGGTAGAGATCACTGAGTCTGACAGGCCACGGGCCTTCAGCACCTGGCTCTCAACAGCCACGCCGTTAAAGCCAGCGACTGAAAGATCGGACCCTGCGATAGAAGATCTTCTCTCAGGGGTAGACGCCAAGGGACGTCTGGCACCAAACGCACCAGGTCCACGTACCAGGAACGGCGCGGTCAGTCTGGGGCGATCAGGATCGCTGGAATTCCCCCGGCTTCCACTCTGCGCAGTAGGCTTGGAAGAAGCTTCAAGGGAGGGAAGGCGTAGATTAGGCGATAGTGACCACATGGAGCCACCAATGCGTCTGACGCATCCGCCCGCCGGTCTCTTGACCAGGCCTGGAATCGTGACACCTTCCGATTGAGACGGGACGTCAGAAGGTCCACGTCTGGAGTGCCCCATTTTTGGCACAGACTCTGGAACACCTCCGGGTGTAGTGACCACTCTTCTTGGTCTAGTGTTTGGCGACTTAGGTAGTCGGCTTGCCAATTCTGTACCCCCAGAATGTACACGGCCGACAGAGCCGTAACGGACCTTTTCGGCCCACCGAAGGATGTGCACGACTTCCGTTGCTGCAACCGAGATCCGTGTGCCTCCCTGATGATTGACGTACACCACGGCCGTTGTGTTGTCGGACTGGATCCCGACCGGTCGGTCCTGAATCTGGTAATCCAGAGACGGAGGGAGGTTGTCCCAACGTGACAGAATCTCCTTCTGTAACACATGGGTGTGGAATTGGGTATACGGGACTGCCTCGAAAGAGGCCACCATCAGACCCAGAACCCTCATGCAGAATCGAAGCGATGACCACTTCTGGGTCGTCAACCGCTGCACCGCAGACTGTAGTGTCTGAAGTTTTTCCGGTGGGAGGAAAACTCTCGCCTCCGAGGAATCCAGGACTAACCCTATGTATTCCAGTCGCTGAGACGGTACCAACACTGACTTCTGGACATTTCAGAAGCCATCCAATTCTCGGAGGGTCTGGCAGGTGATGGATACATCCTCTTCTAACTCTGAGCTTGAGGAAGCTCTCAGGAGAAGGTCATCCAGGTATCCTACGATAGCGATCCCTCGCTGCCTCAGCAGGGCTAGAATCGGGGCGAGCACCTTGGTGAAGACCTTTGGTGCCGAGGCCAGTCCGAGCGGGAGGGCCAAAAATTTAAAGTGGTCTTCTCAGATCGCAAAAATCTCTGGTGCTTTGTGTATATGGGAACATGCAGGTATGCGTCCATGATGTCCAAGGATTCCATAAATTGCCCCTGATGGAGCGCTGCCACTACTGAGCGAATCGACTCAATCCTGAATTTTTGCACTTAGACAAAAACAATTGAGGGCCTTGAGGTCCAGGATTGACGGACCCCTTTCTTCCTGGTGACTACAAACCCCTGAAACCGTTCCATCGAGAGAACCGGCACAATCACTCCTCTGGCCAGTAGATCCTGGACAGCCCCTGACAGATCCTTCCGGCGAACCGGAGGGAGTTGGAGGTTGGAAGGAAAAAAATCTGTTTGGTGGACAAGAGAGAAACTCTGTCTTGTACCCCGAGGAAACTACCTCGCAAACCCAACAGTCGAAAAGAAGAGACCTCCACCGAGTCGCAAATTCGTGAAGCCGGCCCCCCACCCGAGACACGGGCGGGGCCGACCTTCATGCGGAAGCAGGTTTGTCCGCAGGCTTGTTAGGCTTGCGGTACCAGGTGCACTTCTGCCCTGCAGTGGGCTCCTTAGCACCTTAAACTTTTTCCTCCCGCACTTGGCGAGCGAAAAGAACCGCTTAGGGGTAGTAAAGGAGGAACCTTGCTTACGGCGAGGTTCCTTACCCTTACCAGATTGTGGGAGCAGTGTGCTCTTACCACCTGTGGCATTCCTTTATGAAAAGGCGTTCACCCTTAGTACTGCAAGGCAGACACCACCGGTCACCACCCGACCCATTTGTGGCTGTAGCTAAAGCGCTGAGAAGGCTGGCTGCGCTGTCCCTCAGGAAGCGATTTGCGGGCTTTTGCAGCGCTATTACAGGCACAAGAGGCCAAGACTGTGTCCAAGATGGCCACCGTATGTAAAAAAAAAAACAGCATGTGGCTACAAGAAAATGGCCGCAGATATTACAGGCCGCGACCGCGGCAAAATGGCAGCCATTCGTGAGGTAAAAAACACAGTGACAATGCACAAGCACAACCCAGACAACAAACAACACCTCACAGCACAAGGTCCCCGGTAGTGACAGAACCCCAGGAGGGCCCCCCCTTACAGCCGCCACCCAGCATGGGGAAGGAGGGAGAGGAAGGGAGAGAGGAAAGCAGGGCGGGACCTCATTCGACCTCCCCAGGAAAGCACCAGCCATACCACCTTGCCGAAGCAAGGTGCCTACTTACCCGTCCTGCGACCACCGGCTGGCAGCATTCCTGACAGAACCAACGTCCGCTAAATGGCATGGCTGTCAGCCAGACACACTGTGACAAGGCCATAGAGACCGGTCATATGTGTGCCCTGGAACATGTAGTTCCCCGGCCACCCCTGGAGCAACAGGGCATGTCGTGGACGACCGAGAGCTGAGCTGAGGGCCGGCACACGCTCGATGGCCAAACATGGGGGGACTACAAGGATCAGGATCCAGCCTTTCACCCAGTCGGCAGTTGATAGTAGGTATAAAAAAAAAACACAGGAACAAAACAATAAAAGCAAAAAAGAAATAAAAAAAAAAAAGAGTACATGGACTCCAGAGAGGCCAGTCTACTCCTGACGCTAGGCAGAAAAAAACTGCTGCTGCTGATGCAGAGTGAGGGATATACCTGGGGGCCCCACCCCCTGGGAGGAGCTATACTGAGAAGTGTTTTTAGCACTTGCAGTGTTTTTTTTCTGCCTAGTCTCTCCTGGAAGAAAGGATAGAATACCCTAAGGTCAATTGCTGCTGTGTCCGTCCATGAACGGAAGAGAAATTGCTGTACAAATACCGTGCAAGATAAAAGTTGCAATGACCACCATTGTATTCCCTAGGGTCTTTGCTAAATAAAATAAAAAATGGTGTTTCTGTGTAATTTTCTTGCAAAAAAAAAAAAAGATGATTTTTTACATGTAGGAGAGAAGTGTCAGAATTAGCCCGGTGGGTTAATAAGTAACAATAAATGCATAATAATTTAAAAAAATATATAAAGTTTTAGCTTTAGATACACAAAGATGAAGAGAAACTCTGAAATTGAAATGATTTATTTAACCAAGAAAACCCATAAAATACACAAAACACCACGTGTGGTACTAGAAATATACAGAGACATCATATACTACAACCCGGGGAGGCAGCAGAAGGTTCAGTCTTATCATCACGTCACAAACATCCAAATGTGTTCAGAATCTTTATTTTTTATTGCATACAAAAAAAAAAAAAAACTAGTTCACAAGTAAAATGATTTCACCAAGTCTCAGTAAGAAATAAAATTGTGTCCGATGTGCTTTATATACAGAGAAGACAGAGGTCTACCATCCAGAAGAGAAGAGCCGGAACGGAGCTGAGCCTGAGAGGACCCAGAGCGGGGCCGGCAGCGTCCTCGGGAATCAGGTAGTTTAGTGTCGTAAGGAATGTGAATTAAGTGATTTCAGAACATGCACAGGACTGAAATGAAGGACTAACAAGGGTGTCAAACTCAAATTCATGGTGGGTCGCTTCGGCATTATGATTGCCCTCAAAAGGGTCGGTTGTATTTGTAAGATTAGATGTCCAGCATATCCCCTCCCCTTACATTAGGTGTCAAGAGCCCCCCCACCATCAGAAGTTGAGTCCCCCACTCTCCCTTACATCACAGTGCACCCCCTTTCCTTATGCTGCTTCTGGGAAGAAGATGGGTGCATTGCTTGAAAGCAGAAATTACAGGGTCTGGAGGAGGACCAGAGGAGGGCTGGAGCTCTCCCTCAGCTGTAGGAGAGGTGCAAGGACCACATGAAATGGCCTGGAGGGCCGGATTCGGCCCGCGGGCCTTGTGTTTGACACCTGTGGACTAACGGGTCACCCTCCGGGCCTCGGAGAGCGGCGGCCTGAAACTGGGATTGTATCTCCCCCCCCCCCCCCCACCCACAACCAACAGCAGCCAATCAGCTTCTGCTTTTTGATTTTTCTAACCTGAGGAAGCAGCATGAAAGGCAGAACCTGATTGCTTTCAATAGGTAATGCAGACAGCTTCCCTGTAATACATCAGGTGCTAGAAAACCGTTTCGCAACTCTGGTCCTAAAGTCCAATTCCGCGTACACACGATCGGAAATTCCGACAACAAAAATGTGGATTTTTTTTTTTTTGCCTCAAACTCATGTTGCATACACACGGGTCATACAAATGTTGTCGGAAATTCTGAACATCAAGAACGCCGGTGACGTACAAGACGTACGACGAGCCAAAATCAATGAGGTTCAATAGGCAGTTCGCTCTTCTGCTTGATTCTGAGCATGCGTGTTTTTTTTTTTGTGAGTTGGAATTGCATACAGACGATCGAAATTTTTTCGACAAGAACTTTCCTTGTCGGAAAATTTGAGAACCAGCTCTCAAATTTTTTGTTGTCAGAAATTGAGACAGCTAAGGTCGGACATTTGTTGTCGGAATTTACGATCTTGTGTACGCGGCATAAATCCAACCTTTGCACAAAAATAATAAATGCAACCGTAGCAAATCGAAATAATTTGCATTTATTTTATTTGCATAGAAGCCTGGCTATGGAAATGAATAGGAATTGTCTTGGGCGTAGGATAGGAGGAGGAGAGGGGGGGGGGGGGGTTGGTAGGAGTGTTCTGCCTGAAAACGCTATGCTCAGGTGTGAATGGGGCCTCAATGGCTTTTGCCGGAGCATTCGGAGAAGCCTTTGTATTTTGTAAATATTGTAGTAGTGCCATAAACTTATGGAAAAAAAAGAGTCTCTGCCCACATCCCTAAATAAAGTACAGAATTGGAATTTTTTTCCTCTGTGGGACTTTAAAAGGCAGAGGGTCTTCAAAGATGATCAGATTGTATCAAAATGTTATATATTCTATTAGAATAAAGATAAAAAAAAGAATGTGTATTTTGTATACGAGTTCACATAATACAAAGGCTTCTGTGAATGGGCAGGAGGAGCGGAGGGGCATAGCAGCTGCATGGCTCAAATGTTGAAGATGCTTAGACCCGAAGCATCAATGTCGGGCATTTGGGAAGTAAAACAATTATTACTCCTGAAAACCGATTTGTGGTGGATTTTTTTTCCTGATCCCATAGGAGAGTTTGCATTGCAATACTGCGCAGCAACCCTGTGCCAAGTGGTGGACATGCGGTTACGGTGTGGTCAGGGGCGGACTGACAACTCATGGGGCACTCAAGAAATAGAAGATTATGGGGCCCCCGGGCAGTGCCCGAATGGTTAGTACGCCCCTGGGTGTGGTCCCATTGACGTTAATGGCAAGTCAAACATGACCTGCCAAGGTAAATTTGGTCGCACAACAAAAAGAAGCAGCAATGTGTATGGACCTGAGCGACCGCCATATTATTCTGTAGATAGGCGATCGAGGGTGTGGCTAAAAATGCGGATCAGTGGTCCTCTTTTTTTTTTTTTACCGCCCCTCTGCACCCGAGTACACTCGGCCTACAGGCTGGTGGAATCTCAGACAAGAAGGGATGCATTGAAATAATTAGGAATTCATCTTCCTTAAATGGGAGGAGGGGAGGGGGGGGGGTGGTATTCATGCTTGTAACTGTCAGCCTTGCAATGCCTCATGGGACTTGTAGTCCTGCAACAGTTGGGAGGGCCACAGGTTAAGAACCCATGGTGTAGTAGACACTGCTACTACACCCCTACTACAGTGATCTGCACTAGCTTCCAGGTCCTGTGCGGAGAGGCTGCCCTGCTGCATTGTGAATACAGGAGGTTGGCTGTCACTCAGAGAACACTTTGCATTTTCTAAATAAATGCAAAGTGTTCTCTGACTGGACGAGGTGCAGATCATGACATCACCGCCCCGCCTCTTCCATCTGTTATTGTGAGCTTGCCAGATTTCAGCTTTAACCACTTAAGGACCGCCTAACGCCGATAAACGTCGGCAGAATGGCACGGCTGGGCACATCCACGTACATGTATGTCCCCTTTCAGAGCCCAGCCGTGGGTCGCGCGGTCCGGACACGAACGCCGCTGGTGTCCCGCAATCGGTCACAGAAGCTGAAGAATGGGGAGAGGCGAGTGTAAACAAACCTTCCCCGTTCTTCACTGTGGCAGTGTCAGTGATCGTCTGTTCCCTGATATAGGGGAAAGACGATCAATGACGTCACACGTCCAGCCCCTCCCCCCCTACAGTTAGAAACACATATGAGGTCACACTTAACCCCTACAGCGCCCCTAGTGGTTAACTCCTAAACTGCAATTGTCATTTTCACAGTAATCAGTGCATTTTTATAGCACTGATTGCTGTATAAATGTCAATGGTCCCAAAAATGTGTCAAAATTGTCCAATGTGTCCGCCATAATGTCGCAGTCATTAAAAAAAAATAAAAAAAAAAAAAAAAAATCGCTGATCGTCGTAGTATTAAAAAAAATGATTAATCAAAATGCCATAAAACTATCCCCTGTTTTTTAGACGCTATAACTTTTGCGCAAACCAATCGTTAAACGCTTATTGCGATTTTTATTTTACCAAAAATATGTAGAAGAATACGTATAGGCCTAAACTGAGGGGAAAAATAGTTTTAATATCTTTTTTGGGAATATTTATTATAGCAAAAAGTAAAAAATATTGCATTTTTTTCAAAATTTTTGTTTGTAGCGCAAAACATAAAAACCACAGAGGTGATCGAATACCACCAAAAGAAAGCTCTATTTGTGGGGGAAAAAAAAGACGCCAATTTTGTTTGGAAACCACGTCGGACGACATCGCAATTGTCTGTTAAAGTCCTTAACCTCTGAATATTGGTCCGAGTTTTAAGTGGTTAATGAAGGGGACCACAAACACTGGGGGGGGGGGCTTTGGGGGACCAGGAATTCTGCGTCACCAAGTCACAGCACAGGTATGCCAGCTACACCATAAATAATACACCAAAAAAATAAAAAGTTTTCTTAAGGGATGGAGGTAAAAAGGTACAATGTAGTAGAAAATCCAGAACAGAAACACGGAGCTCCAGTCTGGCCAGGATTACATTGGCAACATGTTAAAGGAACTACAAGTCACAGATGGCTCCACCATCTGGTAATAGTAAAGCCTGCTGGCACTTGTGGTCCCCTCCCTAAGTCATAGTGCCCATAGTCCCCCCGTGGTGTGAGGGAGGCGCCTGGGAAAAAGTTTTGCCGCCGGTTTATTTTAAGGAATTCTGCGCGTTTGCAGAGCGGGCACTCTGCAAGTGGGCGGACATCTTGTGTGAGTGAGAATTAGGCAGTACAAAGGGAATACTTTGGGCTCCGACATAAAAAAAAAATAGAGAGGAGTTTAGTGGAAAAAACCCAACTTCTCGTTCAGCCATTCCTCTGTGAGGTCTTCTGTGTTCCGGATCTCAAATACCTACAAGAGAAATAAAAAAAATAAAAAAATAAAAAATAAAAATCGCCCAAAAATATTTATTGTGTGACAGAGGAAAGAAAACGTCACATTGAGAGTTAGAATATTTCTTCCTAAAAAAAAAAAAACACTCCACTGTGTAATATATATATATATATAACCCCCTCACATTTGTGTAAATCTTTTCTTGTATCTTTTCATGTGACAACACTGAAAAAATTACACTTTGTATTTACAAAGTGGTGTAGTGAGTGTACATGGGGGGAGGGGTGTACACAGGGGGGGGGGGGGGGGGGAGAGGTCTTTGTATCTACAATCTTGTGTAGTGAGTGTACAGCTTGTATAACAAATAACTCAACACACAGCCATTCAGGTCTAAACTGCTGGCAACAAAAGTCAGTACATCCCTGTAACGGGAGGGCCGTGGGACCCAGAGGCTCTTGCAGGGTGTGGAGTACTCCTGTTTCAGCTTCACCGATGACTCTTGTGTCTAAAGTCATCCTATGCCCACTAGGGGCATAGGATGACTGAGAAATTATATCTTGGACTACATGAGATGGGGCAGTAATGTAATCCACAATATATTCAAGAATGTCTGGAAGAACTAATTAGAGGTTCTTGATTCTGAACCCAACAGGTCAATAGGAGAGTGACTCATTCATGTGGAACACATACTGTTAAGGGGTTAATTAAGTCTGCTACTGTCATGTGAACTAACCTTAGTCTGGCTTCTAAAGACCTTTCATTGTGAGATGCTAATTAACACTGTATTGTGTGAATTTTTATTGATGATAAATGTGTATTGTATAATAGCTGTAGCTAATTAGCTCATGTGGATTGTGTCAGACCGGGTGCCAGAAAGTCTACCCAAGATAATGTGTATTGGAGGCTCATTAGGAAGCATTGTATAATGTTGTGGGCGGAGTCGAGTCATTGTTCATATTTGGTTGCTGACTGTATATAAAGAGCCAGGCCGGGATTCAGAAAGCATTTACGACGGCGTAATTTCAAATCTGCGCCGTCGCATCTTTACAGCGATTCAGAAAGGCAGTTACGCCTGAATTTTTCCAAAATATGACCGACGCAAGTCTCTTACGCCGTCGTATTTTGGGTGCATATTTACGCTGCCAGCTAGGGGCACTTCCCTAGATGTATGCGTTGAATATGCAAATGAGCTAGATACGCCGATTCACAAACGTACTTGCGCCCGGTGGATTGATATATGTCGTTTACGTAGGCGTACGACCAGCGCAAGGTTACCCCTGCTATATGAGGCGCAGCCAATGTTAAGTATGGACGTCGGAACAGCCGTCGAATTTTACGTAAGTCATACGTGAATGAGGCTGGGCGTAAGTTACGTTCACGTCGTATGCAGTGTTTGACGTATCTTAGGCATTTTATCCGATGTGAATTTTTTGAGCATGCGCACTGGGATACGTCCACGGACGGCCCCTCATTTGCATGGGGTCACGGCTCATTTCAATACAACACGACCACTGGCTTACGCCGGCCCATATACGCTACGCCGCAACTTAGGGCGCAAGTTGTTTCTAAATACGATACTCGCCTCTCTAAGTTACGGCGGCGTAGCGCATATGAGATGCGCTACGCCCGCCTAAAATTACGCTATTCTTTCTGAATCCCGGCTCCTAAGTTTACCGTTAAAGGATCTATTTGTTTGGAACCAGAGAACAGAGCTGTGTGTGTTAAGTTTCTGGGGAATCCTATGGGTCGCGTTCATCTGTTGGATTGTGGAGTGTCGATAAGCTCTCGTGGGCTTGGAATGGAATATCGTAAACAGGGTAGTATTCCAACATGATAACCACCCCAAACACACCTCCAAGGCCACCACTGCCTTGCTAAAGAAGCTGAGGGTGAAGGTGATGGACTGGCCAAGCATGTCTCCAAACCTAAACCCTATTGATCATCTGTGGGGGGAAGGGGGAGGAGCGCAAGGTCTTCAACATCCACCAGCTCCGTGATGTCATCATGGGGGAGGGGGAAGAGGACTCCAGTGACAACCTGTGAAGCTCTGGTGACCTCCATGCCCAAGAGGGTTAAAAATAATGGCGGCCACACAAAATATTGACACTTTGGGGCCCAATTTGGAGATTTTCACTTAGGGGTGTCCTGACTTTTGTTGCCAGCAGTTTAGACATTAACCACTTAGCAACCACCTGCCGAAAAATAACGGCGGCAAGGTGGTTGCTTAACGCTGGGATCACGTTATATAACGTGATTCCAGAGTCGCGCTCCCGCGCGCCCCCTGGGGCGCGCACACGGGAATGTCCGTGACCCGCGGGGTCCAGAGGACCCGGCGGATCACGGTAAATCGCCGCTGATAGCGGCGGTTTACCACGTGATCGCGCTGTCCAATGACGGCGCGATCAGATGTAAACAGACCGGCGTCATTTGATGACGCCGGTTCCTCCCTCCTCTCTCTGTACCGATCGGTACAGTGTGAGAGGAGAGGGGAGGGAGCGGATGGCAGCGCTAGTGCTGCGGGCTGGATCTGTGACAAATGCAGTCACAGATCCATCCATCCATCTCTCCCTGCTGCAATACTCTGCAATGCTGGGCATACTCTGGGGGGGCATACTCTGGGGGGGCATACTCTGGGGGGGGCATACTCTGCAATACTCTGGGCGGCATACTCTGCAATACTCTGGGCGGCATACTCTGGGCGGCATACTCTGAAATACTCTGGGGGGCATACTCTGAAATACTCTGGGGGGCATACTCTGAAATACTCTGGGGGGCATACTCTGAAATACTCTGGGGGGCATACTCTGAAATACTCTGGGGGGCATACTCTGAAATACTCTGGGGGGCATACTCTGAAATACTCTGGGGGGCATACTCTGCAATACTCTGGGCGGCATACTCTGCAATACTCTGGGCGGCATACTCTGCAATACTCTGGGCGGCATACTCTGCAATACTCTGGGCGGCATACTCTGCAATACTCTGGGCATACAGCGCCCCTGTCCCCGTGAGCTCGCATGCAGAAGCGAACGCATACACAAGTCCCGCCCACATATGAAAACGGTGTTCAAACCACACATGTGAGGTATCGCTGCGAACGTTAGAGCGAGAGCAATAATTTTGGCCCTAGACCTCTTCTCCAACTAAAATGATGTAACCAGTAAAAATATTTAAAGCGTCACCTATGGGGATTTTTAAGTCGCAAAGTTTGGCACCATTCCACGAGCGTGTGCAATATTGAAGGGTGACATGTTGGGTATCTATTTACTTGGCGTAACTTCATCTTTCATATTATGCAAAAACATTGGGCTAAATTTAATGTTTTTTTTTTTTTTAAAAGCACAAAACTGTTTTATTTCCAAAAAAAATGTGTTCGAAAAATTGCTGTGCAAATACCATGCGCGATAAAAAGTTGCAACAACCGCCATTGTATTCTCTAGGGTCTTTGCTAAAAAAGCATATATAATGTTTTGGGGTTCTATGTAATTTTCTAGCAAATAAGTGTTGATTTTTACATGTAGGAGAGAAATGTCAGAATTGGTCTGGGTGTTCCAGAACGCCTGATGGCGTTCCCTGCATGTTGGGCCTCTGTATGTGGCCATGCTGTGTAAAAGTCTCACACATGTGGTATCGCCATACTCGGGAGGAATAGCAGAATGTGTTTTGGGGTGTAATTTGTGCTATGCATATGCTGTGTGTGAGAAATAACCCGCTAATATGAAAATTTTGTGGAAAGAAAATAAAAATTAAAAAAATCTTGATTTTTGCAAAGAATTGTGGGAAAAATTACAACTTCAAAAAACTCACAATGCCTCTTTCTAAATACCTTGGAATGTCTTCTTTCCAAAAAGGGGTCATTTGGGGGTATTTGTACTTTTCTGGCATGTTGGGGTCTCAAGAAATGAGAGAGGCTGTCAGTACATCAGGTGTGATCAAATTGATCAATTTTCAGTAATTGGTACCATAGCTTTTAGACCGTATAACTTTCACCCAGACTAAATAATATCTAAATTTTTTTTTGTTTTGTTACCAAAGATATGTAGCAGTATACATTTTAGGCCAAATTTATGAAGAAAAATTACTTTTTTGCAAAATGTTATAATAGAAATGAAGAAAAATTCATTTTTTTTACAAAATTTTCGTTCTTTTTTCATTTATAGTGAAAAAAATAAAAACCGCAGAGGTGATAAAATACCACCAAAAGAAAGCTCTATTTGTGGGAAAAAAAGGACAAAAATTTCATTTGGTAACAGTGTTGTATGACTGAGTTATTGTCATTCAAAATGTGAGAGCACCGAAAGCTGAAAATTGGTCTGGTTATTAAGTGGGTTTAAGTGCCCAGTAGTCAAGTGGTTAATGGCTGTGTGTTGAGTTATTTGTTATACAGGCTGTACACTCACTACACAACATTGTAGATACTAAGTTGTAACGGAATGGCCCGTGACAGACTGAGATATTCCTATGTCTAGGGTCACCTTATGTCCACTAGGGCCATAGGGTGACAAAGAATCATAATTCATATATTACAGAAGACATTAATAAGGGACATTAATAATAATTCATGTTTGCAGGATGTCTTCAAATATCAAAAGCTGTTAGCTATGCAATCTGGGCACACATGATTTGGAAAGGTGTTAATTCAGGTCTACAAGACCAGAGTGAGTCATACCTTTGTATAATATGCTATTGAAATATCTTAAGGTGTTGGCTATTCATGTGAAAGACATTCCGTTGAAGGTGTGGATGGCACCCACTCTCACAAGACTCTGCCATTGTGTGATAAAGCTGTCTAGAGAACTTATTCAACTAGATGTCTGTGTTACTATTCAAGGTTAATTGAACCCTATTGATGATACGGTGCCGTCATGTCTAGCTACCAATTAAAGAATTATCCTCAGTGAGTGAATAGGGGGGTGGAGATTGCATTGTCCTGTGATAAACTGCATTATGCTTGAGACTGTATAAGAAGCTGAGAAAATACCAATAAATTGTCATATCTTTGAAGCAAGTGCAGAGCTTGAGTCTCGTCTTGTTTATGGGAATGGATATGGATCGTGTATGCAGGATTGTGGAGTGTCGGATAAGCTTGTCGTGGATGGATGGAAGGTCGTAAGCGGTGGTGACCGTTACATAAGTGTCATTTTTCCAGTGTCGTCACATGAAAAGATTTACACAAATGTGACTGAGGGGTGTACTTACTACTCACGTGTGTGTGTGTGTGTGTGTGTGTGTGTGTGTGTGTAGGGCCGATCCGCCCTATAGGCTCACTATGCAAGCCACTTAGGGCCCCGCAAAGCTGTGGAGGGCCCCCCAAATTTCTAGAGGCCCCGCTTGGTGAGAAGTCATTTTCGGCCCCTGACCCCGCTTCTCAACTCGCTGGCTGCATGGGAGAAGAGGTAAGAAGTCAGCAAATATTAAAAGCCAGCAGCTACAAATACTGCAGCTGCTGACTTCTAATATTAGGACACTTACCTGTCCTGGAGTCCAGCGCCGTATGCAGCAGAGGACGAGCGATCGCTCGTCACCCTGCTGCTCCCCCCTCCATCCACGGTGGGGGAACCAGGAAGTGAAGCGCTCCGGCTTCACTGCCCGGTTCCCTATGGCGCATGCGCGAGTCGTGCTGCACCCGCCGATTGGCTCCCGCTGTGTGATGGGAGCCGAGTGTTCCCAGCACACAACGCGGGACGGACGGGATGTCAGGACATGCCCGCCTTTTGCCCGAGACTGCGGGCCGGAAGTGGGTGCAAATACCTGTCTTTAGACAGGTATCTGCACCCCCCTCCCCCTGAAAGGTGTCAAATGTGACACCGGAGGGGGGAGGGTGCCGATCAGCGCGACTTCACTTTAGGATGGAGCTCCGCTTTAAAGCGGAGATTCACCCAAAAATCAACTTTCTGTCATTAGTTCCAGCATACTGCTAACATCTGCAGTATGCTGTTTTGTTTTTTTTGTACTTATCGTTTTATGAGCCGTTGTTATCTGGCACCGAGCGGGAATCGCTTCCGGGTATAGGCGTTCCTAAGCCAAGAGAAGTTGATTGACGGGCTGCTAAGGCGCGTCACGCCTTCCGAAAATACCCAAAGTGACACTCGGGTGTTTACCGCGCCTGCGCCTGCCGTGTAGAGCTGTATTTTCGGAAGGCGTGACGCGCTTTAGCAGCCCGTCAGTCAACTCCTCTTGGCTTAGGAACGCCTATACCCGGAAACAATCCCCGCTCGGTGCCAGATAACAACGGCTCATAAAACGATAAGTACAAAAAAAAAAAACCAGCATACTGCAGATGTTAGCAGTATGCTGGATCTAATGTCAGAAAGTTTCTTTTTGGGTGAACCCCCGCTTTAATGTAAGATGTCATTTGCAACAGCAGAACACCCCCCTCTTTAATGTGATATGTCACTGTCGGCAGCGTCCCCCGCTGCTTCTCAACTTTAATGTGACATGTCATTTTCGGCAGATCCCCACCCGTGACATGTCATTTTGCTTAGGGCCCCAGGGAGGTCAGGATCGGCACTGTATGTCTCTGGGCGCTTGTTGTTCCTGTCTCCTTTGACATCAAAAGAGATGAGTTTTGATCTTTCTTCTGAAGGCCAAGTGGTTCTCCTCCAACCGAATGCTGGTTGGTAAAGCGTTCCATAGTCTGGGACCTTGGAGCGCAAATCTCCTTTCTCCTTTGGACTTGTAACTGGCTTTGGGTATCTGGAGTAGATTTTGGTTGGTGAATCGCAGAATGCGATTGGAGTTGTGAGCTTTTATTTTCTCGCATAGATATTGGGGGGCATTCCCATGGATGCACTTATGCATCAGACAGAGTGCTTTGAAAGCAATTCTGTCTTTTACTGGCAAATTATATATATATATATATATATATATATATATATATATATATATATATATATATATATATATATATATATATATATATATATATATATATATATATATATATATACACACACACACACATATATATCTCCAGATACGCCAACGTAAGTACAAATGTGCGCCGTCGTATATGTGCTCCGACCCACAAAGCTAGATACATCGAAAAATAGGCTTCAGCCGCCCAACGTACCTTTCCTAGGCCGGCGTATAGTGGGCGCATATTTACACTGGCCGCATGTGGAGATCCCATTGATTTTGGATTCAAATATGCAAAATGAGGGAGATACGTCGATTCACGAACGTACTTGCGCCCGGCGCATAATATACGCGGTTTGTGCAAGTCGTATGTCCGACGTAAAGTTATTCCCCATATTGGAGGCGCAACTCATGCCAAGGTATGGACCAGGAATCAAGTGTCGTCAAATTTTACGTAGTTTACGTTGTTCGTGAATAGGGCTGGGCGTAGGTTACATTCATGACGTAGGCAGTTGTTTCGACGAGATTGTGAGCATGCGCACTGGGATGCGTCCACAGGACGACTCATGCGCCGTTCATTTTAAGTACTTGCCTAGCACTCGGCACATCATTTGCATATATACGCTACGCCGGCGCAGAGTTGGGAGCATATGCTTTGTGAATTCAATGCTTCCCTCTCCGCACTGCGCCGGCGTAGCGTAAAAGACATACGCTATGGCAGCATATACTGTATATAGGCGCCGATGTATGTGAATCCGGGCCATGTGTGTGTATATGTGTAAGTGTGTGTATATATATATATATATACATACATACATACACACACGTGTGTGTATAAATAAAATCACATGCAGACAATTACCTTTGTGAGTTGGGCTTCCTGAACAAGTTTGTTTTTGCTGCCGGCGTACATCATCTGCTGCTCTGGCTTGCAGCCTATAGGTTAGAGAAAAATATATGACTGTCCAGTCATTACTTACGGAGGAAATAACTCAATAGAACTTGAACATGAATCGCGTCGGCCATATTTTGGGTCATATGCCAAAAGTGATAAATGTTCTCCAACCAGCTTGAGTTTCCAAAACCTCATCTTCATGCATGGCGTTCCTCACCCACCTCCACCCTACTGAACACCTCAGGGATGAATTTGAATCACGATTACGTGCCATCTTCTCATCCAACATCAGTACCCGACCTCACAAATGGGCACAGACACCCCCAAAATCTTGTCGAAAAGCCTCCCCAGAAGAATGGATGCTGGTATAGTACCAAAAGGAGGGTAATGCAGTATTAACCACTTACCGTCTGCCTCACGTAGCTGTACGTTGGTAGAGTGGCACGGGCAGGCAAAGCAACGTACGGGTACGTTGCTTTGAATCTGCCGCCTAGCGGGCGCGCGCTCCGTGACTGTGCCCGCGGACTCGATGTCTGTTGGTGTCCCGCGAACGTGAGGCAGAACGGAGAGATGCCAGTGTAAACTTTAATACTTGCCTGACGAAGAGGTCCTGCGTGGCCACGAAACTTTGCACCTCTTGTGATGTTTTCTGTGCATTAATCACTTAAGACCCGGACCTTTAGGCAGGTAAAGGACCTGGCCAGTTTTTGCGAATTCGGCACTGCGTGGCTCCCAAACAAAATTGACGTCCTTTTTTCCCCACAAATAGAGATTTCTTTTGGTGGTATTTGATCACCTCTGCGGTTTTTATTTTTTGCGCTATAACGAAAAATAGAGCGACAATTTTGAAAAAAATTGAATATTTTTTACTTTTTGCTATAATAAATATCCCCAAAAATATATAAAACATATTTTTCCTCAGTTTAGGCCGATATGTATTCTTCTACTTATTTTTGGTAATAAAAAAAATAAATCGCAATACGCGTTTATCGATTGGTTCGCGCAAAATTTATAGTGTTTACAAAATAGGGGATAGTTTTATTGCATTTTTATTAACTACTTCAGACCCGCGCTATCGTCAAATGACGGCAACAGTGCGGGTCTGAATAGCCAACATGTCGTCTTTTGACGGCCGCCCCTTTGGGCGTTCCCAGCGCGCACTGTAGAGCGCGCTGCGGGGAAGCCCTGTGTTGGCCGTGTCCCTTGGACACAGCCAATCACAGATCGCGGCGAACGGCCAGTCAGAGTGGCCGTTTGCAATGCGATCTGTTGGCGAATGAGAGATTATCTCATAGATCATCTCTCATTGCCGTTTTACACAGAGACAGCGTCCTGTCTCTGGAGAGGAGGAGCCCGATCTGTGTTCCTTGTACATAGGGACACAGATCGGTCACCCCCCCGCCCCCCACAGTTAGAACACACCTAGGATACACATTTAACCCCTTCCTCACCCCCTAGTGTTAACCCCTTCAATGCCAGTCACATTTATACTGTAAATAGTGCATATTTATAGCACTGATCGCAGTATAAATGTGAATGGCGCCAAAAATGTGTCAAAAGTGTCCGATGTGTCCGCTATAACATCGCAGTACCAATAAAAAAATCGCAGATCGCCGCCATTTCTAGTAAAAAAATAAAAAATAAAAAATAATAATTCTCTCCCCTATTTTGTAAGCGCTATAACTTTTGCGCAAACCAGTCGCCTATTGCGATTTTTTTTTTTTATTTTACCAAAAATATGTAGAAGAATACGTATCGCCCTAAACTGAGAAAAAAAAATGTGTTTTTTTTTAAATTGTGATATTTATTATAGCAACAAGTAAAAAATATTGTATTTTTTTACTACCAATGGCAGCGATCAGAGTTTTTTTTTTTGTGACTACGACATAATGGCGGACACTTCAGACAATTTAGACACATTTTTGGGACCATTGTAATTTTTACAGCAAAAAATGCATTATAAATGCACTGATTACTGTGAAAATGACAAATGCAGTTTGGGAGTTAACTACTAGGGGGCGCTGAAGGGGTTAAGTGTGACCTCATCTGTATTTCTAACTGTAGGGGGGCGGGGCTGCACATGTGATGTCATTGATCGTGTTTCCCTATATTAAAGGTGAGTGAGAAACTTAAATAGCGCAGCACATGTGAACTGAATCGCCTCTGGGCGTCAAAATTGTCCAACGTAATATCGCAGTCATGATAAAAATAAAAAAAAAGGCTGATCGCCACCATTACTAGTAAAAAAACGAAATAATAAAAAATACCATAAAACTATCTCCTATTTTGTAGGCGCTATAAAAAAACTCATATAAAACGCTTTTTGCGATTTTTTTTTTTTTTACCAAAAATATGTAGAAGAATAAGTATTGGCCTAAACTGAGGAAAAACATTTGTTATATATATTTTCCGGGGATATTGATTATAGCAAAAAGTAAAAAAAAAAAACGCAAAGGGTATCAAATACCATCAAAAGAAAGCTCTATTTGTGGGGAAAAAAAGGACGTCAATTTTGTTTGGGAGCCACGTCGCACGACCGCGCAATTGTCAGTTAAAGCGACGCAAAATCGCAAAAAAGTGGCCTGATCATCGGGCAGCCAATTACTCCGGGGCTGAAGTGGTTAATGCCCATGGATGTTCAACAAGCTCATATAGGTGTGATGGGTGGAGGAACTGGAGTGTCCTTCACAGAGCCCCAAACTCAACCCTACTGAACACCTTTGGGATGAATTGGAATGCCAATGGTGAGCCAGGTCTTCTCATCCAACATTAAGACATCCAAGACATGGTTTGGCCAGTTTGGTGTGGAGGAACTTGAAGGTCTTCCCATCCAACATCAGTACTGGACGTCACAAATGGGTACAAATTCCCACAGACACCCTCCAAAATTCATTGGAATGTCCCGCCAGAAGAGTGGCGGATGCTAGAGCCACAAAGGAAAACTACTCCATGTTAATGGTCATGATTTTGGAACGGGATGTTCAACAACTCATATAGAGGGTGCTGGTCAGGTGTTCACAAACCTTGGGTCACATTGGGTATCGTAGGGTTTGACAAATCCCAGATGCCAGAAATAGCCTCCTGGCGCCTGGGCTTTTGTCAGCCAAAATTCACTTGTTTCAGGGACATACAATTTGTATAGCCCGACACCCAGAACATGCAGTTTTCAGGCACCAGGTAGGTCATTTTATTTCTACACTTGGCCCTGCAGGGCTCACTTGTCAGGTGGAAGCATTCGGGTGGCTCTTCTACTGCCCGATTGCTTTCACACATGCAGGAAAAAATGCCACCAGTGTACCCTCCCACCCCCCCCCCCCCAATGTAACCCACCCTCCCCCACAATGTATCCGGGGCTGGACTTACCTACAGGGCTGGAAAAGATGAAACACAAGGGGTAGGAGACCCTTCCATCTTCATGTTGGTATTTATAACTGTACACTATGAATGTAAGACAAGATTAAGGGAAATAAAAGTTTGGAATACGGCGAGCATCATGGACTAAAATATACACACTGCTGTGGGATCTAAAGTAACGTCCTGCCTGTTTTCCACAGAATGCACCCACCCCCATAGACACAGCAAGCCATGGCTCCACATTTACTGTATAGCCAAACCAAAATCCCCTGCGATGGGAGCAATGGGTTTCTGAAAAGTCCCCACTTCTACAAACAATAATACAGTGGAACCTCGGATGATCCGTTCCAGGAGAATGCTCGTAATCCAAAGCACTCACATATAAAAGCGAGTTTCCCCATAGAAGTCAATGGAAAGGGAAATAATTTGTTCCGCATTGACTTTAATGGTATGCAATACCGCATGCGGCCAGAGGTGAGGGGCGCCGGAGAGCCTTGTAAACTGCCGGTAAGGCCCGAGGACAGCTCAGCTGACCTCGGGAACTGAGTTTTTCCATGCCTTTTCGAACGGCGCTGATCGGCTGCAATCGGCTCCCACGCCCCCCACCTCGGGCCAAACGCAGTACTGCGCACCCCTTTGGCCTGAATCCTGAGACAACAGTCACAAACCGAATTAGGATTTTTAGGAATACACATTGCTTGTATTGCGAACCGCTTGTTAACCACGTTACTCGCAATCCGAGGTTCCACTGTATTCTGCAATGACAGGTTCACTTTAAAGCACAACTCTATGGGTTAACTACCCGTTATATCTAGGGCAGAGGATTGAGGAGAAAATACCCCATTCCTTCTCCGTCAGGGTCCTTCCAGCCTCCAAGATGTGAAATGCGGGGTCAATGTCATTGTATTGTGTGTGATAAAGCCAAGCTTCCACCAGACTGGAACCGCGGGAAGAAGAAGAGGAGAGCAATGGAGACGGCCAGAGCAGGAAGTAAGGCAAGTTATAGCTCCTGCTCTGAAATCTCCTCGGCAACACAAGCAATTAACTCTTGTAATGCAGGAAAATGAGATGGGGGGCACGGCACTGTTGGAATGTTTTTTTATCTTCATGGAGTTCGACTTTGAAGTGAATTTCTACCTTTGCAGCCCAAGCATATGTATTGCAGGAGGCACCATCAGATGTCTGCATACAATTTGAATTGTGCTGCAGTATACACCTGGACCCCAAAAAATACATCGCACTGCTATGGAGGATATAGTGACCAACTTGTAGTCACTGGGGCCATTACCTGTGGCTGAAACCAGTGCCTGTGGTCACAGGAGGCATTGTCTGTGGCCAAAACCAATTCCTGTGGTCACTGGAGCCATTGCCTGGGACCAAAACCAATTCCTGTGGTCACTGGAGCCATTGCCTGTGCCCAAAACCAATTCCTGTGGTCATTGGAGGCTTGTCTTGGCTTAAACAAATCCCTGTGGTCACTAGGGCCATTACCTGTGGCCAAAACCAGCTTCTGTGGTCACTGACGCTGTTACCTATGACCAAAACCAGCTTCTGTGGTCACAGGAGGCATTGTCTGTGGCCAAAACCAATTCCTGTGGTCACTGGAGGCTTGTCTTGGCTGAAACAAATCCCTGTGGTCACTAGGGCCATTACCTGCAGCTAAAACCAACTCCTGTGGTTGCTAGAATAATTCCCTATGGCCAAAACCAGCTCCTGTGGTCAATGGAGCCATTTTTGTGGCCAGAACCAACTCCTGTGGTCACTGGAGCCGTCTCCTATGGCTAAAACGAAGTCTGGTGTTCACTGGAGACACTTCCCACTAGAGACACTTCCCATGGCTCAACCCAACGCTTGTGGTCACTGCAGCCACTTCCCATGGTTGAACCCAACGCTTGTGGTCACTGCAGCCACTTCCCATGGCTGAACCCAACGCTTGTGGTCACTGCAGCCACTTCCCATGGTTGAACCCAACGCTTGTGGTCACTGCAGCCACTTCCCATGGCTGAACCCAACGCTTGTGGTCACTGCAGCCACTGCCCATGGTTGAACCCAACGCTTGTGGTCACTGCAGCCACTTCCCATGGTTGAACCCAACGCTTGTGGTCACTGCAGCCACTTCCCATGGCTGAACCCAACGCTTGTGGTCACTGCAGCCACTTCCCATGGTTGAACCCAACGCTTGTGGTCACTGCAGCCACTGCCCATGGTTGAACCCAACGCTTGTGGTCACTGCAGCCACTTCCCATGGTTGAACCCAACGCTTGTGGTCACTGCAGCCACTGCCCATGGCTGAACCCAACGCTTGTGGCCACTGCAGCCACTTCCCATGGCTGAACCCAACGCTTGTGGTCACTGCAGCCACTTCCCATGGTTGAACCCAACGCTTGTGGTCACTGCAGCCACTTCCCATGGTTGAACCCAACGCTTGTGGTCACTGCAGCCACTGCCCATGGTTGAACCCAACGCTTGTGGTCACTGCAGCCACTTCCCATGGTTGAACCCAACGCTTGTGGTCACTGCAGCCACTGCCCATGGCTGAACCCAACGCTTGTGGCCACTGCAGCCACTTCCCATGGCTGAACCAACGCTTGTGGTCACTGCAGCCACTTCCCATGGTTGAACCCAACGCTTGTGGTCACTGCAGCCACTTCCCATGGTTGAACCCAACGCTTGTGGTCACTGCAGCCACTGCCCATGGTTGAACCCAACGCTTGTGGTCACTGCAGCCACTTCCCATGGTTGAACCCAACGCTTGTGGTCACTGCAGCCACTGCCCATGGCTGAACCCAACGCTTGTGGCCACTGCAGCCACTTCCCATGGCTGAACCCAACGCTTGTGGTCACTGCAGCCACTTCCCATGGTTGAACCCAACGCTTGTGGTCACTGCAGCCACTGCCCATGGCTGAACCCAACGCTTGTGGCCACTGCAGCCACTTCCCATGGTTGAACCCAACGCTTGTGGTCACTGCAGCCACTGCCCATGGCTGAACCCAACGCTTGTGGCCACTGCAGCCACTTACCATGGCTGAACCCAACGCTTGTGGTCACTGCAGCCACTTCCCATGGTTGAACCCAGCTTGTGGTCACTGCAGCCACTCCCATGGCTGAACCCAACGCTTGTGGTCACTG
The DNA here is from genome assembly GCA_029574335.1 of Rana kukunoris. Classification (NCBI taxonomy): domain Eukaryota; kingdom Metazoa; phylum Chordata; class Amphibia; order Anura; family Ranidae; genus Rana; species Rana kukunoris. Next base: position 145,479,343 of record CM056059.1, on the reverse strand, counting down.
CAGCCACTTCCCATGGTTGAACCCAACGCTTGTGGTCACTGCAGCCACTGCCCATGGCTGAACCCAACGCTTGTGGCCACTGCAGCCACTTCCCATGGTTGAACCCAACGCTTGTGGTCACTGCAGCCACTGCCCATGGCTGAACCCACGCTTGTGGTCACTGCGCCACTCCCATGTGAACCCAACGCTTGTGGTCACTGCAGCCACTGCCCTGGCTGAACCCAACGCTTGTGGCCATGGCCACTTCCCATGGTTGAACCCAACGCTTGTGGTCACTGCAGCCACTGCCCATGGCTGAACCCACGCTTGTGGCCACTGCGCCACTCCCATGTGAACCCAACGCTTGTGGTCACTGCAGCCACTGCCCTGGCTGAACCCACGCTTGTGGCCACTGCAGACTTCCCATGGCTGAACCCAACGCTTGTGGTCACTGCAGCCACTTACCATGGCTGAACCCAACGCTTGTGGTCACTGCAGCCACTTCCCATGGTTGAACCCAACGCTTGTGGGTCATCAACTAATAACAAGGGATGGAGGCCGGGAGAGAAGATGATAAGCCAGGGGCAGCAACCACAGACTTTCCACACTTTAAAACACATATGTGGATTTAACGATCACCGCCGATCATGGGGTAAAAAAATGTAATAAAAGAAAAGGATATCTGGGCTGTCTTTCTGGTAGTTCATCTTTCAGCTCATCTGGAGAAATCCCCTGCACGGGAGAAAAGAGAGAAAACAGCAGCAATTAGCAGGTCCCTGGGTGCAGTAATTGCAGAGCTGGATTGGCCCCCCAGAGATTTGGTGGAAGGTTCAGATAATTTAATCATAGCTCTGCATGTCTCAGCTGCACAAAAATACACACCACACACACACACAACACAGTCCTACTGATAGCATGCAGCTGCCACCTGTCACCAACAGTGATGGAAATATTCCCCTGGCATAGGCTCAGCACACCCAGGACACAGAGACACGTCTTGTAGACCCCACGGGGAGTGTTCCCGATCGTCACCCATTACAGTTACAGGCCAAGTCTGCTGCCAAAACACCCAAAACAGGTTTCAATTCAATTTCGTAACCATTTCCCTTTGGGATCAATAAAGTATTCTGTAGAAGAACGGTCAGTGCCAAACACAGACATACATAATATATTTTACAGCCCTCAAAATTTACACTCGCCTGCTCGCAAAATGCGAGTACATTTTGAGGGAAGGCGAGTGTGGGCTGCCTGGGAGCAGGGGGGGCGAGCAAGGAGAGGATAGTCACTGCTGCCGCTGCTGTTTCCGCCGTCGCGCCGCCGTCTCCGCCGTCGCGCCGCCGTCTGGTCCCCCCTCCACACTATTGCAGACAACATGTGCTTGATAGGAGAGGAGCCGCCGCATTGTTCAAACTGCGGGGAACATGACAGCTTTCCATTCAATAGCTGCGTTCTTCCCCGCCGACGCCGTGCGCGTCATAAGCCCCTTCCCCTTGTCCGGGAAACTTTGATAGACAAATCACCCATCCCATCCATTGGATGGGTGATCTGTCTATCAAAGTTTCCCGGACAAGGGGGGAGGGGCTGTATGACAGGGGGGGGGGACTCTGGCTGCAATACTGTGGGGGGGGGGGACTCTGGCTGCAATACTGTGGGGGGGGGGGGGACTCTTTGGTGCAATACTGGGGGGGGGGGGGGCGGACTCTGGCTGCTCTGGGGGGGGGGCGGACTCTGGCTGCAATACTGGGGGGGGGGGGGACTCGGCAATACTGGGGGGGGGGGGCGGACTCTGGGCTGCACTTTTTGGGGGGGGGGGGGGGGGGGGGGGGGACTGGCTGCAATACTGGGGGGGGGGCGGACTCTGGCTGCAATACTGGGGGGGGGGGGCGGACTCTGGCTGCAATACTGGGGGGGGGGGCGGACTCTGGCTGCAATACTGGGGGGGGGGGGCGGACTCTGGCTGCAATACTGGGGGGGGGGGCGGACTCTGGCTGCAATACTCTCTTTGGGGGGGGGGGGGCGGACTCTGGCTGCAATACTACTGGGGGGGGGGGGGGGGGGCGGACTCTGGCTGCAATACTGTGGGGGGGGGGGGACTCTGGCTGCAATACTGTGGGGGGGGGGACTCTGGCTGCAATACTGTGGGGGGGGGGGGACTCTGGCTGCCGAATGACTGTGGGGGGGGGGGGGACTCTGGCTGCAATACTGTGGGGGGGGGGGGACTCTGGCTGCAATACTGTGGGGGGGGGGGACTCTGGCTGCAATACTGTGGGGGGGGGGGACTCTGGCTGCAATACTGTGGGGGGGGGACTCTGGCTGGCATACTGTGGGGGGGGGGGACTCTGGCTGCAATACTGTGGGGGGGGGGACTTGCTGGCTGCAATACTGTGGGTGGGGGGGGGGTGGGACTCTGGCTGCAATACTGTGGGGGGGGGGGACTTGGCTGCAATACTGTGGGGGGGGGGGACTCTGGCTGCAATACTGGTGGGGGGGGGGGACTTGGCTGCAATACTGTGGGGGGGGGGGGGACTCTGGCTGCAATACTGTGGGGGGGGGGGACTCTGGCTGCAATACTGTGGGGGGGGGGGACTCTGGCTGCAATACTGGGGGGGGGAGGACTCTGGCTGCAATACTGGGGGGGGGGGGACTCTGGCTGCAATACTGGGGGGGGGGGGGGACTCTGGCTGCAATATGGGGGGGGGGGGGACTCTGGCTGCAATACTGGGGTGGGGGGGGGGGGGGGTGGGGGGGGGGTGGCGCGGGGGGGTGTGGGGGGGGGGGGGGGGGGGGGGGGTCGGTGGGGGGGGGGGGGGGGGGGGGGCCTGGGGGGGGGGGGGGGGGGGCGTGGGGGCTCTGCTGGGGGGGGGGGCTGGGGGGCGGGGGGGGGGGTGCGGGGGGGGGTGGGCGGGGGGGGGGGGGGAGGGGGGGGGGGGGGGGCCTGGGGGGGGGGGTGGGGGGGGGGGGGGTGCGTGTGGGGGGGGGGAGGGGGGGGTAGTGGGGGTGGGGGGGGGAGCAGGGCGGGAGGGGGGGGGGGGACTCTGGCTGCAATACTGGGGGGGGGGGACTCTGGCTGCAATACTGGGGGGGGGGACTCTGGCTGCAATACTGGGGGGGGGGGACTCTGGCTGCAATACTGGGGGGGGGACTCTGGCTGCAATACCTGGGGGGGGGGGGACTCTGGCTGCAATACTGGGGGGGGGGGGGACTCTGGCTGCAATACTGGGGGGGGGGGGACTCTGGCTGCAATACTTGTGGGGGGGGGGGGGACTCTGGCTGCAATACTGTGGGGGGGGGGGACTCTGGCTGCAAATACTGTGGGGGGGGGGGGACTCTGGCTGCAATACTGTGGGGGGGGGGGACTCTGGCTGCAATACTGGGGGGGGGACTCTGGCTGCAATACTGGGGGGGGGGGGACTCTGGCTGCAATACTGGGGGGGGGGGGGACTTCTGGGCTGCAATACTGGGGGGGGTGGCTGAGGGGGGACTCTGGCTGCAATACTGGGGGGGGGGAGGGACTCTGGCTGCAATACTGGGGGGGGGGGGGACTCTGGCTGCAATACTGGGGTGTGCTGTGTGGGGGGGGGTGACTCTGGCTGCAATACTGGGGGGGGGGGGGACTCTGGCTGCAATACTGGGGGGGGGGCTGGCTGAGGGACTCTGGCTGCCAATACTGGGGGGGGGGGGGGACTCTGGCTGCAATACTGGGGGGGGGGACTCTGGCTGCAATACTGTGGGGGGGGGACTCTGGCTGCAATACTGTGGGGGGGGGGGGGATCCTCTGGCTGCAATACTGTGGGGGGGGGGGACTCTGGCTGCAATACTGTGGGGGGGGGGGACTCTGGCTGCAATACTGTGGGGGGGGGAAACTCTTGGCTGCAATACTGGGGGGGGGAGACTCTGGCTGCAATACGGGGGGGGGGGGGGACTCTGGCTGCAATATGGGGGGGGGGGAGACTCTGGCTGCAATACTGGGGGGGGGGGGACTCTGGCTGCAAATTACTGGGGGGGGGGGGGACTCTGGCTGCAATACTGGGGGGGGGGGGGGACTCTGGCTGCATTTACTGGGGGGGGGGGGACTCTGGCTGCAATACTGGGGGGGGGGGGGAGACTCTTGGCTCAATACTGGGGGGGGGGGACTCTGGCTGCAATAGGGGGGGGGGGGACTCTGGCTGCAATACTGGGGGGGGGGACTCTGGCCTGCAATACTTGGGGGGGGGGACTTGGCTGCAATACTGGGGGGGGGGGGACTCTGGCTGCAATACTGAGGGGGGGGGGACTTCTGGCTGCAATATGGGGGGGGGGACTCTGGCTGCAATACTGTGGGGGGGGACTCTGGGCTGCAATACTGTGGGGGGGGGGGACTCTGGGCTGCAATACTGTGGGGGGGGGGGGACTCTGGCTGCAATACTTCACGGGGGGGGGGACGGGGGCTGGCAATACTGGGGGGGGGGGGGGACTCTGCTGCAGATCCGCAAGGCTGCAATACTGGGGGGGGGGGGACTCTGGCTGCAATTACTGGTGGGGGGGGGGACTCTGGCTGCAATTATGTGGGGGGGGGGACTTCTGGCTGCAATACTGGGGGGGGGGGGGACCTCTGGCTGCAATACTGGGGGGGGGGGACTCTGGCTGCAATACTGTGGGGGGGGGGGGGACTCTGGCTGCAAACTGGGGGGGGGGGGGACTCTGGCTGCAATACTGTGGGGGGGGGTGGGACTCTGGCTGCAATACTGGGGGGGGGGGGGACTCTGGCTGAAATACTGGGGGGGGGGGACTCTGGCTGCAAATACTGGGGGGGGGGGGAGGGGGGACCTGGCTGCAATACTGGGGGGGGGGGGACTCTGGCTGCCATTACTGTGGGGGGGGGGGACTGGGAATGCTAGACGGGGGGGGGGGGGGAGGGGGAGGCTATACGGGGGGGGGGGGGGACTCTGGCTGCATTGACTGGGGGGGGGGGGGACTCGGGCTGCAATACTGGGGGGGGGGGGTCTCTGGGGGCTGGAAGGGGGGGGGGGGGGGG